>JAVJGI010000032.1:11867192-11965678 GCA_035590275.1 Ibycter americanus | reverse complement strand
TGTTCCCCCAAAGCATGAATCAAAGTCACAGACTAAAAAGCTGTATCTAGATTTTGGTTAGATTGCTGGGCCTTTATTTTCTACAGCTTACTGTCTGGAAAAAGTCATAGTGATGTACTGATTTGCAGAGCAATCAGCCTTTTAATCTTCTAATTCCTGTCTTTACCTGATAAATCTCTCTTTTTAAAATAAAATATGAATATGCTATTGCATTCTCTACTTAGAGTTGTGCTTGGAAATAGAGCATTGATATAATAGGTAAAGAAAGTCCTGTCCCACCCTTCCCTCAACAATAAAAATTAATATTACCGAAACAAAAATCAGGTATGGTTGCTTTTATGATCTGCTTGTATTATTCTTCTCTCCATGTTAATATTCCTGATGACTTATGGGATTGGGCATGTTGACTCATACCACACCTCAGTTGAATTTTATAAGTCTTTGTGATTGGGGGGTGGGTGGGGGAGAATGAATGAAAACAAGCCTCCCCTTCAGCGCATAGTCCATTCAAGTGTTCTTTCAGCCAAAACACTCAAATTAGGTGTCACCAAAGAGTCACACCCAAAATGTTACCGAACACACAGTCCCAGGGAATTTAATCTTTCATCTATCACGAACACAAGGGAGTCCAAGTTTAATGAAGCTATATTCAAAGATACATCAAACTGGTCTACAAATTCCTCTGAAGTAAGCATTCCCCTCTCTTACATTAAAACAAAAAGTTGTCAATACCATCCTTATAGCCATTCTGAGTCTATCTTAAGCAGTAGGGAAGCAAAAGAGAAAAAGCGCTCAAGCCACTGCATTCCCACTGTATTTGACTAACTGGCCTTTTTGAGATACCAACTTTAAATAACACTTGACAGGAAGGGGAAGGGAAAAACTCGGGATTCAAAAAACAAAATTCTGGGAGAAGGGGTAGGAAAGGTGTTTGTACATCACCCAGTAACTTAGTAGGGTGGGGAACTCCTGGCACATTCCACATTATTAATAGCTTACAAGCTATAGGAACACTGACTATAAAACTACCAGAGAAAAATGTTCCTTCAGTTACACATATTTCCATTTGCCTTATGCATGTGTAAGAATTATAATCCTAGGAATAATACTGCATGTTCTTGATGAAACCTTTTCATTGCTTTGGGAAAATACACAACTAATTGAAGACAGACTTATTGAGTTATCTGGTAAGACTGGGACCACCAAGTCCAAGGGTCCTTGATCCCTCTACCGCATTAGCAGTTTTCCCATGCAAAAGCATTACAGAATTTCTGTTTCCAATCCAATGCTATCAATAAACATTTAATATTTGGGGCAATAATTTAGAAAAGTTATCACACACCAGGTTGCTTCTAATACATATGGTATGGTATCAAATTTGTACTTCTTCTCCAATCTTCTCTATTTCTTTTCTTCCTAAAGCCACATATTACACTACTAATATACAAAAAAAAAAAAAAAAAAAAAAGTTCTGAAAAAAGCAAACCAGCCTCATGCCCCTGGGTAAACAGCCACCTCTGAAGCTGCCATTTGTTGTAACTATGAGTTTACTTAAGGTCAGATTGCAACATTTTAAAATGAACTCACATATTTTCTGAAAGGCACGCTACCAGGTAAAAAAATTATAACTGAGAAAAAAGTCACCAATAACTCAAACATTTCAAGAGCCTTATTAAATAAAATCTAACTTCATAGTCATGTAAGCAGCAGAGATCCTTATAATGAATGGGCAGAATATACTACAGCAGATCAGGAATTATAAAACTAAATTAGAAACCCAAATCTCATTTGCTATGAAAACAAACGGCTCTTTGTTCTTGAAAAGGAAGTTGCTAAGATAATGCAACAAAGCACCCTTCTGCAGTCAATTTCTGATGCTTAATCCTTTCTATATTTCTATTAGCTAATTATACATGAATCATACATTTCAGCATTTTCTGAAAAAGTGAATATCATTAACATCTCATCCCACGCTTTATGAAGTTAAATTACTCAAAACTACCCTTCCTCCATACAGTGGACATCTAGGTAAGAACTAAAATTCCACGGCACATTTCAAGAAAGGCTAAGGAATGTATTAACTTTTTTCTCTTAAATGAATACATTCCAAGATTCAAAGTTGTATGCCAGTGATGACCTCACCTGAATTTGACGAGAACAGATATTACTGTGGCTTGCTAAAGCACTGTGCATTACATACACACACAGCATCTCTGCCTGTCATTTTACCTTTATGCCTGCTGTACTGAGTCTGGATGAGATGGCATTAGCTTTCTTCACACCAGCTCCTACAGCGCTGTTCCACATTTGCGACCCAAACAGTGCTGACAACGCACTGATGTTTCAGCGGTTGCTGAACAGTGCTGCCTAGCATCAAGGCCTTCTCTGTTTCTTACTCTGTGCCCTCCCCTGCAGTGAACAGAAGCTGGGAGAGGACACAACCAGGTAGATGATCCAAACTAGCCAAAGAGATACTCCATGTCATACAATGTCACGCTCAGCAATAAATGGAGAGGGGGGAGAGTGCTTCCTCTGTTGTTCACATCAAATAAGCAGTGCTCTCTGAACAGGAGAGCTTGGATTTCAGATAAATTACTAATGTAAAAGCTCTCAGCAGCCCAGTTCGTAGCAGAGACAAGAATTAATTCACTGGCGTGTCAATACAGTTGGTGAAACTGCACAACAGTGCCAGTGCCTAAATTATATCTGCCGTTGCAGCTCTTTTTCCAAGGTGTTGGCAATACTGACCATGAAATAAAACCAAACATTTTTGTGCTGAACATCAAAGTCAACAGAACACACCTGGGTCTGAGGTTGGGTATTTTGTATAAACAAGCTCCACTTCTTTCTAAACAGCACCTCTAGCCTTTACGAACTGCTAAAACCTTGAGAATCAACCTTTTCTTCTCCTTCACAGAGCACCTAGAGATCGCCTGTGAGGCAAAGGAGAAAGGTATCTTGGTTGACATAATTTTCATTGTTCAAGGTTAGATTTTATCATATTTTTTTCAAGATGAGATTTTCAAATAAGCTCCCAAGCCTTATAATTAAAAAATTATTCAGAACACAGTCACAAGTGGTTCTTATGCCCTAATTACAGTGCTTTCTCAATTTCTCACCCATCAGAGGACACATATCTCACATATAAGGGGAAGGAGAATGTCTGTGACTGACTGTGATATTGTTAACAAGAGAATTTAATTGAGAAACATTTTTGCATCTCACATTAGGTGTGACTCTTAGTTATGTGATATGTTCATGGGTGATGGGAAAATTATGCCTTACATCTGTAGAGATGCGTAAACGCCTCATTAAGTTTAATAATTATCTGTTAGAAGGGCAGTTCCACAAGAATATCTCTGCTACTGAAAAATAGAAGGGACACAATGAAACAACACTGCAATTGTATCATCACTGACCTTGCTGAATTAAATCACCTGTCCAGAAATATTTTTATAAACATATTAATAATGAACATTATATCGTAAAAATGCATGAATGGGTTACACCACAAAAAGCTTATCAAGTAGCCCATGAAATTAGACACAGACTATATTTTAAGATTTGAGCTCAATTCAACCTGAATTTCTCTGTTAATTCACATATGACAGAGGGGGAAAGCAGAAGGTGGAAGAGAAAGGACATTGCTATGAAACATGACACATAAAAGGAAACTTTTTAAGAACAGCTTTTCGAACAAAAATCTACAAGTATCATCTTTGACAGACAAAAATCAATAGTATATGAGTGATTCCACTATGTCTTTTATAGCTAAAAAACAAAACAAAAAACCCCACCACCTTCCTGGATATGGCAGAAGGCAAATTATCCCAACAATAAAAAGCTCTCTAGGAAAACTATACTATCCCATTATCCCATTTACATTGACAGCTGAGTTTTACAGCTAAACAAGGATTATACAAATCTGGGAAACCAAAACAGAACATTATCAACTTCTGCTCACAATGAGAAAGTGATTAGACAAACAAAACACAACCTTCATACTAGCCAACTATGCATTTTGACACGTACCATTAAACAAAAAATTAACCAGTTTATTATATTTAACATATGTACAAAATAGTACAAATTAAAGTACTGTAACCATTATTGCATGACAACAAAACCTCCATACAGGCAAAAGCAGCACATGAAAGAGACACTCCAGAATAGTTAGGAAGTCTTTGGTACTCAAAATATAGTTTAAGATGCAGCATTAACTCAATCAATACAGGGCATTAAACACAGACAATGATACGTAGATTTATGCCACAAAAGTCACTTTAGCTATGGCTTTCATTCTTCTCAAAGGCTGATTATTGGACTCAGCAATTGCTTAAAAGCTTTACAGTGACTTTAGGATGGAAAGACTACTCAAAATTATTCAAAAATCAAGCTGTTGAAAATGACTGATATATTTCTCAACTCGTATTGAATTAAACTGCCTCTTCTCAGAACTACCTGACAGCAAAGCACTAAACACTTCACAGGCCTAGAGCCTATTCCTCTACCCCTTGAGCAGGCAAAACTGTGCAAGAATCAACTTTGTCTACTTAAGGAATATAGGATCAAGCTCACAACAGACAATAAAACTGCATGGCAAAACATGACCAAAGATGGTATACTCTAGTCTACACTGCTGTACACATAATTTACAAAATAAGTTTTACGCATAATCTACATATTTACAAGTGCTCTCAATTGTTCCAACAAGTAATGTACTCAACACAATCACAGTTTACATAATTTTGAGGTAAATCCTTGAAAAGTTAGAGCATCAGCAGAGTTTCATCTGCAAGGCTGAATCTCACAAGTGGAGGATTTCTAACTGGAAGATCCTCTCTTTCACCTGGTCACACAGCAGTACATGCAAGGTGTAGCAGATGGGTATGATGGTTGCAGAGATAGGGGATTATTATGAACCCTCTGTGCTGTGCATGGCTCTTTCTGATGGCGAGAAGGTGGCCAGAAAGAAGCAAAGAACACTGGGGACAGCCAAAAAGAATCTGAAATACGTACTAGCAGATTCTGCTCCATGGACGAACAGTGGATATTATGTTGCCTGTAGAGTGGGAAAAACTGCAGTGTTAAATCATGTAGCATCTATGCACACTAATTGCAAGATGACTATGTGAAAAGAGGACAGGGAAAAGCAAAAGAGAGGATGTGGGACAGGTTGAATTAACTTTCTTGACTGGTCAACATTACTCTAGAAAGAAAATGCATTTAAGAGCTTTAATTTCCTGTAAGTTTTCAAGTCAGGTTAGACATTATCTAAATACTTGAAAGTGCACATATGAAGATACCACCCACATTTATTTTAGCATATAACTACAGCACTTCTGACTCTCCATAAATATATTAAAAGACTGCCTCACCAATGGGTGGACACCACTTTACAAGGCCTGATGTTTCCAGCTGGCTAACCTAGAACCTTGCAGATGTTCATAACACTGAAACAAGACCACTCACTCACTGAACTGCTGTTAACATCCCAGGGAACAACAGAGGACAGGGCACCAAGAAGTCTGCAAGTTGCCTTTGTATTACCTTATAAGAGCACAAAAGGTGATAGAAACTCCTGTCTAACTAGGAAAAGACAGTTTAGAGTTGGAAGCATCAAAGTTCTTCTGAATCAATCAAGAAGTTAAGATAGACGGGTTTTTTCTTGAGAACTGACATCATCTTGCATTAGTATATTTTCCTACAGAATAGGTCCACAATATTTATTTAATGTTAATGCTGAAAATTTTAAAACTGGCCATGACTCAGTTGCACTTTTATGGCCAGCTGCTTAAATGAAAAAACCTCACACAAAAAGACCTGGGATGACAAAAAAGGATCCCACAATTCCACTTTGTGGATGCTTTTTCAAGCAATACCACACCACTACACCTTTTTAAAATGTTGACTTTAAACAAATTGTTAGAAGATTTAGGCAGGACCTCAAAGCAGTCAGTTAAGAAATTATATATTCATGAATGCTACTCATGTTTACTACGTATTTTCTTCAAAATGTTTTTGTGAGTATAAACTGTTTGTAAGGTGATAAGTAGTCCGATGTTTCAAGACAAGTCTACTGACTATACTTTAGGCCCACTGGAATGACTGAACTCTGTTTTCTGAATGCAGTGATAAGGAGGAATAATAAGCCTTCATCTCCTTGTACCATCACAGATGTTAGCTAGAAGAAGAGAGACTTATTAAATATTCAACCATAGCTAGTATTCATGGTATAGTACAGGATGAAACAAAAAGAGGCATAAAGCAATTTTTTTTCCAGAAATCTTCTGGGAAGGTGAAGGTTGGACTTTGTACTGATCCCCAGTGATGGCAAACTGGCAGGTTGTTTCTTGCACAGCTCTGGGCAAGGTAATAATCTGTCAGCACAAACTTCTGTATAAATCCCAACATTAAGACTGGAAGGTTTAGACAGACAAAAATGCTGCTGTTTAAATACATAACAAGACCAATAACACTTTGAAGATATTAAATTTTTACAATCCCTGAAACTGCTGGTCAGCAGAGGAAAGTTTTTAATTCATTCGTCCTCTTCAACATAAGTTGATGGAAACCAGCCCACCTAAAAAGGGGAAAAGCAGAACAAAATAATATGTGAGATGCACAGTTACTTTTAAATAGCTGAACTAGGCAATACAAGGATGGGTCTGTTCAGTAAATAAAACATTAAAAAGATGAACTTGACTGACCTGCCACAGTCAGGGTAAGTACCCTAAATGAATGAATAACTTGCAGATACTACGATCTGGAAACTAAACACCTCTCCCCTTCCCTTCCTGCCTGCCTGCCCATGCCCACACACACACACCCACACACACACCCCAAAAAAAAAAAACCAACAGAAACCCACTTCTGTCCAAATTGGAAGTCTAAGCATTCAGCGGAAAAAAGTCTAGAAACACCAAGAGCAGAAGTAGTTCTATGAAAGGCGGGATGCTGCTGGGTTTTTTTAATAAGCCATTAAATATTTAACAGGCTTTCATGAGGTCCAGGGAATCCTCTTACAAAGGAAAGAGTGACTGATTTGATTCCATTACATGGAGCTACATTCCATTGCCACCAACAGGAGTTTTAAATATGACAGAACTGGAAGGCAGAGTCCAGTGTTTCACATTTCATAAGTTATAATGTTATCTCCAGTCTGAAATTAATGATGTGTCTAAGATTATATAAGACACACAGGGAAGCAATGTCATATATTCCTTACTGTCTTATCTATTTGTTTTAGGTTTTTCACTCAGACTTCTCTATACCTAAGTCAATTTAACACTCGTGAAATACCTCAAAATGAAACCTAGAGCATGACTGGAAGGAGTAACTGCATAAATTTTTTAGACTACCTTGCCAAAATATCTCCAGAGGTGAGCTTATGATCTCAAGTCCAGGCTGTGAAAGCTATCAGAAAGAATGCTAACCTAGTTAACAGGACATCCTTTAGGATGTTCTGCATTAGAATGAGATGATCAGTTTTCTTACATGTAAAATGTATATAGGATGACCACTATTTCTTCTGTTTCCCTATTTCTTCTTGCCTAATTGACAATTTCACTTCAAGATCACAATCAGGCTCATGTACATTAAAAAAAAGTTCTCCAAATTGCACAAAGCAATAAATCTGGACATCTACTTCAACTGGACCTGCAACTTTCATTTCCAGCTTCCAGCGGATTTACTTTCTTCCACTTCACGTTTCTTGACCCTGCATCTCAGCCCTTTAGACATGGAAACAGCAGCCTCAAATACTTCTGACTAATCTGCATTAAAGAGCAATATACTAAGTTTGAAACAATATAGGCTTTATAGGTCAAAACTGAAGCTTCACTTCCATGCAAGTCTCAGAGTGCAGTGTAAAGTGACTCTGTAAAAATCCCTGCTGAATATGCCACTTCATATGAGACACATTTTTAGAAACCAAAGAAGGAGCCTCCTATAAGAACGTGGCCAATGCCATTGCATTGTAGTCTGGCAGAAAGGTGTGGAAATCATTCTGTGTTAAACTACTGAACAGACTTCCACACACACCACAGCTTTTGATCACAAATACTTGTGCGCACCACACTTCAAAAAAGTTCATCTGTAGCTGCACTATTAATCCTGGTTACTTTCCAACCTTACAATCTAACCCAAATATTCAGCCTGGTAGATCACGTTAAATAACCAATTAATTTAGATGCTGGGAAAGCTGCCTGGCAAGAGTTCTGCTTGGCTCCTATGAAACACAGATGAGAACACATTATACGTTCTGAATTTAACTATACAAAGAAGGTTTATGATGTAGGAACACACTATTTTTTTACAAAATCACTGTAAGTGAAGGCAGAAATGAGACAAAGAAAAAAATAAATAAAACCACCTTACCCTTCCATTTACTTCACCTCTCCACCAGCCATTTGCACTCATCTTTGTATAAATTTTTACAACATCCCCTTTCAACAAGGACAGTTCTCTCATGTCTCTTGCACAGAAGTCATACCTGGCTATGGCAATGCCTATCACCTTCGGGCTTAGCACTGAAATGAAACAGACATTGATATTCTTAGCATTTGTTAATTGAAGGCTACTCAAGTAATGTAAATAGCAGTACTGTAAAATATAAAACAATGATTTCACAGCATACACTGGCATTAATTTTATGCAAATGTGAAAGCATCTACACTACAGAGATTGAGAATGTTTAAACATAGCTGAATGGTATAAAAGTTGAAGGGATTTTATGTGATTTTTTTAAATAGTCATTTTTATTTAGGAAAAAAGTCAAAACTAGATGAACCATAAATAAAATATCCCCCACCCCAAAATTACTACATACATTTACAATTGTTGTATTTTTATGCTTAATTATAAAACTTGCTGCCAGTTACATGCATCAACATATTTTACAGGTCACTGGTTTCTTTCCAAAAAGAATCATTAGCATTTACAGTTGATTTAACTTTAAACCTCTAATGAAGCAAAACAAACAGAATAAGGTGCTGTTCTTTCAAAAACAACTCCCAAGTTAAACATTAATGCACTTAAAATTGGAAGCTAACATCACCATGAGAAAAAAAGTAAAGAGTTTCCACAGGAAATTTGTATGGATCATTTGTTACAAATTGCATGAACATTGGCGGATGTAAACCTACTCTTTTCAGGAGATTATTCTGTAAATCACCCATGAATTTGTTCTACAAAACTTTTCATGAAGAAAAAAATTCTTACAAATTTTTTCCCAATTTTCAGTAAAATTGTTACTTAAAAGCTACATCAATGTAAATGCCAATGTAAAGCTCAGACATTTTAAGCAATAAAAAGTTGTGAAATATTTTTAAAAACCAAATGTGAAAAAAGCCTCATTTCAAAAACCAATCCCCTTCTACCAAATAATTTTATAGGAAATTATGTTTTCAACCCTGATGTAGAATATATAAACTTGTAAAAGAAATTCTCAACTCCTCTAATGACATGTGGGCATAGCACCTAAAAGATAAAGGCCTTTGACTTGAGCAGTTTAGAAAAAACATCTACTACTCTATTGCACTTTGTAGTTGGATTATTCGGCTAAAGCAATCGTATTTTTTTTTCCATCAATATCATTGTTTTCCTATGTAAGTCACTCCAGATAGGAGTTTACAAGCAGAAGCAAGCTTCCTACTGAAAAGATTTCAGAAGATTTCATCATATGAGCGTGATGGATGACTTGATAGAATGTACATATAATAATCTTTTTTCTCAGAACCCTTTCCAATTTCTCAGAAATTCCCAGTTGTCTTTAGGAAATACCATTAAGGTTCTAGTTTTTGCAATGCCTTCAACAATGTAATACATTAAATCAGGAACACAAAACATGGCAAATGAGCTAGAAAATCTTGACAGTTTCAGTTGTGCTTGTATTTAAGATTTCTTCTGACCCCACTGGGGACATTTTATAGAAACGGAGACTTTTCTATAATAGTATAAAATATATGAAAATCATTATATAGTCAAATAGTTTCATCTTACAGTAACAATACAAAAAATTATTTTAAATTAACAACAAATACTACGTTTAAAATATTATTAGATGTATCACAAAAATGGAATGCCTAAAAATCTACTTTGGCAACAGATTATGCCGTCTTTTACACCATGACATTAAAGCTTAGTCCAACATCTCACACTATTTATGTATAGTTGTTTATCAGATACTTGATACAAGACGTACAGGATGCCATATAAAAGAGAATCAGCATCTCAATTTATTGCATATATTTACTATATAAAGATGTTGTAAAAATCTAGATGATATATTCGGTATATTAAAGTTCAAACATACTTTTTCCCCTCTAAGCAAGTCAGATGTAGATGCTACTCGTTTAGATCCTGACATGAATGTTATGTCCTACACCTTATCAGCATTGCAGTAATCAATTTTACAGGGAAAGAAAATTTTACGTCATGGGCAGCAATTGTTTTGGAGAAAGAAAGAAAAACAAGAGCAGTTATTGATTGTAAGGTCAGTAACCATTTATAGGTGTGCAGCAGTATCACTGGCAGATTTGGGGAAGCATCACAGGATGGAAGGAGCGATTCTGGGGAGCATGGTATCATTTCAGATTCTAGAAAGGAGATAAAGGGGCAAGGAAGAAAATTACATGACGCAAATATGAATATATTTGGGAAAACATGGAAGAAAAGAACTAAGGAGGAAAGAAATGCATGGAAAAATAATAATGAGGGGAAATGCTGAGGAAAATTAGGATAGAAAGAGGGGCAGATTTGGGGAAAGGAGGACTTCTAACTCTTTTTCAGGTTGTGAAGCCAGAGAGGAAAAGGAGAAAGCAGCAAGAGAAATCAAAACCACGTATATCCAAAAGTCTTGAGGCAGAAAGTGGCAGAATTGAGATTGGTTTAGAATCCAACACACATATTTTCAAATAAGAGCGATGCTCATTCTAGGAAATATATAAAAGGAAGCCAGATGAGTGATGGAATATAGGAAAACAACAATGCTAATTTTGGAGAAAACATTAACCATATCTCTATGGTGATATAGTTACAAAAACAACTTGAACAGAGACCATCAGCCCTGAATTCCCAATCACAGCTGTCCTAGGATAAACAAAACTTGAAGGAAGACAGTCAGCGTGTGGAAAGGACATCTGTACAGATGGGAGAGAGAAGAAACGCTGAGTGAAGGAGAGAAAGATGATAGCTACAGGGAGAATGAGAAGAGAGAACAGGATTAACAGAGATTGATGGAAAGGAAGTGCCCAACAGGAGAATGCGAATGAGAAATTAAAGAGAGGGGGAGATGAAAGAAGCTGTTGACAAATCAGTAATAAATACACCTTGTTTATTAGGAGGGAGATACTCAGAGGATTAACAGGAAATAGTGAGAAATCTGAGGGAGGTGAATAAAAGGTACATGTGTGAATGAGAAATATATACCTTCGCTTAACCTAGCCTTTCCTTGTGCAAACAGGAGGATAAAAAGAGACAGGGAATGATAGTCTGCTTTGATTTACACTAGAGTATGCTGGAAAAGTTTCTCATTGACAATGAGATAGACATGCTGCAAATGAATTTTAATCCTAGTTTGGGCCACTGATGAAGGAAACTGGGATGCAAACAAAAGAGGCTCCATGTGATCACAGCAGGCTGGTCTAGCTCACATTTCTGCCTGTGCTTGAAGGCCAACGCATTATTATAAAAGCTGTGAGTAGTTGTTTACACTCTCCTTGCGGTATGGCCTCCTCATACTTCTGCAGCCATATCCCCTAAGGGTTGCTCTTGTGTATTAGTTTCCATGCTCCTTGAAGCAACATACATTTACTGGCACTGCTTAACCAAACCTCACTTCTATTACACAAGCACAAGCAGCACCTCCAGTAGCGCTCTGTAGTCAGCTTAACCCTTCTCCTGTGTTACCAACTCCCACATCAGCAGAACTAAGCCAGCTCTGAAGATCCTTTTGGAAAAAAATACTTGTAATATCATGAAATAAGTATTTGTTCATTTAATGTAAGCAAATTTTTTGGCTGTTTTAAAAAAGATGGCTTTACCAAGATCATATGAAGTAACATAGCCTATGTATCAGAATAAGAAATCCCATTCCAACAGATAGATAAGGTTAAATCAATAATCACTAATCAATATTCTCCTTTCATATTTTTGTACTATATATAGTATAAATAAATACTTTACACAGCATATTGCAATATGCAGGACATTGAATCCTTACCTATTGTTACAGTTACTTAAGAATTTTCTGATAAAGCATTTTCACAGGAGAAAAGGAGTATAATTATAAATTTGTTGAAACCATATACAGGGATATACAGGAAACCATATACAGGAACGTGTGATAGGCTTAAAGTAATCCTGAGTCTTGATTGCTCTTCTACCGCTGTAGGCAACTTCACAGTTTCGTTTTTGTGGAACAGATATGAGTTTCATTAAGAACAGATTTTACAATCAAGTACTGTGCAGTTGAATGAAAGACATCATCTTCTATCCTTGCCCAAAGAGATAGAAGCTCACAGTATTTACCTACAATAAAGGACCAAAACTTAACTCCTTTGCATTCTCCGATTCACATGAGATGAGCGCTTCAGACATTCTAGCTGAATGTCATGACCACAGGGTGAACGGCTATAACAGAACGGCTTTCTATTCATCTCTTCTACAGATGTGTCCCTTTATATAAATAAATGTCAGCTTGAAGAGTGCCTTAAAGCTTGGATTCTCAGCCAATGTTGTGACTACTGGAAGTAAAGGTATCTGCCCCCAAAAAAATCTATATGTAAAGAGAGAGAAATGGAAGAAACAGACCCCAAAACAGTGAACAACCAAGGGGCAAAGCATTCAAGAGCAGTATAGGACACTGAGATCAAAATCCCTGGCCTCAGTCAAGGGAGGGCTCATCAGAGACACTCAGCACAAGTAAGCACACTAGCCATTCTACTACTGAGCTGCCACCTCCATCCTCTTCCCTTCTAGAAACTATAGAAAGCCTTAAGAATCCATCTTGGAGCACTAAGCAATGTGGACAACTTCTGTGGGGCAACTGTAAAACACACTGCCTGCTCAAATCTCCTAGTCATTTCTTGATTTGACTGCATTCGCACTCATGCGTGCAAGACACCTCCCTTTCCCTAGTGCAAAAGGCGGCCTCAGTCTCGATTTGCGCAACCTAGGCCAAGTCCTCCGTCCTTTGTACACACAGGTGTGTCAGTGTAACATGAGTGAACACTGCATTCTCAACAGTAGTAGCTCCTTCCATATGCTCCTCAAAGGCATTTACCTTCCTACAAGCAAAATTCTTCTTGAATTGTCCAGCGGTGCAGTTCGCCTCTTTGAAGACTAGGTCTCCAGAGACCAGAGCAAGTCACAGCCATACTGAAGCACTAATTGAGACTACCACTACTACTACTTTAAGCATTTTTATGCAGTCTCTTAGTTTAAAATGTTTGCATCTATTAAAGCCAGAGATGGTTAAATGAGAATAAAGAAAACAATATTTAGAGAACAGATGGGTAAAATTAATTAACAATGTTAATGCAGAATTTAAAGAAAGCATTTTCTACAAAAATACTGTATTCTAAGATGCTGCTGCAGTATGGTTTGCTGCAGGGATGGGACGAATATATTATTTATCTACAAGCAGTGAAATTTTCAGGTTTGTGCACTTGAACAAATACATTAAAATATATATAGCTCATAGACATCAACTACATAGCAAATTAGCAGTCAAGTGATCATTGATTGAATCTGCTGCAACTATTGAGCCTTGCAACACCTATTCAAACTGCTCATTGTAATATACACTTTTTCAAAAGATTAAGAGTTTGATTTCTGTTACACTCCAAGAATAAGATGTAATAACTCAGTTTTTGGAGTCCAAGAAGAACTGAAGTATTAGATTCGTCCCTTCCCTTGCTTGCTGCACACAGAAACAACAGAAGCAAATTTAGAAGAAATATAAAAGCAGTAAAGCAGTACCTGACCAGAAAGGAGTGGAGGAAGGGGGAACAAAGCTGTAGTCTGGAGGAGTTACAAAAGAAAACCCACAGAACAAAGAAGGGGCTTAGAGAAAGAAAGAGAAAAAAGAGAAAAGCAAAAGAACATTGAAATACTGGCACAAGATTTAAATAATCATTTTTTAACTATATAATTCATCGATAATAAGGAAACCAAAGTTCCCTACTAAGGATGTCTGGAAGGAAATTGACTATAATAACTAGAAAATTTGGATCTATGACTTAATTTTTAACAATTGCATTTTTCAAAGAGTAAAGTAGAAAGATGACACCCATTCAGGGTTTCAGAGAAGCAAATTAAAACTGCAGACTCTTGCAAATATTTTCAGATTTAACAGAAATTTTTCTTCTTTAATTTTGTGCGCCCCACTTCTTAACAGTACAAAAGCGGGAACTCATGCATGCATAAGACAACTTCTTGAGCCCAGGAAGACTAGACATACACTCTTAATTAGGAATATAGTCGAACTACCAGTTGAACTGGGAACTCATAATATGCATGGGAAAAAGAACGCATTTTGCCCTGACAGTCATTAACATCAATAGGAATTCCACAGCTAAACTGTATTGCTCATCTTTGCAGTCTTCCCCGACTTGAGAGAAAACCCTTGAGCAAGCAAAAAAAGTTTGGCTTAGGCAGAACCAGCATATCATCCTAGTTCCTTCTAACAGCTTCCTCAGGTTAAAGGTGAGAGGTATACTTGCTCTATTGCCAGCAAACCTAGGGTTGACACATTTTTCAATACAAAATTAGATTAAATGAACTAAAATTGCTTCAAATGGAACTATAGTTTGTTGGCATGTTCTCACGTTTTGTCCTTGTTTTGAAGAGGCAATGAATATATATAGCATGCAAAGTATAATAAAGTTGGGATCTCTGCTCCCAGCTGTGATTTGGAAAGAGAAGTCTATCCTCAACTGCATAAATGATAATGTAGCCTCTAAATTATGCCTAATAATATCAGTAATTACTGACCAAGAGTGTTCCTTAAAAATGTAGCAGAGTTATATTCATCACATACAGCTGCTTCCCTGAATTTATTCTTGTGACTACACATAAAATCAGTTCGCTTCAAAATTGCCAGTTGCAGGAATGATGACTACTGTTTTAGGCAAGGAATTAACAAAGAGTCCATGGTGGAGGTAATGATACAGTTTTGTGCATCTTACCTGGATGAGAATAGATACATTTGTGACAATGAAAATACTAGTGTAAATAAACTAAACAGGACTGATACTTTATTTCACTGTTCATAAGCTACGGGTTATTTGTTTAAAAAAAAAAACAAAACAACACAGACTAACAGCAGTTTAGGTTAATATCTCAAAGTAATACAAAAGAAACATACTCCAGGGTCTCCTGTGCACTAGAAACTCCCTTCTGAACTTTCACAGTGATGATCCTTTCTCTGCCTCTAATACTGAATGGATTATCTGAGAATGCATGAGGTTAACTGAGGAACACCTTTATAGTGGAACTAGTAACCCCAGGTGACAGCTCTGTGTGGAAATATGTTACATGAACTGAAAGGGCTATTGGGCTGAACTTGTGTGCCCATTCTTCGAGACAAATAACTGCCTTTATTTCTACAGAGGTACAATGATAGTGTGCAAAAGCAGCATGCAGGAGTAAAGGCTGGTTAGGTGCTATATATGGGGTGGCTGGTCCTCTCCTGTCCATATATTGTCTTAATTTTTTGAGAATTTTCCTGTCCAATATAACTGGAGGTTTGGTCTTACGTGTGAAATTCTGGACAACTAAACCCAAGTGGGCCAAGAAATCCCACTAGATTTCTACAGATAACTAGTTGATTTTTAAATGTCACTGATGAGGGTTTTAGTGTTGGCTTTTAAGGAGAAAGACTGGGTCCTTTTGTTTCCTTAAGGGCTGTGGTGACACTTGGTTTATTTTACTTTATTAACAGATACTTTTACACAGTTAATTCATTAAGTAGTAGAATGACATAACTAGTTAATGTACCTACTCCTGGTCTACAGGTGATGACAAACAGTCACTCAAATAGTATTTGGCTTTGTGACTTATGTTACTTTAAAATCTAAATTTCTTAAAACATTCAGATTTCTCAACATGATTGTGCTGGAACAGACTGCCAAAAACCATTCTGTTGAAGAATGTCAACTTTTCTTCAGTTTTTGCCTTTATTTCATTAATTCATGAATCACCCCACTATTCTAATGTAAGAATTAGGATTTTTCTGTGTAACAAACCAAAATCTCATCATCCTATGAAAAAGAAAAGCCTAGGACTGAAAAATTAAAAAGAAAGGATGTACCATTTCCCCAGAAATCTTCCTAATTAACTTGAATTTCTATGTTGAGAAAAATAAAAGTCTGACAGCTTTTACAACCACATTAAAGTGTACAATAAATACCAGAACAGAGTGGGTGACTTCTGCAAGACCATGAGACTAAAAAGCGAAGTTCTAATTTAAAGTGGAAAGCCAAATTAACAATCTCCATAAAACGAAGATTTTCCTTCTAAAAGTCTAGTAGATGCTGAAGGGAGAATCAAGTTCCCTGAAAATTTAAGAAGTTACAAGGTGATTTATTATGATTCATATCAGAAATTGCACGTAAGCTGAAATTCCACTTGATTTTCTCTCCTTCAATGGGTAAATGAAAATATGACAATTACAAATAACGATTATAATCCTTTCTCACATTGTTCTAGAAAGCGAAGTTAATTTGGTATTGCCATTCAGTTTAACAGCAGCTCAAAGACTTTGGCAGCAGAAAATGATACAACTCTGTCAAAGTCTACAGTGGTTCAACTCATGTTTTTCAGAAATACTTTTCCCACTTATTCTGTCAATTGTGTATACTAAAGACCAGCCATTTTGAGTAAGAAGCTGATGTCTTTTCAAAAGATGGCCTCATTTAAAAATCCAGATACAGTCATGTGAGTGCAAAATACTGAGTTGAAACCCCAAACCTCCTTAAAATCAGCTTCAAATTGCCAAAGTCCTTTGCATTCACTAGGTTCAGCCCTACACTTGCTAAAATACGGTGAATGTGACACCGAGTAGTTGCACAACTTGGGGGTGGGGGGGGGAAGTGCCCCTCTCTCTTCAGCTGACTTGTCTGGCTTCATTTCAACAACTCTTTCTCTTGCACTCAGATTAAGAGTGGCTGTGAAGTAAACTCACTGTCCAACCACTGCCCCATGACTTCTTTGCTTCCTCTACTAAATAAAACCGCAGCCTAAAGTTTACCAGCTTCTTTCCAAATTTAGCCCAGCAGTGTTCACACAGCCTAGATACATAGCTATTCTAACATCAACTTGGTAAGAATGAACAGCATAGCTTTAAAACTGAGCAGCACAACTCACAGACGGGCTGTTAATCATGGAAATTTTGCTTTCAAAGGAAAAAAACCCAACAAAATACGCACATTCATGGGGACATTCTAACACTTTAAAAGAAATTGTCAAATACATTAAATGAAAGTGCCATCCAGAGTCAATCTAAGTAGGCTAGCAGAACTATGGAAATCTACCAGATTTTATGAGGAGTTTGAGAACTGAGAGGTTTTTTTGATCAGTTTGGCATAAGACAAAACCTGCCAGTTCCCACCAGCACAGTTTGTAACACTAAAGGTCTGATATTTACTGCAGCAGAGATGCACTTTCTCACCCCCTTCGTTCAAATGAGAGCATCCCACACTTGTTTCTCTTGCTCTTTCATGCACTGCCTTAAAAGACCTTGTTAAAGGACATGCTTTCTTTTGTCCATGGACTGAAGGTACCGAGGATGTACCATATGTCTTCTGTCTTGTAAAGCATGAAACAATAGAGCTAATGTTCTTGCAGACTGGTAAGTTGGTGGACAGTATAGATACATTCTAACTGGCCTAAGACAGTAAAGAAAACAAATTGGTTCTGCTCACAGTCAATAATAACCAAAACAAATGCAAAGTAAATTAAGCAGGGCATATCATCTCAACAATTAAAGCCTCAATGCTGTGAGGAGGCAAGGGATGAGGAAAGCAGGAGAGATGACAAGAAGAGAGAACCCAAGGGAGATTGCCAGCTACAGGGAGGAGAAAGGATGGGACAGATAGATTCACCAGGAACAGGGATGTACTGAGATACAGCACAGCAGGGAGACAACTGACAGGAGTCCTGCGAAGCAGTGAAAGAAAACAGAAATGGAAGGAATAAAGAGGAATTTGGAGACAGAGACAGAATACATGAAATGCACAGACACACACTGCTTTCTTAAAATCATCTGTCCTAAAGTATCTTCACTTTAATTAGGAGAGGAAAAAAGTCTCCAAAGTTATAGAAAGGTTATGGAGCAGAGGCAAGCAAATAAACAAAAGTTCACAAACACAGCAAATGAAAGTAACGCAGCCAGCTTCATCATCACAAAGACTACACTGCACTCTATGGCCCTTCACAGCAGTCTTCACATTGTTAAAATCTCCATTAAGTTTTATTTTCCTCTTATTATCTGTTGCAATAGAAAGATACAGCCATTGTCCGCAGAACTGCAAATCTAATATTTGCTCTTTGAAAGAAACATTATATAGTTTCCAGAGGCCAGTCATTGTTTTTATCATTAATACTGAACTTGTACATGTCCTAAAAATCACGCTAACTTCCACTTAAGTTGTAATAAGTTAAATAAAGAATACCGCATGCATTGTAAATCTCAGTTTATTTCTAAACTTCAAAACTTTTTTACTGGTATTTATATTGTACAGTAGTTCATTAACTTTCAGAAGCTTAGAGGCTTGTAACAAAAATTTAAGTTTAAAAGGCAGGCACAAAAATAATTACCATACAGTAAATCTAATGTGTTTTTTGAGAAATATATGTGTTATTAAAATGCTACTTCATATGGCCACACTACAAGACTGATTTATTTAAATCCCTTTTTAAGGATTAGAAATTGTCACAGATATTATTAACACTTGTAGCTGTGTGTATGCAAATGTCTGAAAAAACTCAGCAGGATGCAGTTTAATCTCTCACAAGCACGCCTAATAGATTTTTGAGTATCTGGGAGATTTTAAGTTTGGCAGCAAGACAAACTTGCTAGACATGTTTATAAACCTCCTGACAGATCTGAATCTGCTTAGCTTCAAAAAATCCTAGCTAAAAGCATTACCATATTAATTGGTTATATGTCAAAAAATGGAAAATGAAGATGTTCAAAGTACCTTGTCCTTTTAGTATTTACATGACAGAAAATAATATACAATAATTTATAATACTCACAGTTGCCACCTGTTCTGCTACTCCTTTGTCCCACTGAATTTTCAGATTCTTTGTACGGAAACTGAAGAGTAGTATCCAAACTTCGAAAGCCTTCTTTGAGAGAGTGGTGCCTATAGTATTCCACGAGTTCCTTTCAGAAAGGAAAAATATTATGTCATTGGAAATTGAAATTACATCCTTTTCAACATTCTGTTGTACAGTCAATGACAGTTTTATCCTACAAGTAATGTTATTTTATAATACAACAACTCACAGTAGATGTTTATTTTTAAAAAATCAAGTGTCCTAAATATTAACTGCTTTTACAGTGCCACTTAACTGGGGGTTTTAGGTTTGCTGGTTTTTCATTTTTTTAAAGTAAAACCTTATTGTCAGAGTCAACACTTAACTGCCTCTTTGAGCCAGGCTGAGCATGCATTTGTTTGTCTGAAGTCAAGCAGAAAGCAAGGTCACCTGCTTGTTATATATATCACAGTAAGTATCTTTGTTTTCTCACATTTCTTTTGCAATAAGTTATGTTTACCCATGATCACATTTGTAAGTACACAAATCCAAAATAAAGCATAAGGTTTGCCTATAAGTCAACACAATTTAATGAGCAGATACAAAACCATGTAAAACTTTCAAGTCTGCCACTAGAATTTGTGGGTAGGTGGGGTTGTTGGCTTTTTGGTTTGGGGTTGTTTTTTTTCAGATAGTGCAAACCGACTAAAAAAATACAGCATTTCACATTTTCTTTGGGCCCAATCTAAAAATTTGTCTCTGCTTGTGTGCGCATGTGTGCACATATATATACACATACATATGCACACACAAATTTTATATATATGCACAAATTTTCTATATATGTACACACATATATATGAAAATATTAAAAAAAACCTAGCTCAAATAGTTTATGTAACCAAGGAGATAAGTAACTTTAGTTTCTACTAAAGAAGGTAACACCCATCAAATACTGACATGTTACATCATGTTGCTATCTTCAGTCCGTGCCACTGTCTTACTTTTGAATTAACCCTAATAATGTCAATATCACAGTTTGTACACAGAGCCTAGAATAAGATTAAAGTGACCAGCCAATTCAAAGCAAACATATTTCGTTTGATTAACAATACTTCAACTGTGAGATTTCACTCTTCAGAAATGCAAGCACAAAGCAATGTATTTACTCTAAACCTTTCACTCCTACCAGTACCTCAGTCATTCCATTCTATTTACATCTAGATTTCCAAAATCAAAGTTGACCAAGGCAAACTTAGGTCAAAATAAGGAAATAGTACTGTGTTCAATCATTTCCTTCTAGTAAAAAAAAAATAAAAAATTAACAGAATTATTAGCCTACAATAGCCTACATCAGTGATATATTAATTCCAGCCAAACAAAATGACTCTCAAATTTTTTAGTCCAAGATCTAGTGCATAAACGGTAAGTTCTTGATAATAGTCCGAAGATTATCTTCTGAACTCTGGAGTACTTCACTCCCCACACTGCAAGCTGTTGCATGTCTCTGAAACAGCTTCTAAGGCAGAGTCCAAAGCTAAGTAAAATCTACACCTACTTTTAACAGTTCATAATCGCAGACCTGCCAGGCATTCCAAGTAAGCAGAAAGCCAGGAGATTAAGAACTGTTTGGGCTTTGTTGTCTGGTATCAGCACAGCACACAAGCTACAATATCAGCAACCAAATTTTCTGTCACATATCATCACTGAGTACCCAGACATTCAAATTACCAAGGCAACAGAGAGGGTGATTTGTAAGTAAGCAGCATTCTAAGTAGGATTTCTGGATAAATGGAAAAATAGCTAGTTTCAAACTTTTGTTACCTTTTTGCACCATATAAGTTTGTAAGAATTACGCTGTTTGGTAAAGACAGTAAAAATTTCAACTGGACAGACTGTATTTGTTAGCAAAATAAGTAAAATGGTTCCAAACTGCAAAAAAATGTACTCGCGTCACGAAGATTCAGTTGCTTTTAAAAGCTGAGGTTTTAATACTATCCTTCCACAAAAAAAGTCCACAAACAACTGGCCTCCAAAGCATTCATTGCACAAATCACTAGCAAGCTTACAAACAGATAAGTAAGGTAAGTAGCCCGTGTCAGCATGGATGGGGCTCCTCAGGAGTCTGTCACATCACCATGTTTCACATCAGCAGCTCAGCTAACCTTTCACTGCACCTTGGCCTGCTTTACACACTCAGCACATTTTAATTACTCTTGTGAAAGTTTTTCCAATGTACTATGAAAACTATGTACAAGAGCTGTTCTACTTTTGTTACCTCCAAAGTAGTACAGAACACAGTGTCACTGCAGATCACTACTTTAGGTTTCCATGGCTGCTGGTTTTGTCTCTCTTCTGCTCCCAGTTCTACTCAGACTACTTTTGTTCCTCTCTTCTTCCAGACACTGTTTTTCTCTTGCATGTACCCAGAACAAAGCAGCTGTTCCACAGCATATGCAAACAGTACTTACACTACCACTTGTCTATTTAACTCTCAAGGACAGACTTTTTCCTAACTGAATGTTGGCAAGGCTAAATTGGTAGCAATGAGGCCTTCACACTAGAAATTTCTTTTGTCCTCTCAATTCTTTGACACAATGCATACTCCTTTTGTTTCCTTTTTATCCAAGTCTGTGTCCTGTACTTATATCTCTGATCATTCAGCTCTATTTTAAAACCTGCATCAAAGCATTAAATGGCATCATCGCCATAAGAAGGTATCTGGCAGCACGCAACTCCAGCTCACATGTTTTGTCAAGATCCTGAGAGCGCTCAGACATTCTCGTCAGTTTCCAGTGAATCATCTGTACTGCCTGCAAACTAAGTACCCACCTCCTTCATGCATTTGAGGAACGCCATGATTTCTGTTGCTACCAATGATAAGATTTCAGGGTCATCAGCTGTAACACTAAACACTTTACTGTTCTTCAAGCATCAAATCAAAACATTAGAGTGCAGAAACAGCTTGGTGCATTCTTCATTAGGAAATTTATGTTCTTGCCATTCTAATAAGCACTTATTTCAAATGGGGTTAGGCAAGGCACAGATTTCTGCTAGATTTTTTTACCCCTTGTAGGATGCTCTTGCTTTACAGAGTATCAGTGGTTAAATTAAAATAATTTCTAAGGCCTCCTGGTTTTAAAGCTTCTCTCCCTACTCTTGTTTTGTATTGGCCTTCATTTTTATTGTTTTAGAGTACTTGGATATACATGCAGGAAGGCTGCAGCATAAGTTTTAATCCAACTGATTGCACTAAATATAATGTATGGAATGAGGTTCTTTTAACAATGCATCACAAAATGCTTAAGCAGTAAAATTTTACACATGCACTAAGATAATTTATTCAGACACCTTGTATTTACGAGTCTTGTCTGAGCAAAATGAGCTATCAAGGAACTCTTCCAAATTGAAGTTTAAGAAAAGGAATTTCTTCCTAGTACAAGATGACTCTGACATAACATTGAAAACTCATTGATCTGGGCAGCTATGACACCAAACTCTTATTTCTGGGAATGAACTATGCCTACAGTTGGAGCAAAAGTTAATGAGAGCACCCATGTTTTGTGTGTTATTACTATAGTTTGCTAGCGAGTGATTTGCTGCCACAGAGTATGAGTTCAAAGTAGCCACACGGTTGCTTTAATTTAGACCAGTCAATATTGACTCCAGATTACTATTATTCCAACAAGGATTTCTGAGCTATTATCACTTTAGACAGTCCCATTCTCTAGCTGCACTTCTTTGCCTGATGCACCAGGACCAGGAAGACCAGCCTTTCCTGAGTTCTTCTGGCCTCTCTGACACAGGTGTACCTTATATCCTTCTCCCTCTGAATGTACACATCACTAGGCGTCATTATGTTCAGCAGTAAAAGTGTACATGTGCTGGGCTGGGAAGAAACCTTCACCTAGCTACTTTTAAGGATCATTACTATATAGAGAAAGATTTCCATAGACATCAAATTCTCCTTTCAAGATTCAGCCTAACTTCATAATGGGCTGATGCATGGGATTCTGATGCATGCCATGCATGCATGGGGAAGCCATGGGATGGCTGATGCATGCTCCTCTCTTCCATATCATTGCAGGGGACACAGTCTAGTCCTATACATAAATATGTAGTTTTAAGTACATACAACCATCACTTAGAGCACTAACCATAAATATAAAAATTATCCTATTAGCAGGTATGGACACAATTCAAATCTCTCACCCTCACAGCCTTCTGTAATTTCACCAACTGAAGTAGCTCTCACTAACAGCAACAGCTACATAGAAAATCACACATTGTTAAAAACCTGATCAATGCTTACCATTAAATTTTTAAATTTTCTGTTTTCTGCAATGTGGAAAAAGCCATCTCTTGTTAAAATCTTGATGTGTTTCACTTCATTATTGTACCTGTGGGCAATGAGTAACTTAGGAATATAAATGTGTTTTTAATCAGATACAATCAATATTTACCTGAGGGCATGCCCCAATAACACCACACAAATAAATTCTTAAGACAAAATGTATATCTGTGCCAAAACAAAGTTGACATCTAATTAACCAAATATATTTATTAAAGTACAGCTGAAGAGGTAATCTTTATTGAGAAAAAAAGTCACAACTAACTTCTCATTTTTATTGGGAATCCCCATGTATTTCTTACCGTTATATTCATGTTGATAAACAACATGAAAGCAAACAAGACCTCACAATAATTTGCATCCACAGAATTTACAAACCCACATTTCACTGAAATTTCTGAGATGGAAAACATCCTTATTCACTTCAGAGAAGCAGATCACATTACACTCTAAACACTTGCTTACTCTTAGCCAATATACTAGATCATCATTTTTATAGACCTGTTTGCTACACCAGCATTATAAAACCATTGCTACCTTTCTAACATAAATCTTGGGTATTTCTGTCAGCAACTTCAGTTTTCCTATACTGACTCTCTTAAAGGCTGTGTACGATTATATAAATTGAAACAAGTTTTTCTTTTCCTTATTTATTTCAAATATTATCTAGACATAAATAAGAACAGGAAAACTTTCTGCAGTAGATCTTATTTCACTTACTTAATACTAATTGCATATTCTCCTGACTCTTTGGTCCTGTGCCGCACCAGGTAAGTGCTATTTACTCTGTTAATAAGTTCGCTCTCTGCTTGCAATCTTTCCATCGCTCCTGCAAACCTGTAACAGAGAACAATAAAAATTGCCTGTGATTTTTTTCAATGCTACAAAGAAAGGTCTATCAAATACGCAATGCAAAGTTCCCAATATTCTGCATGTAATGAGGACCTAAAAAATACACCAGCTGCAACTGGATAGCACTTCCAGATCTTTAAATGAAGAATAAAGCATGAAAAATTTCTACACTAGGCACTGGGCGGGGCGGGGGAGCTGTTAATTAGAAAAGTACTTGTGCACATGTATAATACAATGCCTGTTAAGGAAAGTACCCAAGCCTTACCGTTAGCTGAATGACTACTGGCTTGAATGGCTCATTAAATCAATTTTTTTCTGAATCATGTGTTGCAAGTGAAACAATAAAACAGTAGTCCAGAACCTTTGAACCTCCCTGAGTTCTAGTGGGATTTATCTTAACGGAGTGGTAGAACACCGGTAGAACATTAGGTCAAAAAAAGACCTATACAAAAATTTGGCATTTATACAAACACACTATTTTATTTGGTTTCATAATTATTCATAACCTCTTAAAGGCTGAAGTGTAATGGATAGACTAAACATACCCAAGCAAAAAAAAAATTCACCCTAATATGTCCAAATTTGAAAGAGCTGATGCTAAAAGTTGAACTAAGACAAGTCAGTCACTGATTCTGCAGTCTGACTGCATAAGCAGATTTGCGCCCTTGCTCTGCCTTACTGGTTTGGGTGTGACTTCCTGAGCGGCTGTCAGCAAACATTTATTTGCAAAACTAGAGGTTAAACTGTTAACTGAGGAAAGAGTCCTACCTTCCAGGGAAATTACGCTTATCTTACCATTTTAGAAAGTGGTCTAAAGGCAGTCAACATCACACACCACTAGTATGTAAAATTTCATACAAATACATCATTACCAATTAGAAGAGAACTTTAAATAAAAAATAATTATTTTATGAAACACATCAGAGAACATGCATTTTGAAGTTTATCACAAAATACATGACTTTTTATAGTTTTATAGTAAGTTTTATCCTCGAGTCAATTTTCAATTGTATTACAAATTCTTCGAAGATAAAGACTAATCCCAATGATATGCTTTCTTCTAACAAAATTATAAATAGAGCAAATGTTAGAATTTAATTTCAAATACCAATTTTAAATATTAAACATTCTATTTGGCTTGTTAAGAAAAATCAGTATTTGTTTAGACCTGATTCTGATTTCACTTTTAGCAAACTAGAGGAAATCAGAACTCACATATAAATGACAAAGCATAAAAATAGTGAAAGAAAACAAGTGATGCTTATTTCTGGTCTCTCAAAATTACTGTGTCTTTTCAAGTGAGCTGAATTCCAATAAAGAGTCCATACACTATATATGCCCCAGACAAACAGTGGTTTTAGTATTGAGACACTGTCCTTTTCTATCTCTAC
The DNA here is from genome assembly GCA_035590275.1 of Ibycter americanus. Taxonomy (NCBI): domain Eukaryota; kingdom Metazoa; phylum Chordata; class Aves; order Falconiformes; family Falconidae; genus Ibycter; species Ibycter americanus. The sequence continues at coordinate 11,939,818 of JAVJGI010000032.1, read as the reverse complement.
AGTTTTTTGGGTTTTGTTTTTGGTTTTTTGTTGGGTTTTTTTGGTTTTTGGTTTTTTTTTTTAAGGAAATGATGAATTATTGACAATACAAAATGTATTTAACATTATTCCTTCTCTTTATTCACTTAACATGTAAGATCTACTTGCACACTTCATAATATGCTCATCTCTCACTATTCTATTTCAGACCTCTGGGACTAAGGCTGCATAGCTACAGAATTGTAAACGAAATGTCAAAATTATTAAGCATTTTATTACATCAGAAATGCTTTTAGGCAATACATGGTGTTGCTTTCCCAAACCATTACACAATGCCTTCTTCAGAAGCCTACAAAGGTTAAACCAATATAAATTAAATTGTAATAAACACAATTGTCTTTCTATGAATGCTTCCTTCAAAGAGATTCTTTTAAGACTAGATTTTAAGACTAGACAGGGACTCACCACAGTTGTGAAGAGTAGTCTACTGGTTTAGGAACCTACAACATAAAAAAATACAAGAGAATAACGATCAAGATTTTTTTCTACGCAACACAAATTAGATAGCATTGATCTAATTGTCAATATCCAGATGAAACAAGTTAAAAGAAACAGATGATCTAATTAGTCTGCAAGTCTATTTTCTTCTGAAGGAAGTTATAATTCTGAAAATAGTACAGAATATTTTAACTCTTTGCTGCTGTGACAGATATTTTTTTTACTTAATAGAACTGTTAGAAGTTTTTCTGACAGTGTTTACATTCAAATTTAATACATAAAATAGGCCAATGCTACATATTATTGAAAAGTATCATTAAAATGTGCAACAAATTTACAGTAACATATATAAAATTCACTTCATGTTTTCAGAATTGTATGGCTGTAGAAAGACTGTCTATTAGGAAATATAGTATATAATATTCCAAGAGAGTTGAGGATAATCCACATATTGTATAGTATGACATCATTCATACCTTTGTATTTGACTTGGTTAACTCTTATACTTTATTTTAATAAGCACAGAATTTGATTCTGAAATTCAATTTAAAAAATTAAGCAAACTACAATCGCTTTGCAAAAAGGATGTTATATGTGTACACAAACTTATGTATAGATAATGTTTATACACGCACAAGATGCACAGTATAGCAATTCCCATGAAAATCAGCTTTTCATCTTGACCATCTCTCATTGGTGTACGGCACTTTGGTATTCCCCTACTCTCCTAACACGTGTGAAATGCGCAAAGTGCTGAAAAAATTATTTTAGTGGAAGTTTAGTATATGCCTTGCAGACTTATAACCTAATGTATATTCTTAGATAAGCAAATTATTTTTTTTTTCCCTTCCAGTAAAACCAAAGAATGTTTTATTGTTTTCTGGAATCTAATAGGGGGAAAAATACAGTAACAGTCTCCTCACAATTTTTATTTATCATATATGGAATGTCTTCAAGAGAGACTTCCAAACACAGATCAACTCAGGAAGATATTATTATACAGGCCTACAAACTTCAATTGAAATTACAGTCAACTCCTACTAACATGACCTCAGGTATCAACCAAGGTATCTATCTATCCTCTAGACCTGATCTTGAAATAAAGTCCAGTGATGGGACAACCCCGTCCTGCCAAAAAATATCCCTCAAAAAACAAAAAACACACCACACACAAACAAAAATACCCCAAAACCACCAACAGAAAAAACTCACCTCCTTGTGTATTTAATCACAGTATTCTGCAGTTACAGTTGCAACTGTCAAGTAATGCAAAATTTTTGTGTCAGCCTGTCCAAAATGCTATGTTATATTCTAGCAGTATTGCTAAGGTAGTAACAGGCAGCTTTTGAATGGAAAAAAGCAGCTGGGGGGCGAGGGGGTTGCTATGAAGCAATTATTGAACCAGGATATTGTAAACTAGATGACAGCAGATGGTCTAAGTTTAAAGAATGTACAGAGGAATACGATATTTACAACCACTTGTGCTGGTAACGTATTGTCTTGCAACCTCCTCAGAAAAGAAGTTACTGGAATGCCAAATTACTAAATTATTGAAACAAGTAAGAATTGTTACAATTTCACCATTTTAAGGGTCTCATCTTCATGCTAAGAAGCCTCAACACCACATTTATACAATGCACTTACTCCAGATGCTTGACTTAAAACACTGGCTAAGTATATTCTTAGTTAACTTCAGAACATATTTTTAATTGAGAAAGTTTCCAACAAGCTTAGATTAGGAATTAAATCAGTATATCTCCTAACTTCTCTTTCTCCACAGAACTAAACAAAACTGCTCAGAATTTTGTGATAGGATGGGGGTTTGGCTAACTTTAAATTTACTTAAGATGTAACTTCCATCCCTGCACAGTTAAGTTTCATTTCCATGAATGAAAATTTGCAGAGTTCACAAAGCTCTGCTTACTGTCTTTGACATAATGGTCACTCAGACTAAATGCATAACCGCTTACTCAAATGCCTCACAACCCAAGATCTTTATGATGAAACTCTGAATTTTACAGGACAGTCCAAACCTCACATTTTTTCTAAGTAACAAAGCAGACACTAGTGTAGTACACTTTAATGTTCTCTGTGATAAAATCAGCACTACGTGTTCAGCTTACACAACAGTAAATCTATCCAGGTGTTAAAACAGTCATTAAGTTGGTCTAGTTCTAGAGAGAGAAAAAGGAAACATACATTACTCCCAAACAGCGTAGGCAAAAGGCTCTCAAACAGTAGCATTTGCAGTGCTGGTAGTGTGCAAACCCCTTTGAAGTATAGGAGGCCTAACACAGCCAGGTACTACCGCTGGCAGCAGCAGTGGCTCTTCCTATCCCTACAGCTACCGATGGTGTTACTCCTGCACCTCTGCTTCTAATATAAGATCTGGGAAAGAGTTAACATATCATGAATATGCTGACAAAGAATTCCTAAAAGAAATGTTTTAGTGAAGCAACCAAATGAGATATTTCAAGGCCAACTAGGCACTTACAGAGTTTTTACATGCCGTGAGATATTTCAGTAATACATTCCATCTACAGAGAACTGTACCTTTAATGATTTGTACTATGCCCCACAGGACTAATTAAATAACATGCATTCTACCAGCAGCAGGAAAATAAAGAACAGTTTTTAAAAAATAAATATTCATAATTTTTCAAGTAGTCCTGCTATGTTGGAAAGGGTACAAAATTCAAAGACTGTTTAAGTCCAACCTCCGGAGCAGTTAAACAATAGATAAGTAGTCCTTTTCATAAATTTTGATTGGACAGATGTGTGTATATATATATATACACACACACACAGATAGATAGATAGATATAAAGTGTTCTTCACTGTCATGAAACAGTAAAATACTGTGCTATTTATTCAATGCCTGTATAGAAATAAGGAAACTGGAGGAAAGCTAGAAAGAACCAGATATTACTCATATGGTACCGAAAATGTCTGCTGACATACAACACTTATTGCAAAGAGGAAACAATTGTTTATAGGTACATCTATGAAAAGTCTGGAATATGGATATCATGGAGCTCAGCAGTTTTTCATTCAATATTCATTCCTAAAGTCTTTTGATGTATGTATTTTATGCTGTTTCTGGGCATTTTTATATCAGCTGGTTGTAAAGACTGTTAGACTTAATAAAAGTTATAGCACATTTAAAACCTGATTGATATTTCAGTATCTTTAACTGCACCATTTATCATAATAAGATATTTATATTTCATCCTTCCAAGTTAGCAGTGGTAAAGCATCAATTTATCTTTTTGTTCTTATCATCACACCCGTTGGTAACATTTCATGAATATTTATTCATTCTGTAAAAGTGTATTATTTTCAATACTCCTCTAAATAGTATATTTTACATTTAGCAGAAAATTTTATCACTAGAAAACAACCTTCACCATGCCCTAGTAGTGTTTTTCTTAACACTGGACATCCAGCTGCTTCTGCTTTAAAGTACAGTGGTGGTTGTACTTGTTGCTACGGTTGCTGTCAATGACTATACAATAACTGACTGGGTGACTTCAAGAACCTAACACCAATATGTAGCAGGTACTGCCTGTGTCCAGGACAGTGACGCCATGGCACAGGAAATCCACAACTTTTACAATAAGCAAGGGGTGGAGGAAAGAAAGCTAAGTTCACATAATATTTTCCTTATTTATTCCAGATCTGTTCTCTCACCTAATCTAACATACCTTGTACACACAAGTATTCTGTGCATCCCTCTTCAAACAAAATCCTGAAAATATAGGGTACTGAAGATGTCTCAAGATATACTAATGTATTTATACTCTTTAGGTTTACATATATATTTGTTTTAGAAACTAAGGCAGAATATAAGCCTTAAAGGCATATCAAAATCCAGCCACTAACAGCCGATTCCACCTACTTATAAACCATTTAAGTGGCATATCTTGATTGCTGTAATGAAAGCAATTCTATTAATAAAGTCAAACTTATGAATCAAGTTAAGAGAAGTTAAAGTTATCTTAAAGCAAAGTAAGGAATATGATTCATTACTGGTTTTATGGGTTTACATCAATTAACCTCAACAAAGGGACATATAGTAACCTGATGCACAGTAGAGGGCAGAGAATGAAGGAGCAAGCATACAGCCTATTAATGTATCATCACATCTGTATACAAAACTTGAGTACATATTATAAAATAATTTTTCTTATTGCTATCCTGAACTTTTCTAGATTGAGAACTTCCTTGTGTGAAATAAAGACAAGTAAGAACCTACAAAGAGGAGAAAATCTATCGAGCATTCTGAATTCAAAGTTTTACTTTAATTTTACTCTTACACATTTTTAAACTCACTGCTTATGGTGTAATCCCTCTCTCTAACCCAAAGTGACTGGGGAATAGATTAGAACCACAGCATTCTCACTTTACTGCTGGGGAAGGAAGGAAGCACGCTTTCATATAACCTGTGTTTGTTCTATACTCTGGAAACTGTTTAGACAGTTCAATTTATTAATATCCCCAAAAGTTAAATCTGCTTCTCAAACATGTTTTCTTGAGATGTCCTACTTACATCCGATAACCAAAAAGCATTACAATGTTATGTTTTAAGCAATATTGACCATACCATGAAAACACAAAGGAACTATAAATAATATAATTTTCATAAGGTAAGATTAATGAAGCAGTAACATGAACTAGGCAGTTTTTCTGTAAGATGACAAACAGAATTAAACAATTGTACTTACGCATGGGCTAGGCTTTACTGCATCACTTGGGAAGAATCCAAGCTCTCCTGTTGTTAGATTTCTGCCCTAGAAAAAAGAAAAAAAACCAACAAATTTTCCACTTTTGAGATATAATGGGGATTAACAGTGAATAATAATATATGCACAGGGATTTAGGACGATAAGAGTATACCAAAGAGTCTTTAAAATAGAGTGCTGTTCTAATAAAGTGTTACTTAACAGTTGTGTGAGTTTTGTTGTTGTGTTTTGGGTTTTTTTAATGTAATTTATATAATTAAGTACTAATTGTGGCTGATACACCTGAGAGCTCTAACAGATGAGATGTAAGAAGGGGGCTCAGAGCCTGGGCTGTGATTCCCAGTTCTGTCAATGTCTGCCAGTGTCTGATATCTTCATTACTGTTAATTATCTCCCTTCAAGTTATTTCCTCCTCAGTTGGCATCACTCTAGCGAGAGCTGCCACACTGCAACATTACAGATCCCCACAATGTCTACATCACCACACAGTGGCAGTTGCAACACCTGAAAAATCACGCTAACTACAATGGAAACTTACGGCCAATAATCCATCAGCCAGTTCAGTCACAAAGTTCTACAGTTAAGGGTTTCCACAAGTGATGCAAATCACTGGAAATCGGGTGAACACAAGAATGCTAACAGAATTAAAGATTAACTCTCTGTCTATAATATAGTCACAAGGTGTTATAGATGCACCCACACAACTGGGAGACCAGCTGCAGAAATGCATTCAGCATGGCCTAAACTGAGCCTTTTATGCAACACAACTGCTGCCCCAGAGTTGCAGGACCAGAGTTGAATGCTAAGGGCCAGAAGTGACCTGATCATCACAGAGCCATGCCTCAGCAGCTCACAATTCACCACCAAGCTCTCCTGAAGAATAACTCCTCAGGCAGACAGAACAGTAAAATTAAACCACCTTTCTAGTCCTAGCGAACACTGAACTGGGACCATGCTGACCACACTTTTCAGAGCAGAACAGAGCATCAGCTAACGTTTCTGAACACAGAAATGAAGGCATCAAAATGTGTATTTTCGCAAGCAAACATTTTCATTTAACAGATTTTTAAAAGCACATAAATGCCTAACCTCCATTAAATTTAATAAACTGACTGTAAACATAATATACTATCAGCATTTGACAATGAGAGTAAGAATGAGTACTTCACAAGCATTGTAATTTTGAAAATGACGCATATTTTTTATTTTTGATGGCATACCTGCCACATAAAAAAATAAAAAGGGGAAAAATTCTTCAGAAACAGATGTGGAATTTCTTTAGGGTTTTAGTTCATTTTGTTTCTGTAACACTAAATGTGTAATTGTACTCTAATACCACCACACAAAACAGAATTCAGCAATTTCAAACACGGTGGAGTTGAATGTAAAAGCAAGGATTAATGAGGGTTTATGAAAACATTCTTTGATTGTGACACCCTAAGCATAATAAAGTGCATCATTTTCCTAGGGAGATCATTATGCAATTTATCACACACAGATAGTAACCCCAGTAACTGCCACCATTACCAAATATACAGAGAAATGCAGAGGTGTCAGAGGAGAGATAAAAGCAGTTAAGCAGTATTTAAGTTATAATATCCTGAATACCAATAATGTTAAAAAAAGAATTATGCACAAACAAGTGACAGTGTTATAGATCTAGACCTGTGTTCAGCAAAGCTTCCTTGCCCTCTTTCCCATTATCTGCTTGAATACAGGTTACCCTTTGTATACATACATTCTATTTACTCCTGAAACATGAATCCCCCTGAAGTACAGATTTAACTTAAAAGCAGAGCTTTGACGCAGCCTCCTAAGTGATATTTATTTACAGTACTAATCTCACCTGAATAGCAAGTGATATCACAGTCAATAAGACCTGCCATTGAACAAAATATATTAACATCTATCAAGACACATTTGATTGCACTTAAGCTATAGCTTAAGCATTGCTTAGTAACTTGTGGTTTTTATCTGATGTACTGTACAGAATGACAAAAAGTTGTATTTAAACCAGACATACTTATAAGCATTTGAATTTCTAAACTGAGCAACGGTCAACTTAAAAGTCCGTTCAAATATCAGTCTTTCGGGTCAGCTGTAAATTACTGTAAAACGCCTCTTGAGTAAAACTTACACATTTTAATACGAATTGTTTTGCAGGTTTTTTTTCTTAATATGCATTTTAAAATGCAGATCTCGTTACAAGACTTATGAAAATCTGTATTAAACTGTCTGTGACAAGACAGCTTGTGAGAAAAAAAAATTCCTGAATGATGCAAATGGAGATGACAATTTCCTTGAAGATTCAAATCTATTCCTAAGGCTTCTGGGGAAGAAGCCTCACACATGTTCCAGTTTCTGCTAGTTAAACACAGTGAGATTCTAGCTAAATTCTTCAGCATGATAGGTACAAATACCATCTAAGAAAAATTCCAGTAGATTGAGTCGACGGATTTATACGAACACGGCAATAGAATCAGTCCCACAAGATGCCAGTAATTCTGGCTTATACTAATTGTATTAGCCACAGGATTACCTTCTAGCCAGTCCCAAATCAAGAGCATGCTTAAATGCTTCTCTGGATCAGAACTTAAGACCTTGCAGAACCAAGCCATACATATAAAACTACATAGGTCAAAATCTGCCAACGAACATTTGCAAAAAAAAAAAAATGTTTTAATGATGTGAAATATCTATGGTGTGCTAAATGACAGGGGTGGGGGGAAGATGGTGTTTTGTTGTTTCGTTGGATTTGGGTTTTTTTAGGGGGTAGGGTGTTACAGTTATTTACGTATTTTTTTTAATAGATAAAGCAATTTATTATTTCTGACTTCCCCTGGTTAAATACTGTTCAGGATGATACAGTGGCATAGGAACAAAGCTCACTGATTCAGTCCTGCAGAATCTGGACAAGATTCAATCCTAACTGCAGTCACGAGGAAAAAAAGAAAAGAAAAAAGCATGATCTAACTCATGTAACAGACCAAGCCATTTTTATAATTATATTCATTAGCTTATTTTAGTCCCAAAGAAAAAAAGAAAGTCACAAACACAGGAACAACAATCCAAGAAAACAACAGAAGCTTCCCACTTGTTGTTCTATTAATACACAGAAAGTTCTTCTATTTAGCTCTATTTCCACTTATCTAATAACATCAATAGTACGTAGAATTCTAGTATGCACAATTTAGAAGACAATCAAGAAAAATGAGACACGCTTTAATGCATTTATCTTTAAAATGAATGCTAGACATTTTGAATCTGCTTATAGTTCTCAATTAAAAAGAAATTTCAGTAACAGTAGTGATGTGAGTTACATGATATTGAATTTTGCCATCAATAGAACACACTTTACATAAAAAACTGTTTAACTGACTTGAAAGGTCATCAAGAAGTTTAGGCGTGGTTCTGTTTTGCAGAGCTATTTCTCTCCCCTACAAATCTAATAATCATAACTAGGTTTTGCCAATATAGCTTTCATTTCTGCTATGTTAGAGCAACAGTGACTGAAAATTCATAGGACTGCTGTTTATGTGCCAAGTGCTCTCCTTAATTCTTATAATTTCACTGTAAGTATTGCTACCAATGCCATGTTCTTGCATATTTATTCACCAGGACTTTTATTCTAAGACTGCAAGAATGAAGCTTTAGAGAATATAGGAACTACTGACAATTTAGAAGTAAAAATAGTTGTATTAGACATTTATTTGGGGTAAAACACAAAGATATTCTTTTGTTGTTCAAAAAGGAAAAAAGTTACAAGAGCAATATATCAAGAAGAATTTAATGTCTGGAACTAATGGAATATAGCCATTTACTAAATGATACAATACCTGCCAAAATAAGCTATGTGCATCGCCTCTAATTAGTTCAATAGTGTCTCCAATCTGGATATGCAATGGTGGACCATCTTGAGTCGCTGGCTGTGGTATTCCGTTATAGTTTCTAATGACTTGCATTTTTGGTAAACCTGAACAACAAAACAAAACAACAACAACAACAAAAAAAAGAAAAGAAAAAAACAAAACATAAGTCTGCATATGTTTTTAGTTAACGACAATTCACAACATCTGAAGACCACAAAAGCAATCAATCAACAAAGAGACGCTATGTCTTTAATAGGTACCTGACTAAGGCACTAAGGCAATGCCTTAGCACTATACCATGTACAACCTGATAGAAAAGAACTACTTTGGAAAAATATCTTTGTCCTCCCTTCTTCTTGGGGTAAAGTTGATTTCATGTCTATGGAGGCTCTTTCCTCTACTGATGCACTCCTGGCTCTGCATAAGGTTCAAATATTAAGGCTATCTTTGTAGTTTAAGGCAAAAATTGTGATGAACTAGTATTAAAAGACACTAATACGAATAATCTCATCAGCTTTACGTTATTATTACCAAAAAGCTTATTGCTGATGTGAACATGTCCAAGAGAGTAAGGATGACAAACCTTCTAGGCTTCTCGCAAGACCTTTTTTTTTTCCCCCCTAATTTCTACATGTTTACAATATTTTTGGATACACATAGCAAAGCCTAGATCAATTTAAAGTTTCATTTTCAAGACAAGAACTCTAGCTGCATGCTAGTCTTTCCACATCAATACCAGCTGCATCTAGACAGCTGGTCTGTGATTTTTTTAGTGGTTTTTTGTTTTTTGGGTTTTTTTTTTTAAGGGAGCAATCCACTTCTTGAGATACAAAATATTTTCCCCAAAGATCAGTTTCTCTGCCTGTACAAAGAACTAAATCACTGTAACTACAGCTCAAAAGCCCTCTAGAAGCATGTATCAAATGGGGGAAAGGATTTCAGCCAGAAGAGAAAACTGTGGGTACTGTAACTCCATGTTACTACAACTATAATGGCATTTTTATAAAAAACAAACACGTAAAGCATTATGGACAGCTAATGTATGGCACTATAAGAGTATGCTGTGATATTGTGAGAATACCTGAAATCAAACGAAGTACCACCCACTCCATAACAAACATAGTAAAGACTTAAAAGCTCTTAGAAAAGCAATTTTTTTCCACTCTTTATACTGCCAAGGAAAGCATCATTTTAACAGAACAGATCTATTTTTAATTGCTATTCCTCTAACTTTAAATAAAACTTTTTATAACAATTTAGCTGGTTTTAACTGCACATAGGATGTTAAAAACAGCTACAATTAAGTGGGCACATCCATTTAGAGTCTTAATCAGAAAGTTTTTGGTTAAGTAAGATTTTGTAAGAATTTAGTAATAAAAGTAAGTGAAAGCTAGCAAAGTCAAGGTAGCTGGGCTGCCATATTTAACCAGTTTCTTGCTGGAGAGTTATGATTAACTTAATTCTAACAACAAAGGATCAGCAGACCTACAAAAGACTGATTTCTGTTGCAAGATCACTACTGTAATTTAGGTGGCAAAAAACACAAATAGACATGATCTCCTCTAAATTGTACGAAACATGAAAGAGAGCACCTTCAATAATTACTACTCTCTGTATTTAAGAATAAACATGAATCCAAAGTGCTGATGAAACATTACATAAATACCAGCTGTTAAATTACACAACCCAAATAACACCATAACTTTTACTATTTCTTCAAGTCATCTGGCATACTTAAAATGAGTACCTAATTATTACTAAGCAATTATTTCACTTAGGTAAGTACTAGACTTTGCTTTATTTCTCAGCTGAAGGCTGTCAAGCTTTCAAATACTGATTCAGCATCAACAAATTCTGCATCTATTGTGTGGCAAATAGAAGCAATGCTGCATACAAGTATCTACTCAAAGCTGACAACTTTGTCCTAATGCAAGGAAACTGTTTCATCACAATACAACTGATAGCTTTGCATATGTGACAAACTGTAAGCATGCATTCAGAGACATACTTGGAAGTTGAAACAAATGCACAAAAAATTATTCACATTATGAATTCTTGTATCAGGTGATTTAGTTTATCACCTTTTCAGTGTGCAGATACAATATACCTAAAATACCACCTTCGTATTGATCTTATCAGAAGATAATCAAGAAATACTCTCATGTACTTTCAGTGCAAATCCTCAGGTTTTTTAAAGATACTACACTACTAAAATTATTATTCATAAACACTTGTAAAATGACTTCTTATTTCTATTTCGCTGGTAGTTATGATTATTGGCATTTCTGAAAAACAGGCTAAGAGAGAAAAAAATTAATGTTGTGTCAACTAGCAGAATTATTCAAAAGGTAACACAGAATTAATCATGTTAAAACATATCATGTCTAGAATACTTGTGTATAATCCAATATGCTTAATTCTGTAAAACCCTACAAGCAAAAAAATTCCCTCGGCAGATACAATGTCGGAAGATTTGATCTAACACCTCTTGACATCACTAGAAATAATCCTATTCATTTAAATAGGCTTTTGGGTTATGGTCTTAGTCTTAACAGAGTTCATTATCTTGCTTTAGATCCCTTCTTAAAACTACTTTGCTGTAATGCCTGCAGCAACTGTGACAACTGCAGCATTGAAGTGCTACAGCTGCTCTCTACTGTGGTGACAAACAAATTTTATTCTTCTACTGTACTTTTACTAGCTACTTTTATCCAATTGTTGTCTCTGGTCTACTTAGGAGTTCCTTGTGCTTGGTATCGCCTTATTCCTATGAGTATACACTGCCTAGCACAATGTACACACACTATCACCAGACCTACCTGAACCAGCACATGGAATAACAGGGATACATGGCTAGGAATCCCATACATTGCAATAATACAGAAGACCATTGTGATTTCATGAATTACTGTATTACTTTCATTCACCCACTTCAGTAATGATACTGTGTGCTAGCTTCAGGGCCACTGATCAAAGATGCATGTACAAACAAGGGAAATTATTTTCTGGTGCTAAATATTTAAGCACACCTTAAATTTGACTCAGATTCTGAAAAGTACTTTGCACCTTGAAGTACAACAACCGAAGGTAAATTCACTCTCCAACAACAGGGGTGTGTAAGACACAGAGAATACATTCATTTCAATATCAGCAATACCAGGCATGCATAGACAGCCTGTACTGATCAAAGACATAAAAGTAGTGAATGTACAACTAATGTTTTACTCATTGTATGAAAACATCATCAAAAGGATCTGTCCTTGTTACACAATTTCAAACATTTTTTTAAAAATCAGTTTTTTCAGGAACAAAAGACTAAATTAAATCTTTGAATTCATCAATCAGAAACAAGCACATACTATTCTGAAATAGCTATTTTTCCATGGATAAATGTTCTTCTCACAGAACTACCCTTACAGTACCATTAAGCACAAAAGAAATGAAAGGGATATAGACAAGTTAATAAATTGAGGTAAAGAGTCAAAGAGCTCCAAACAGAATACCAAACTTTCATTTCACCGTGTAGTTACAGATTTGATAACAGCAGCTCAGAAACAGTTTAGCAGATTAACATTGAGATCACGTGCATTTAACTGGACAGAATCTGGTCAGCCCTTCCCCTCCTAACCTATACAAAGTACACTGGGGTGTGATGGATCAAGTCCCATCCACCTTTATCACAGGAACCAGCTTATACAACCTTCCAGCTGTTTAGCAAGCTTATCCTAAAAGTGATTTGTTTGTTCGTACTGTTCATTTTAGAACTTTATTCTGAGCATTTAGAATCCTCTGCTTTCCAGTATGAATTAGTTCATGGCCAACTCACATACATCTAGAGGCAGAAGTCTGAATAGTTCTTTTCCTTGTCTGCATTTATTTTCATAATGTAGTTACAGAGAGCAATCATATCTCTTTTAATCTTCATTTTGATAGGTTAAATGAGCCAGGTTCTTTTAGCCTCCTCTCGTAACAGATCAATCCCTGTGAGGCAGTATAACTGCTTTACTGAAGTTCAGACAGACAAGATCTAGATTATTTTCCTTGTCTATCCTGACATTCCATTCTTAACTGGCACACGGATTCATCACAAATGTACCCATTAAGAATCCTGAGTACTTGCTGTAGTATAATAATGCAGACAAGAAAAAGCAGTATGTTACAGAAACCTGAGATATTTTAAGTGTAATTTGGATTTTTTGTGATAGAAACAGTATAGAAACATTATTCATTAATGAGTAAAATATGAAATATGATAAGCATTAGAGATACTGCCATTGTGATGTACATAGCTGCAGTACTGAGAGTATCTGACAACTACAGAAAACTTTCGGAAATGTATCTGGCACAAAAGTGTTATTCATTATTACGTTTAAAAGCAGATAAAACTCTAGACACAAAGGACAAGGTCAGGATTTCAGCCATGCATTATTATAATTAATGTTAAAAACCCCATTGGCTTCCATGAGGTCAGATTTTCACATGACTAAAAGCTTTTGTCAGGAAACTTCCTAATTTAAAGATGCAAAACCAGCCTGGCAGTTTCCCACCTTGAAATCAAATAGCAAAATGATCCAGTTATTCCACCAATAAACAGCTGAAATTTACTTCACTTGAACACCAGGAAAAAAACCCAGATTACTAGAAAAGTCTTCATAGCCAAGCTCTGGTCACAGACTTAACACAAATTGATGATCTAAATTGTAGCTCATGAGAAAAGCAGAAAGCATGCTACAGTCAGGGTTTACAAAGTACCAATTTGGCTATGTTATAGAAAAATAAAAGCTTTCATAAACCATACCACGCATTTGGGTATTTAATCTCATAGTTATGAGTCAAGGAAGAAGGTTACATTTTAGAATTAGCATAGTACATAATAAGTTAGAATACCCATTATATATGAGATGAGAACTAATTGTATTCCTTATAGCAGCTCTGCATTTATGAATGGTACTGAATAACCCCCAGTTTCATGCAAAGATTCAAAAATGTTATTTTTTGCTAACAACATGCATAATGCACGCCCTGTGATGACCTCTATCTGTCAAAATTTATTCCAGCATCTGTTATTTCCAAGCAACATAGAACGTGGTTTACGCTTTGGGCAGGGGTCATTTGAACATACAGAATAATGGCACAGAGTATAGGAGAAGATTCAAAGAGGAATCTGTGGATATGCTATATACTTTTAGCACAACGATATAGAAGACCTTTGTCTGCATTAAACATCCATTCCTACTTAATATGAGTCTTGAAAGAAGACTTTCTTTTTCTCTAGGGAAAATATAGCCTAGTCACCAAACATTTATAACATGATCCAAAAACCAATAATGTAATGGAAGAAAGCCTCCTGACTTCATGAGGTTTTGAATCTGAAACAGAATTCTAGACTAACAAGGCCACTTCTTAACGCTTCCAGAATCTCAGCACAATGACATTGGCTGTTCCTATAGGAAATGACACTAATTCTGTCCTTTCTTTCACCAAAAGAGCATTTTGGGTGTCTGTTTGGACACTGAACTTGCTTTAAACTTTTTTGGTTTATATTTTCATAGCTATAAAAATAGAGAATGCAGCTCTTCTGAGGAACAGACTGACATTTAGTGATTGATAAGCCTTCCATAGCAAAGACCAAAAGAAATACTCCACCTCAAATCTCAGAGCAGGTGCATCTCCAGCCATCATCCCCCTCCAAAACCAGGAAATGAGGGCAAAGTAACCCACAGCAGTATCTCATTGTCTCATTGGATGAAATGTCTGAACAGTTACCCACAGTGTCATTAATCATTTAAACATGCCCAAACTAAAGACACAGGCAAAGGAGACCTTGTACTTAAATAAAAGTGAAGAAATCCAAAATTAATATTTACACCACAGTGAGTGAAAATAGATTGTGAAGGTTTCAGCCCAAGGAGCATAACTGCAGATAACGAAGTAACAAGAAGTTATGATTTAAAAAAAGTGAGGAAAGCAGATGGGTTGATAAGGACAGCAGTGTGACGAGCAGGTAGACAGTTATATCCACAATCTGAGCACTCATGACAAAAAAAATATCAATTTACCACCTTTTTGGCAACATCTTGGTCCAATACTATTGTTATTAAAAGCTTAAAGGGAAGCTCTATTCTGAGCATGGACTATATGAAAATAAAGTCCTTTGGCATTCTCTGCATGTTCTTCAAATCAGCTCTGCTAGCTTCAGTGTTTAGAATTCCTGTTCCTAATGATTTTATTGCAGAATTAACAGTAAACTGGGTTCTCCTCTCTTGCATTTATCAAGAGAGCTGCTTCTTAATTCCTAATCAGTGTCATCTATCTCCACAGCGAGTGAAAGTCAATAGCTTTGTACAGTTACTGCCAAAGGCACAACTTGTCTAGAAGGACTTCTCAGATGGTGAGGAGACATGAGAAAAGCAACACTACATTATCACTTACACAAAAACACATTCAGTTTCTGGGGCTGTCTCTTCATAACATGAAAGAAAATAGGCAGGTGGGGGTTTTTTTTACTGTTAGTATGGGTACTTATGCCACAGATTACAGAACTCAGGTACATGGAACATGCCAGCACAGTTTTTTAAGTGCACTCTTCAGAATGGCAATGATTTAAATAATTACTATCCGCCAAAATTAATACAATGAATAAGTACATAGACATACCTCAAAGCAGATATTTTAATTGAACTTTTAATTCTCCCAGTCTCAAGTCATTATTTTTCTATATCATCATAATTAAATTTCTAATTTTAGATATTTCTTATAAGCCTTACATTCAGGCAAGATGACTGAAATGCTGACAGCGCCTAAGAATCAGTTTGAATATTTTACTTGTCTTTTCTTTAGCTGTTTTGTCTTTGAGTACTGTTCAATAATATCTCAATATTTTTCATATGACTAACCACAACTCCTGAGTTTGCTGTTTGACTCAATTTTAAGTCAAAAAACTTCAGAAGACTGATTATTAAAACATTTAATAGTTACCATAAGACTTACTCAACCGTTTAAGCTTCTGCTTATACAGGCATACAAGTAGAGCAGCCCTGGCAGGACTTTCTTCCATAAACAGAGAACTCACAAGAACCAGGGGGGAGGCCAAAAATCTTCACTATCTCATAATTCAGATGACAAATTTGTAATGTACTCCAAACCATATCTGATAAATATTCACATTTCACTTCCACAGAAACAGAAGATTTAAAGACTGTCATCCTACAGAACAAATAAATTTAATGAAGAATTTTTTTTATTTATTTTTTTTTTACGGCCCTCCTTTCTATGACTGTCCTTCAACTGTTCCTACCACTGTACCTCTCCTTCAAAACTTCATTGAAGCTGCATTCAGGGTTCCCTCCAGTCCTTTACTACCTGTTAAATCTTCTATAATTATTCCAAGACTCACTTTTTCCACCATTTCTCTTTGATGCTGCATATATAAGTTGTATTCTTGGCAGAGGCATCTGCAAAAATGGTCAACCATCAACTAAAATGAAGATGCGTGGGAGGAAAAATCTGTCTGCCAACAGTCTGATCAACAACTTGTTATCAGAAACAGAAAAACACCACAACTCAGGAAGTCCTTTTGCTTCTTTGGGTTTTGTAGACCTAATTATTAGCAAAAATCCCCCTGATAAGTGGCTGTATCTCCATTTTCTACTACATCACATCATACACACAAACTACATTGCAGATCACATCAGGAGTTCATTACAAGGAAACTAAGTCTAGCTCCATTATTCAATTTACATGGTTGCATTTTTGAAATTGTGTGACTTCTGAAATATTTCTATACAGATTTATTATTATTTTTTACATTACAGTAGTTTTTCTTAAACAACAATGCATAGACAAACGGACGTCCTCTCCTGCTCTGAACATCAGTATTTGACTTAGCTCAAATGTTCTTTCAGCAAAGGTATTTGAAGATAAAATCTCTCTTTGTGCTTAGTGACAATATGAGCAGCGTTAGTAAAATCAGCAGCATGGGAATATGGACACTCAGAGGTGGACAGTCCCCTCTCAGTAGCAGCTTTAAGTCTTCAGGTCTTCCAAGTCAAGGCCAAACTTAATGCTCAGCTTAGTGCTTCTAATAAGTACAGCTAGCATTTATTTTGATGAAAAATAAGCAATTTAGCTAAGAAAATTCAGAATCCACTGAAGCTTCAGAATTGAATTTTTTATTTAGAAAAGAAAGTCCAACAGAAGGCATTTTCTTATTTAACTCCTAAGCAGGGACGTTTGGCACATCGTGACATTCATTCTAAGGAATCTGGAAGCTTGCCTCTGTGCAAGAAAAAACAGGCATTGCAGAAATGTTTCTGAATAGCCATGTTTTTAAAATTTAGAAGAGAAACGCCATAAAGGCTGCCTTTTGGGAAAGGAATGAACCTATCATTATTTATATGACCAATGACCATTTGACTTTCGTGCCCTTAAGGGCGGTTCTGCTTGCAACTCTTACAGATTCAATCCTCAGGTTTAATTTTTTTTTCTCTCAAAACAGAACAGAAAGAAAAGGAACTGTGAAGATTTTGGGAAGCTGGGGGACAAAATGTTACAACAGAGCAAGAGCAATCTGAAAATTAGTTAAGTATGCTGAAGAAAGAATCTACTGACATACAAATGCGAACTCATCCCTGTTTGCACAGCAAACATTTCCAGAAGCTGTCCAAGGCATCACTCTCAAGTCTTCTCTTAAATTACATAATTTGGGTTTGTACATCCATATGTAACTGCATCAATAAAGGATTCAATTTTCAGAAACTACCGAGTACTAGAAAGATCAAGTATCACTAGCTCCAGCTGCACTTGTAAAATATTTGTGTTTTTTTTTAAACTTGACACAGAAACTTTAGCACATTAATTTAGAAAACCTGGACACGCCCTAGATGAATAACTGTGGATTGCAAATGCAAGAAAGGGTGTTTAAAATAATAGAAATTTAATGTGCAATTCCAACATCACATCTTATTATTTATACTCAAAATCAGGTACTTAGCATTTAAAACTTTTATGTCTGCAGTTTGTCCTCTCAAAAAAGGGGCTCTCTCCAGGGCTGCACTGAATGTGGAAGAGAGCTAGGAAGGCCACTGACTTTATAATGGTCACAGCCACACACATTTTGTGATAAATTAGAGCGAAAACTATTTTTCTTTTACTGACAGACCTTGGTTTCCCTTTCATAACATGTCTTCCTCCAAGCAAGTGTTAAGGGCAAGCTCTCGTATTTTGTGCAATTTTAACTTCAAATGCTTCTTCAGGCAACTAACCCTTACTTGCAGTGACATAGGCAGCTATCAGAGTAAAGGATTTTGGAATCATCTAGATAGAGAAGAATCTCAGCACTTTGAACAAATGTTAGAAATGGCTGAGTGCTAAATGTCTTATGTGACTAAACAACAAAGAATAAGCAGGTTTCAAAAATACAGTTTTCATTTGTTTTGACAAAGCAATGAAAACTCATCATTTCAATGTAGTCTAGTAGGTGAATTGGGGATATAAATTTAAAAAATAAAATTCCCTCAAAACTAAGATGCTTTATTATTTTCTTTAAAATTGAGCAAACTAGATTTTGGCATATGAATTAAAAAGTGTCGTACATGAGGTGCTGCTTTTTATAAAAGCACAAGGTATGAAAATTAACCAGTGTTAATTAGCACATCTTTTAATGTGGTGCCATAGACAGGCATGGCATTCTAAAATGTGTATTTGTTCAAACAAGTACCTGCCCTGAGGAGCTAACTTACATTGGGCAGATACTATAGATGAGCTATGAAGGTGTGTCCAGACAGTAGTACATAATGCACAGCAAAACGCTCTGAAAAACAGGGACAAATCTTGGCAGATAAAAACCCATCATTCCACAGAAGTAATTACTTTGAGCTATATGTTTAATATTACATTCTGCCTGCCCAGGGATGATTCTGCAGCAAGCAGTAAGAGGAAAAAGGCTTGAGAACAAGAGCCCCACTTTGGAAACTGAATTTAATACTGTGAAGTGTCGTGAACCTTATACAGGACCTAGGCATTTTTCTGTTGTTAAGCATTCGTGAATAATTTTGAAAAGAACTTGGTCAATTAAGTATAAACAAACACAAACTTTGTCCTTTCTAAAACATAAATATACTGCAGTAAAGAGCATGATAGTGAAATCTCACTTGCAGTGTGCCTGAAAGCATGGCAGCCCTACCTTTTAACAAGTCTGTTCAGCACAAATGGAATTAGTCATCCTGCTGAATACACTGTACACTTCAGTGTACAGCTACTATACATTAAAATAATAATCATGGACAGCAAGATGGTAACTGTGCACAATATAACCCATGAAAACACACACCTATGCCACCTAGAATCTTTCACAGGTCTCAAACAAAATTTAAAAACATGCATTGCTGAAAACATGCTGAGATTTTATTCATCAAGCATTGCAAAAATGAAAATTACCTTTCACACAACTTCTTTTGTACTCTGTATTGACTAATAGCATCTGCCTCTAAGATAAAAGAGCTCACTCTCCATTTCTGCTACTTACAAGAAATATATTCTCTGGGAAGAGAGGAGTTTTAAATTATTACATAACATGAGGGGGAAGCGGCTGGTGCCTGGCAAAGAGGCAGGTTCCAGCAAATGACAGAGTAGTCTTGCCTGCATGCACCGTCTTTGTAATGCCACATAATCCTTCAGCTTTTCAAGTTAAACACTCTCGTGATCTTCCTCTTTGAGCAATTTCTCTTTTCTGTGGCCTCTACCCTGATTATGGCAGATAGCTCTTTCACTTCTTAACTGACAGTTCTTAACCTACATGCAAAAAAATTTCAGGCCATACAGACCTTCTCTTCATGGAATCATCTGTAGATGAACATTGCCAAGAATTATGACATTATATCAAGCAACGAAAAGACACTGTTGCTTTGGCTGAAATGAACCTGCTTTCAAAAAGTATGCCTACCAATTTCTGGTTTGTATCTGTTACAGCAAATAACTGATGTTAAAACTTGCTTTCATCACAAAATATTTGTGTTATAAAAGTAAAAAAGGCTGAGTACATATTTCACTGTTACCGCAATGTAGTTAAAATTGTTTATGCCTAAATAATATATACTTGTGATTTTGTTTTTACATTGCATACTTTGCACATTGAGGCATTGGCAATCTATTAAAATAACTTCCAGGAAATCCAAAAGACATAGTATTTTGTTGTATCTCCAGCTTTTTCCATAAATCTGTAGTATCCCTAGCCTCATTCAGCTGACGTACCTATACGCACACAAACAGACCACGTTTTAAGTATCCACTGAGTATAAAAATGTCTCTTTCTTCATATTATCTGACCTTACTGTCTTCATTTAGAAGTTATCCTTGCTTTTCTAGCAGGACTGACATATCAAAAATTAGGTACTACTCTGATGCACTGAAGTTTCTGCAACTTCCTCCCTTTCTATGAAAGAAAAATATATTCAATTTTTAGTACAAATTTTGAAAATTGTTGAAAAAATTAACTGGCTTAATTTTCCATGTTTACATACAAATAAGTCCTTAACTTGAATATACATCACAGGATGAATAAATAATAAGCAGTAAAAGGGGTCTTGTTTTAAAGATAAAAATTAAAACATACAATAAAATCACCCATGATCACTTGATCTTTGTTGCAAAATCAAGAGGTTATTGGTAAACTATCACAGGCAATAAAGATGGGAACCAAGATCAGTCCCCTCTCAAGATGTCAGTTCTGCCATAATAATCAGGCTCCATCTTAAAATCTTTTTGTTTCTTTCCTTTCCCCCAAGAAAACGCTCATATATTCATCTTTGCAATAGTGAAGGTTCTCCTTCTGCTTTCTGTTTCCAGTCTGAATGTGGATTACATAGTCCAGCAAACTGGGTAATTTGTCAGGACATAAACCATACCTGAAAGCAATAAAGGATATGGGTTGATGTCCCATCTAACCCAGGATGAATGTGTTCTGTCGCACCCCCACTAGCTGTGCAGCCTCAGGACTGAGCTGGTTCATCAATCCAATCAGAAAGAAAACCACTTATTTCCCTATTGCCACCACCACCGTTGTCTCCTATGACCAGTTTTCCATTATCTCACTAAAGCAACTTAGCCCTGTGACCAGATGATCATTAGATTCAAAAGAAAGGGCAATGAGGGAACACCTGGGCGGGAAAAAGCACCACAGCTTCTGGCAACAGCCTGTAGTTACATTAAAGAATCACCAGAGATCAAACTGATACCAGCAGAACACCCAGAGTTGGTTCTTTGTCCCAAAAATACTGCCCTGACAAAGAATATCCCTTACGCACTTAAATCCCAGCATCAGCTCTTTGAGTTTAGTTGATCATTTGATGTTTTTCAGATACCTGAGCCATGTGCAGAGCAGTGTACAATTACAGGATTTAAATCAATACCACCAGCAACAGACAAATAACAAAACCAGCACATAATACACTAGAGCACTCAGAGATTTAAGTCTCCATCATTAAGTCTCATAGTCTTCTCCTTTTGAGCCTTTCTCCTTATTTATCCTCTCTTCTCCCCATGATCAAGCAAAAAAAGGGGGAGGGAGAAAACTATAGGGCAACCTGTAGGGTCTTACAGAAAAGAAAAAAAAAAAAAACAAAACCACAAAACCAAAAACCACACCAACCAAATGTTAGAAGTTGTAGTGGCATTAAGTGAATTCCACTAAACTGAAACGATAACTGCTAGTTGCAAGATGCCTGCCGCTGCCAGGGGAGAGATGTTATTCTGGAAGGAAAGCTGTGATCTGTACATGCAGCTTTTGTTGTTGTATCTTATTTCATATGATTTGTTGCTGTCAAACCCAATTAAGGAAAAAATCCAAGAAAGTAAACATGCTGCTTTATCATCTGAACTAAAAGGTATAGTGCCTCATGCTCTCTCCTCTCCCCACATATCCTATTCCAAATGGGCTGGTTAAAGAATAACTTTGAAGGTTAATGGAACTGAGGCACATTTTCAAGGTATCAGATAATGAAGTTACTATTTAATTCCCTGTTACCCACTGAAGCTTAAGAAACGCAAGTTATGAAAAGTGCAAGACTGAGCATGTCTTCTATTTATTTGCAGGTCAGCAAGAGCAGCAATGAAGGCTGAACTCAAGTGCTTTCTCTGAATCCCTTATAAAGGTACCTTACCTCTTTTCCTGGATAAACCACATCAAACGGTTAAAACAACCGGGTTGAATGAATTGATTCTACTGAAAAATCAATCAGATCAATTTTTATGCTATCACTACTTGGAAAGACTAAGTACTAAATAAATTCAAATACGAAAATTGCTGAGTTGTTTAATTGTGATCTGCAACCTACTTCTTACAACACCCTCAGTACCATAGAAATAGGAGGTTAAGTGTGAAAGCAGTGTTTTAAAGCAACTCAGTTGCAATCAGTAGATGTCCCAACACAGATATCTGGTGTTTGTATGAGACAGATTGGTAAAGCCCACCATAAAAACAAGACTTTGCAAATATATGGATAAATATACCTTAAAGATTGAAAATACTTTTTGAAGGAGAACTGGGGACATGTTTAGAGTTCTTTGAAGTACACAGTGAACATGAGGATCAAGATTATATATTAATCTGGATTAGCAAAATATTTTTAACAGGACTCACTATGAGGCTCTCTTCTAGTTTTCACAATATGAGAGGCAAAGCTCTGCCCAGATAAATATGCAGCAGAAAGACAGGAACTATAAGGTTGAAGCAGTAATATTTTTTTTCAAATAGAAGGTGGCTTCCAAAAGGGTCACCCAAAGGAATCCGTGCTTGGACTTCAGTTGTTCAAAAAAATCAATAAGCAGCATTGAAATGGGAGTAAGAGTGGATTAAGTCTTGTAGAAGCTGCAAAATTATTTCTTTAAAAAGAACACTACCTGCAAAGAATTAAAGGAAGATTTCATGAAGTGAAGATCCTGTACAATAGGATTACAAATCACAGATTAACTTTGGCTGGAAGAACCTTTGGAGGTCATTTAGTAATAATTTCATGTAAAGTGTAACTTAACAAAGTAACACATGGGCTGAATATTCATACATGATGACAGGCTCTAAAACAGTCACCATCATATAGACAACAGATCTCAGAGTAATTGCTAAGTATTCTTTAAAATCAGCTTTTTAAGTTTAAATCTAATTCTGCTGTGTACTGATGCTAAGAAATATCTCCAAGCAGGCCACAGAACTAGAAAGACTGACCACCCTTGGACCTAGAAGCCTGCAGAGAAGCAAGCAGGATGGTCAGACATACAAAAAAATCCTGTGTCAGAAGAATTAAGCAGAGAATGGCTCTTCAGTCTAGAAGAGAATGACTGCAGCAGATCTGACAGAGACAGCTCACGAGCAGCATACAGACAGTGACCAGAGAAAAAGTATCATTATTACTTCATTTATTATTCACTTCCTTGATTCAAAAAATAGGAGGCATCAAAGCAGTAGGCAGCAGGTTTAAAGCAAACAAAAATAAGTACTTCATTCACACAACTAATTATGAAAGTAACAGTTAAAGGATATTGTGAACACCACGATTTTAGATTGGCTCAAAAAGTGGTAATGAAAATATGTGGAAGTAAGATTAAGAGCCAAGAAACAAAAACAAAAGGTACTGGGGGAAGTACCACAACATCTTGCCCCATATTCTATCCTTAAGCATCCATTTAATTGGCTACTGAAGAAGGGATCCTGGACTAGTTTGGCCTGCAGCCTAACTTAGCCTTTTTGTTCTCTTCTCTGGGAAGCTCAAAGAGGTGAGCAGATTAAAACCTCTCCTGAAAAGCAGCATCAGTTTCTCAGGCTCTTGCCTCTGGCCCCTTCCACCAAGCTGTAAAACTTCCCTCGGGTAGAAGGCAGAGGCAGTTCTGGGAGCTTCTCTTTGGTGAATTTTCAGCAGTCCTTTTTCTCCCATGGGATGGCTGCTTTCAGTTTTACAATGTTTCCCAAATTCTTTGTGTGAGAATTACTTTGAAGTAGTGATCAAATACTGATTTAGTTAAATGAGTGAGCCACAAAAAAGCACAAACCATATGCTTTAGAGTACTGTTAAAATTCAGTAACTTTTGACTATTTTTAATCATTCATTGCCTTATTATCTTTTTTTTGCCTTCTGAGAATGACAGCATCCTGAAAATTAAAATCAGATATGAAAATAGATGGGTAAATGCAATACTCTTCTAGAAGATGAATAAGAGATTTATAAGTCTCAATGAACTTTAGCAACATACTATGCAATTCCCTTCTACTTGCCATGGCAACTAAAAGCAACTTTGGGCCGTATGATTTCTGCACACGCCTTTTTCTTTTTTCTCTTTTTTTCTTTTTTTTTTTTTTTAATACTGCTGTAGTATTTGTGTGTGTATGTGTGTAAAACACAAAACAGTATTTTTTTGTTTTATTGATCATACTTGTATGCCCATTATATGCTCTTATACCTTATTTTTTTTCTTTTTTCTGCCTGCCAACTCCCTTGTTGATATCTGTAAACAGTGACATTTTGCTTAGAACAGTCCATTCTGAGGGTGGGTTTATGCAGAAAAAATGAGAAAGATACTAAGGATTTTTAACCCAACTCACCTTAAAAATTATGCTAATACACGCTGAGCATGTATTAAACACCATTATTTCTCTAAGAGAAAAACAAAATGTTAGTTGCTCAAGATCTAGAAATAGTCCCAAAAATACATCCAATAAGACAAAAGAGCCTAAATTACTCAACTACAAACTAATCTTGCAATCCAACCTGACAGGGATGAAAGAGTTTGATCAAATAAATATATTTCACCCTTTGGCATCTGGGTCTTCTGATGTTTAATTAAAAGAAAAGGCTAAAGGCTATGTTCTTCTCTGAATGTTAGCTCACTGCTGAGATGCCAAAGGGACAGGCACCTTTCAAAAATACCTCTCCCCAACAGGAATGTTAAAATAATTTTAATTTAAAATATAACAACCCAAATAAAAATCATTAAACTGCATTTGAAATGCTTCAGTGGAAGACAAAACTCTGCTCTGCCTTCCAGAAATGCATCAGTGGAAAATTTCTTGGTGCAAAATGTTAGACATGTTCTTTCTTGTATCACAACAAAGATGAATTCATTATTTTGGGAAGCAACAATAGCTCAGCACACAGCATTACAACTGTAGTTTAAAAAAAAAGCAAAGATCCTGAATATAATATGTATTTTTAATAAGCATGTGAGAGAAATTAAATTGATCTCACAAATTAGGTCACACAAATCAGTGTATCTCTGAATTCACTGTTGCTGAGATCCACCTGAAAGAAGCTGTCCCATTAACTGCTCCTAAGAACGTGGTGACCAGAAAGAAATTCACTGACTCTGGTCTCAAACCCCAACGCTGTCTCAGCCACATGATGTAAAACATGTTAAAACACATCTATCAATACTAAGAGCTGGTCAGGTTACAGCTGCAACCCAAGTCCTTGAAGGACTCCAGAATGTTCAGAATTACACAGAACGTCAGCAAGCAGTATTGCTCCTATCCTGTTAAGGAGTCTTCCTTTTGCAGCAAGCACACTCCTAGCTGCCCTGTTAAACCAGTTCTTACCTGCAATTCACCTGGTTCACAGAGATTCCTAGAGACATGTGCCGTATACTTTATACGCACCTTGAACAAAAGTGTTTAGATGCTGTGTAGCGAAGGAAAAAGCATCCATAATCCAATAAAACCCACTGAAAAGTTAAGCATATGTGTTATATATCTATACGTATATGTACAGGCCTAATCAAAGCTCATTTCTGGTTCTATAGCTTAATACATTACCATGTAGAGACATCTTTAGCTACTTACCAAATCCAATGCTCCACAAACATTACAAAATTATCGCTAGGGAAAACACACAAAACTGTATATGCTTTATGATTGTTAATAATTAGACATACTTCCAAGAGAAGTAGACATCTGAATTCCTTCAAGTCTCTAAAATAGTATTTTCTCTCTTTTTTTGAGCCATATAGGCTGTATTTTTTAAGCCATGGCTGCATTGTATCTATAACAGTAAACTGCAAAAACTTAATTAAAAGGACATAAAAGAGCAGGTCATTCTGCTTAGTCTGCATGCAGCAGGTCTCCTGGTCAGTTACTGAATGCAGTGAAGGTTTTACTACTATGAACCTTATCAGGTTATCCCATACTAGCAAGCAGTGGGAGAAACCTCAAACTTGTCAAACAACGAACTTTTCACTAGAGGAAGTTTTGTGAAACATTTCTCTTTCCTCCAATATTTCTTCAGGTTTTCCCTGATTTAATTTACAGTCAGCTGTTTCTTCATGTACACATTCATTTTGACCAGCCATTACAACCCCCGGTTATGTTCAATGTGAACTGTATCTAAAGCTGAAAAGAATGTCTTACATATACGCTAGTACTTCAGTTCATGTTGTCATATCAACTGCCCCAGAAGCTTTTCACACATATTTAACAGAGAAAGAAACAAGCCTGTGGGACTCTGAGCAAGGTCCTGAGGAAAGATGCAGAAACAAATGGCCTGTAATGGTTTGCTCCACTTAGTCCAAAAGGAAAGACAAGAACTATTAGAAGGGGATTGCTATTCACTCCTACATTTTATTGACAGGAAAAATAATTAAGTAACACTACTGAATGTTTCAGAAAAACACCTGTCAATGTATTTCTTGATCCTACACACAGAAACTCCTTTACTAATGGAAAAAAGGCTCCCTTGGTCTAATCCATCTTGATGAAGATAGTCATAATAAGGAGATACTATTAGTGACATGGACCACCTCCTCACTAAATACTTCTAAGTAAAGACTGGGGACTTCTATACTGCCTTCTTATTTTTGGTAGACCTTTTTCCATGGCTTAAAACCAAGATAAAGTCTTGTTCTCAACAACGATATTGGCAGGTAAGTTAGTAATGGATGACCAGAGATGCAGCCCAAATAGCTGCCCCCATCGCTGAAATGAGGGGAAAAAAATCCTGAATGCCAGTTTTTCAGCACTGGGCTTCGTGTTGCAGAAGGTTATCTTTTCTCATCCATGAAATTGGGTATTCTCTACACTGGGCTGAAGGAGAAAGACAACAGTCAATCAGCACTATCATGGACTTGCCTGGGTAGTTTGTAAGACAAGAAAATGAGACATGCTTCATATTCTCAGTTAAGGAGAGTAGTGTTATCTATAACAACTATATGCTTGGCAAAGAATTATCTGCAGGTTGGGATATCCCAGTATTTGAATTTGGGCCAGATTTTGCTTTTGGCTGGGCATATGGTTGGAGTGGTACTGAAATGGAAATCAGAGTTAGACTTGCATATCACAGAGCGCACTGTGTCAGAATTTGTTGAAATATCTCAGTCTAATACACCTTATTCTTAACTGAAAAGAAAATTTAAACTGCCAATATTATGCTATTCCCTAAATTTTACTATGAAGAGATGCAATCATTACTACAATAACAAACATCTGAATATTGTTTCACTGCTTAGTAATCAGACACACATAATGATACAACCCAGTAAAAATATTCTGCAATCCAATTTCAACAAAATATGAAGCACACAGTAGCTCATTTCCCACTGTCTAATTAAATAAAAATATCTCCAGTACTGTACTTTTCCCCACACAGATTTTATTATTTTTTTAACATATATACTTCAGGCCATAAACCCAGTTATTCTCTTCCTTTTTTTAATAATCTGTGTAAAATCAATATTACAGGATTGCTTCAAAAAGCAAGTATGGACCAGATGTCAACCAGAAATACAAACACCCTCTTTTTAAAATTACTATTTGAACTTAGAACTCCCAGGCTGAAAAATAACTTTGCCCAAGCTACAGCATTGCATACATTACTTGTTAGTATTGTGTGTGTGTCCGCCATAAAAACTGATCAATATTTTACTTTCTTTCAATGGAAAAGACCTGTTGGTTCTGTCCCTCAGTTCAGAATTACAGTTTTCTAAGCTTTAATCCATGCTTATAAAGAAATCAGCTATTTAAGAAGTGAGAACATGCTCAGTGATGTTCTTTCACATATCAGATTTTGAGTGTAATCTGCAATGAATCTTGAATATAAGGCTTCCAGTGTTCTATTTTTACCAAGTTCATGCTTCTGATATGAAATATACTTTCACACTTTTAGAGATTAAAGTTACAATGTTTATATTAGCAGAAGTGTTTAGGTAGAACTAGTTTTAAAAACACTAAGCTGTGAATCTATCACATTTAGACTGTTTATACAATTAAAAAAATTAAAAGACAGCAAATGTACAATGTATTATTCCAATAGCTGAGAAAAAAAAATAACTTTTACTCTTACTAGAAGACATAAAAAAATATTTCTATTAAAAGCACTGGTTGGATTGCATCATCCTTCTTAAGAAAACATACCAAGCCTTAATTTATGCTTATGAATATACATATGAATGGTCCATTTGTCACTTAAGTCAATAGTTCAAACCACATGCTTAAAGATCTTCATGATATTCCTTACAGAAGGAGTAAAATGTTATACAATTATCACTCCATATGCCCATTCTAGGCAAAAACTGACACCAGTCTAATCACTTCTCAAATACATTTAGGCAGAATCATGTTATTCGACAGTAAAATGCAAACTCTAGACCAAGTTCCTCCTGGCTTTAGAGGTGCAGATGCATTTCCAGGTTCATTCTCTCAATGGCTTTTATTATCTGCTGATTAATCCAAAGAAAGGTTATCTCAAACCTGTTTCCCCTAAAACTTAGTAGATGAACCAATTCAGGAGGCTATCTGCAACCTGACCACAGGTTGAAGTCATAGTACGCAGCATAAAGAAAAGATAAAGTCATACTCTCTTTTGATTTCCAATTTGTTCTTCACTTTTACAGTTTCTGCACATATTTCTTTTCTCATGAATGTTTAATTTCCAAAGAATTTCTGTGCCTTATCATCCATTAATCACATTTCCTTCTACCCTTCCTTCTCATTCAGCACAAAGCAAATCTTGAGGAGGAAACAGTCACTGTCAAAACTTTCAACCAAACTTCAAAGAGAAACAATTGAAACAACCATGAACAATTTATTGCTTTTAGGGTACTTCAGATAGATAGGTTCCTCCATCAACAAGCTTTACCACCAGAAGACAAGAGATACTTTAATCCAGAATCCTCACATTGTATTGTTTAGACCATCCCTCTACTCACAGTAGTTCTCATCAAACTTAAATGATTTTTCAATTCAATGCTAAGCTCTGTCAGTAATAGTTGAATTTGGCCCTAACAAGCACAAAAAGAGAAGCACAAAGAATCAACTTAACTATGCTACTCCTCCCACATTCATTATTCTTTACTAAAATAGCCAAAGACAAACAGAAAGAGACAAGACAGAACACGATGTTGAAAAGTTTGTGCTACAATACTTGCAGCCCAAAATAATTGTATTTACTGCTGATATCAAACTCCATCAATATTTAGACACTGCCAGTTATTGATTCACAGCAAACACCTGACTTCCTAAACGAGCACCCATGCTTCAGCACCCTAACATACAACATAAGTAGCAGCAGCATACTAAACCTAAAGACAAACCAGTCTGAGCAGCAGACGTGGGGTTGTTGGGGTTTGGGGGGCTTTTTTGTGTTGGTTTTTTTTTAGACAGAACGTTAAGCTTTAAATGTTGTCTCTGACTTTGACTACTTCTCTCGGCAAAAAGAGCACCACGGTGTTAAGATTTCCAGAGATTTATATGCCCACATTCTTGAAAAGCTCTGAGGATCAATGCAGTAATGTATGCCTGAAATAACTGATCTCTTACAAACGGTGCACTCTGGATAACATCTTCTGTCTCTCAAGGCAATGTGCAGTCTGATGAGCAATATTACTTAGAATATGCAAAAGAGATGCCAAGAGTCTACCAAAGACATTCATGTCTTTAAAAATTATCTCCACCAAGTTACAGCAGGACTCAGAATGCATATGCTGACAAAATGCAAACCAAAAAGCTCACTTCATTTGAAAACTGACAAAGTATACGTACAGAGCACGTTAGTATGTAATATCTTTTATTATTATTATTATTATTATTTATTAAAAAAAATATGTCAGAAGTAATTCTTTAAGACAGTGTCCTGCAACAGGATCTCTAATAAAGGGACCTAAACACAATGCAGATGTTCTGCAATCCTACTGGCTTTCAAAAATATAATGGGGACCAAGAACTTTACTCAATACTACTCCAACAACTCAAAGAACTATTCTGTGTAGGTAACTGGACAGGGTCAGGGTGGGATCAGAACTATATTTTAGACATTGGTTACATATAGCTTTTAAAAATCTATTTAATTCAATGACTCTGGTGATTTAAATTTTATTTAATCATCAAAAAAACCTAATTTTAAAATATACTTGTATACAAAGGTGATGTAAATAATCCTATCAGACTTCAACAGCAAGTAAAACCACAGGTATACCCAAAAGGTTCTCGCAGCTAAATTACTTAACCTTTTAGGAGTCTACATGAAACAGCTATGTTTAGAGACCTGGACCTATAAGGACTGTTCTGCAAGCAAACATCATACTTCACTGCAACATATACTGCTGAATGGGAAGAACTCAGTCACACTTGGAAGTATTCTCATCTTCTTCTGCATTGTTTAATTTATATCCTTGATGTTTCCCCCCTCTGACTGTATCAATTTTCAGAGTTACGGGGCGCTCATTTTTTTCTTTTTTCATTAATGACCTCAGTTAACAACACAGAAAAATTTAGGAGTATTGTGAAACTTTGCTTTTTTTTTTTTTTTTTTTTTTTTCGTTGGGGGAACAAAGTGACAATACGTGTTTCAAAACATGTCAAAGGTACCTGAGTAAGAAAGGTGTGGTCTGCTTCAGCTAGTTACAACATTTAGACTCTCAGAGCCAAGGCAGCTGCAATGCTAGTGGCATAACCAGCATTCCTACTTTTTGAAAAGTGCTTAGCTCTGCCAGGCTGTAATGTAGTGTAGAGAGTTGCCATCCTGTTTAATGTTTGACTCCAACTATTCTCAGGTGTCCACATATAGAAATATTTAATAATCCACAGCTTAGTTTTATTCCAAATACTATCTGCATAACAAATCTCCAGTAATTAAACAATACAAGAAACATAAAGGACAGAAATGTAATTACTGTAAAAAAATGACACTAAAAATATCACACAGTTACACTGAAAACCATTGAGTATTTTACACGGACACATAACGGGTCCCCAGAGGAAATGTTCACCCACTTGAGTACACCGTCTATAAGCAAGCATTTAATTTTCTTAAGGGCTGCTGCTGCCATGATTCCACAAAAGTATCTACTATAAACTAACATGGAGAATAAAATCACACTGAAATTCTACATAAAACTTCAGTTGCTTTATGCCTTTTAAAAGAGCAACTCCTATTCAATACAGCTAAGCACTGAGCACCACTACAGTTGAGACAGTTGAGAATACCCATAACTTTGCAGATCACAACCTAAGCTTTATAAGCACTGTCTGGTTTTCATCACTTAGTTATTTCTTTTAAAACTGCAGAGTACAGTAGGGTGGGTCATGTTAATCAAAAGCCCAGAGGCACTTTGTTGTTCAGACAGAACTAAAGCACTGCTTAAAAAAACAAGGGAAAAAAATTAGAGTTCAGTCAGCTGACCCTATCTTTGAAATCACAAACAGAGCAATCAGCTTAAACCTTCACAACTTTAGCAATGAAGTTCTCAACATTGCATGCATTACAATAGCGTTCATAATGCAACTTGATAAAGGGAGTTACAGTTTTCTCGCTCTTATTATTTCATGTTTTACTATTAAAAATGCCATGACACAAACCTGGGTCCACGTGTCTAGAGTTTCTTCTAATTCCGTTCGTTCGTTTCTGCATAGCAAAAATACAAATCAAGGATATGAATAAACATGTTTTCATGTAGGCACTTTGCACGCCCTTCATTCCCACAATCTACTAAGCAAAGCTCACCTTCTTATTTCCCCCAACCACCACCACAATTATCTTTATCTTGTAGAAAAATCATACTTTGAAAATTATTCTTAGTAACATGGACAGTTTTTTCATGTATCTTATTTTTTCTGACACTAGTCTCAAAAAATTCTTAGTCCATAGAAAGTTTGTTCATACATCAATGTCTTTCAATACCAAGACATATTTATTTTTTAATCATTTATAAATAGGATATTGGAAAAATATGCAATTTGACATGATTAGCCCCAGATAATGACCACAAACACAAAAGTATCAAAGCTGCTTGTGTTGCTTTAATAAGATAGAAACTTTCACTATTCCTACTTTGTACTTAAGGTAGCCAGATTTTCTTATGGAGTTCTGAATATTCTTATTTTCTGGGCAAGTACTAAAGTATATTTAGTAACTCAGCTTCCTCTTTCTTTTAAATTTGGATGAACCAAAGCTGTGTGAAATCAGAAACTCTCTGACAGGACTGAGACTTTTGTTTTTATTTTTAAATGTTTTTATGTATTTTATACTCCAAGACACTTAACATGGATCCTTGAAAATTTCAGTGTGAAATAACACATATCTGTGAACTACTGATCTGCTTTCGCAAACTTGTTTTAACTGGTAGCTTGTATGAAGTTTCATGCATTTATTTATTTTTTAATCAAACCAAGCAGAGAAAAGCACATTGTATAACAAAAGCAACAATTAGGTTGCTCCGATTTACTTGCAGTTGATATAAGCTGATGCAGGACACACACCAAGGCAAGCCAGAAAGCGGTAACCTGAGGCACAACCAAATTACGAAGCCCTGTAGCAAGCTGGCAAAATGAAGCTTGGTTTAAAAACAGCTTTCAGACTCTTGAGATTTTGGACATACTCTCTCTGTACCCCATGACTCTACTTAAAGAAAGGATGCAAGTTTTGTTTCATCTGCAGTGGAAAGAAGGAAAATTTAAAGCTGCTGCTACAATGAAGGTAATATTACTAAGAACAAGAGGCTCAATTATAACCTAGTTATTTTTTTTAAATGGAGGCTGTATTGCTGATAAGGATTGATGCAGAGTGGTGAGTAACTGCATATTTGCACGAGAGGGAAAGGGGCAGGAGTAGGAAAAGCAAGCATGAAGGAAGGTACAGAAATGTTTAACCAAAATGAAAAAAATACAGTAATTCTGTGACAACGTAAGTCACACACACCAAAGGACTGGAAGGAAAACAATTTCAAGGAACTAATTCTTGAGCTGTATGAAAACATGCCCAATACCCTTAAGTATACTGCAGTACCAGTAGATTTTATTACATTACTGGTATGAAATCTAAATCCATGCTTTCCAAAATGACAGATCCTTATCTATGCTCAAGTTTCCTTCTGCACAAGGAATTAAAGAAGGCACTTAAACAAGAGTCTTGGTAAAAATGAAAGCCATCCTGATGTTTTGGATCAACTCAATAGTCAATGACATATCAACAGCTCCAGAAAGGAAGCCATTTTTTCCTCACAAAAAAGATTTCGGAATGGCGCTAGAGGGTGAGAAGCGGAGGAGCGGCAGGGGTCACGTAACCACCAGCACACACCTCCTTTGTCCAGCCGCAGCAGCTCACCAGTTAGCTTTGCTGAGCCTGGCAGCCTCCTCCACAAGGCCCAGTAAGTGTCTGCCTACGGCTCCCCAGCACCGCCTGCCAGCCGCAGCACTGGGAGACAGCTCGGCAAATGGACCGTGCTGTAGCTTCCATACTTTAGAGTGCCCTTAGTTAGCGGGTCTTTCTAGGCAGAGAGGTAAAAATCCAGACAGCACACGGCAGGAGGCACGGCTTTGGGAGCAGCGAGGAGAGCGGGCAGGCAGCAGCATCCCAGGCACAGCACAGTCTGTGGCAGCGCAGCCCCCCCCTCACCCCGAGCACCGCCCAGCCCAGGCCGCCTCGCCCTTCCCCGGGCAGGCCCCCAGGCAGGCCGTGCCCCTGCTGCGGCCTGGCCCGCCTCAGGCCCCCAGCCACCGGGCTGCCGGGGCTCCCTCACCCAGCGCCCGCTGCCCTCGGGGTCGCAGCCACGCCGGGCGGCTCAAGCAGAGCGCACAGGTGCGGTCAGCCCTGCGCACGGCTGCCCTCTGCGCCACTCGGGTCAGCAGCAGCATCCTTCCGACTCCGTGACCCGCCTGAGCGATAGCATCAAGCACGTACACGCTTACGGAAAGAGGTAACATCCATGCTTGTACGTTGTTTGTGACCAGTGTGCCATTTAAGCTGTTAAATTACCATACACTTCTGATCTAAAATAGACACTAGAAACAATTATACCCTATTTTTAAAGCACTGCGTCTCTTTTGTCAGAACGGGCAGACAAAAACCAGTTGCTGTGCCCACTTCAGCGAAAAGGTACCAGCGGCTGGCAAGAAAATAACCCCAGGCAGCTTGCAGCCTCCTTGGGCTGGCGGCAAGGTATGCTACGTGCGCCACGGCAGCGCCTCTGCACAGCGCCCACTCCACCGCTCTCCAGATTATACAAACTCCATAACCACTGGATAGCTCTGCAACTAAAGTCTTTTTACATTAAAAGGCAGGCAAACAGGGCTCTGCTGATCCTTCATAGCCCCAGTGTGGTGTGGCAGGGACTGGTATGCAAGCATATTACTCCAGCAGGACATGCTAACATTAAAAAAAAAAAAAAAAAAAAAACCAACAAAGTTACTTTTAACTCTATTCGTCTTGGAACAGTAAGGATCTAGACATCAGTTGTAAAGCAATGTATGTTTTTAACCTGTAACTTAAAAAAAAAAACATCTCCACCCATTCCAGTGCTCTCAGAATTACGCCATACCAACTGAAAATTTACCCGCTTTGAACAGAAAATATTCATATTTAATTGTGAATACTGTTTCTTAGACAACTTCTATTTTCCACCACTCTAAAGAAATCTGTTGTTAAACACAGAAGAAAAAACATACCTGCTCCAACAGCATGTGCACAAAGTAAATAAGGAGCTCTTATGTCACCAACAAAACAAACAAGGCATGCAAAGGAAAACGAATCCTTACCTCATGTTTCAG
The DNA here is from genome assembly GCA_035590275.1 of Ibycter americanus. Classification (NCBI taxonomy): domain Eukaryota; kingdom Metazoa; phylum Chordata; class Aves; order Falconiformes; family Falconidae; genus Ibycter; species Ibycter americanus. The sequence continues at coordinate 11,904,719 of JAVJGI010000032.1, read as the reverse complement.
GTTCCCATGTTCTGAAACATAAGTAAAAATTGGCATTATTGCGATTGTAAATCGTACGCTTTTGCTCTAGCAATGTCAGCCTGTGCTGTGTCGCCTTACAGCAAACACCGCTGCCTTCTCTGGCTCCCCGATACCTGCAGCCGCGCCGGCAGCCCGGGGCTGCGCCAGGTCCTGTTGTGCAAACGCCGCTGCGCTGCACTGCGCTCCTCCCCGCGCACCGCGCACCGCGCACCGGCCCTGCCGTGCGGCACCGTGCCAGCCGGGAAGGGCTCCTGCCTGCGGCTGGCAGGGCACTCTCAAGCAGCAGCGTGGCAAGCCACCCCACTGTAAACTTTATACACTTTTAGAACATTTCAAAAATACTTTATAAATACTGACTCATCAGGAATTCAACAGCTACAATTCTTTCATCGCAAGTCGATTTTACACCTTTTCTTGTCTCCGACTTTTCCTAGCATGCCAATATGTATCAAGATAAGAAGATAAGATGTATAGCTTTAGCTTCAAAGTTTTCTATATGTCATATCTTTAAGTTCAGTTCAGCATTGCATTAGTATACCACAGACTCTGAAGCCACTGGTGTTTTATTTGCCTCTTTTGCTATGAATTTTCCTGTACTATTTAAAAACGGGGCGGGGGGGGAAGGGGGAGATCCTGTGGCCGATCAGAAGCACTGCACCAAGACAATAACACTTCTTGCACACACACACCACCACACATCACGAAAGATACAAAAAGGGGTATATTTCTACAGTTTTCTTGGAACGTCTAATCTGGTAACAGGTATTTCAGTGTACTTTAGATTTCGGTTGAGTGCCTTATCGAAGTACACCCAGCTGTGTTTACCTGTGTGCGCTCTCGCGCTGCACACGCTGTCAAGGCAAAGCACAAACTGCACATGCCTGGTCTGTACTTCATCACATTTGAAAACTTCTACTGTAATATCTTGCAAACAGTAAGCCATATTCACAGTAAATCAATTAAAAAGCTTTAACTGCAAGTACATTTTGCTCTGCTAAAAAAAAACTACATTAAAGTGTGGGAAAAAAAACCTTTGGCTTTCTAGCATTTTATGTAAAGATGATAAGGCATGCCGAGACCAAGCACGCCAGCTGAAGACGCTGGGCTGGGCCAGGGAGGCACAGCCTGTTTCCCACTGGCAGAGCTCTCTTCTCACGTACGCTACCAGTCATTGTTTCCTCTCCCATACAGTGCGCCAAAGATGCATCATCTTGTCATCCGCAGAAAAGACTTTTATGATTATAACCTTTCCAAAAGTATTAATTTGCATTTGTATTGTGAGCAAAGAGAAGAAAAATAAGCCCACCCCAAAGGAGGAGGTGCAGGTAGGCTACTGAGGTTTTCTAAGGAGCCTGAGGGAAGTAGTTGCCTAAGTGCTGCTGAAATTCAATATAATTTTGGTATTTACTTTAGCAATTTGATACACCTTTCAGAATTTTTTGCCAAAATCTGAATAAAATCACCATTCTTGAATGTTTCATCTCAGCATTATAAATTACTCCAAATGAAGGGAAGCCATTTAAGTACGTACTTACGGGAGGGGCCAAAACTTCAAATCCGGACTTAAGGGGGGTTTATTGTTTTTTTATAATTTTATTTTTATTTAAATGGGCTATATTTAGTTCTGCAGATCTCTTATAAGAAAAAAAAATGAAAATTTCATTCTATCCTCCAATGAGAATGAATGAATCTGATTTTAATGGTTGCTGTTGAATATTATTTTTACCTCTAGGAAATATCCCAAACCCAACTAGATGAATGAGTTCCATTTGATGACTGCAGCATCCTAACACTTTTCATAACAAATAATTAAGAAATTCCTTGATTAACTTTCAAATAATTGGATTCAAGGAATCACTACACAGGAAGGTAATAAATATTCCTGTTAATGTGCATAAAATAAAGTTCATGAAAAAGGAGGTGGGGGGACTGAATTAAAAGGAAAGCCAAAAACTTTGCCAACACTGACAGACCAAAATGCCATTTGTGAATTCAGCATTAACACTTCACGAGTAAGAAAAATAAACAGTATCTATATTTCCACATAACAGCCTATTCAAAATATAAGACTCCTCCTTGTCTTGTTATTTCATTACATTTTAAATATTCCTGTATTTCAGAATAATCTGTATTATGGTAATTGGTTCCTCATGAGCGATATTTTTCCAAATGTTACACAAGAGCCAAAAAACCTCATTTCTATTTATTTCCATTTTTAGAAAAAAAATGAATGTCTGAGGATATCCACCAGCAGATATTTTACATGTGACAGTTTTAATTCAAGTCCCTGCTCATCACCAATGTGCCAATGAAATTCTCAAGTCAGTGAGTTTTCAGTTCTGACAGCAAGCTACTTTTACTGCCACAGCTCAGCACAATTTTGAAGATTTTTGTTTATTCACTGAGGTCATGATACCATCGAGTCACATTTTGATAATTATCTTTTACTACAACAGCAACAGGAGCAGCAGCTGGCCTCGATCAGTGAGGGCACAGAGACTGGAAAATGGGAATAAGCTGCTTCTCAGGAATGCAACACAGCAGCTACATTTACATGCTAACTAAATGGAGAGTAATTAAAAATAATAGGTTGTTGTGCTGGTGTTGGCTGGGATAGAGTTAATTTTCTTCATAGTAGCTAGTACCAGGCCATGTTTTGGATTTGTGCTGGAAGCAGCATTGATAATGCAGGGATGTTGTAGTTACTGCTGAGCAGCGCTTACACAGAGCCAAGGCCTTTTCTGCTTCTCACCCCATCAGCGAGCAGGCTGGGGGTGCACAAGGAGTTCGGAGAGGACACAGCTGGGACAGCTGACCCCAACTGACCAAGGGGATATTCCATAACATATGATGTCACACACAGCATATAAAGCTGGGGGAGGAAGAAGGAAGGGGAGATATTTGGAGTGATGGTCTTTATCTTTCCAACTAACCGTTACATGTGCTGAAGTCCTGCTTTCCTGGCGATGGCTGAACACCTGCCTGCTGATGGGAAGTATCAAATGACTTCCTTGGTTTACTTTGCTTGCATGTGCAGCTTTTGCTTTACCTAGTAAACTGTCTTTATCTCAACCCATGAGTTTCCTTACTTTTACCCTTCTGATTCTACCCCCTGCCCAACCGGGGGGGAGCAAGAGAGCAGCTGTGTGGCACTTAGTTGCCAGCTGGGGTTAAACCAACACAGCAGTAAACTACTCACCTTCCTGTTTCAAAAGAAAATTTAAAATATTTAAAATGCAGGAACTATAAAGTAAGCCACTTTGAAGGAGCTGTGGGACCACCTGCTCCTTTCCAGTCATTTAGGCTGTCATTGCATAATCAGAACAAAAGAAATCATGACCTAGAAATACCACTGTGTAGGACCCTGAACAAAATATCAAGCCCTTTAAGTGACTTTTGTTCAGGCTGAGCAAGGATGGTTAGTTAAACAATAATACAGCTCAACCTTTGTTGCAGTTAAATAAAAAGTGGCATAACTCCAATGAACATTCTGGGATTTGAGCATTTACTTGTCAATTCTGTTGACACAGTAGGTTTGGAGGAGAGCCAGCAATTTTGCAACTATTGATCAAGCCAGCAAAAAGGTAAACAGTGAAAGCTGCTCATTTCTTTTTAGATGTCAAAAACACATGCTTTTTATTAATAATCTCTAATGTGCTGTAGCAAGCAATTACATAAACAGCATAGACTGTATTATTGCATATACCCATTACCATATGAAAGCAACTCTAAACTTAACCCATTCATATTGTAACACTTTCTTTCAAGTTCATCACACAGTTGAAGAAACTTCTTTTCTGCCTAAGGAAATGTAGTACTTTTTCAAATGGAATTATCTGAAGGAGAAAGGAGTCATGTATGAGTTAACTAAAAATTACTATAAAAATGTCCAGTTAATGTTTTTCTAATCCATTTATGCCCTGATAAGAGGTGCTTCTAACATTCCCTGGGAACAGTGATATAAAGAAGAAAATTTTGCGGGGTTGGCACCGTATTTAAATATTCAAAACATTTTCAGATTCTAGAACCATTGCTGGAGGTTCATCTAATTGAAATACTCAACAGAATATGGAACCAGCAAACATTTGCCTGAGAATACTTAATTCAATATAATTGGACAGACTTGAAAAAATTCTAGTCTGGCAATAGAAATGGATTGTTAATTCTGCTGTTTCAGACTAGGAAACAGACTGGAGTTCTGCAGTATGTTCTGCGCAGAGTAATACACTTTATCAGTCCTGAGGACCTCTGCAGCAATTGCAAGGGCCGCAGAACAACCTGTACAACAAAAGTGGCAATAATGAGGGAGACAGCTTCTCTCTTTGTCTACTAAAGGTGTGTTTTACTCATGCTCGCTTACTAAAGGTCCCATTTTTAACCATTCCCAAATATAAACTCTTCCAACTAGCGGGAGAGCATCACCAGGTAAGTACAATTGTCCTGTGCCTTGAAATAAGGCATAGGAATGCAGCTGAGAAGCCAGAAGAGGTAGAATGGGAAGAGGGAGATCTCCACATCAGCCACTGGAGAAAAAGACCACCACATATGTCCTCATTAATGGCCCTATCAGAGAAGTATGTGCATCCATTTTGTAATCCTTCTGTTCAAGGATTTTGTAAGGCCTGGTGTTTTAGACTGCGCAATCAGAGTCAAAGTAGTTCATCAGAACTTTAACAAAGAAGATCAAGCATGGAGGATTCCAAGTCACAGAAAAATTAAGTGACAGGACTTAAAAGTAAAATATATGAAAATGCAGAGGACTACTTCAGCATGCACAGGGCAGCATTTCAGGGGGAAAAATGTTAAATCAATAATGACAGAAATGAGCACAGAAGACTTCAAACAGCACAGCCAATTTACAACGACGACGGCAGGAACAATAACAAATTTAAAAAAAAAAAACCAAAAAAACAAAAACAAAAAAAAAAACCCACAAGGGCTAAATACAGGCATTTTGTTCAATTTATTAATTCAACTGATTAACTCTGCATCTTTTATTGCTGCAACTTCTATGGTCTGTTGAACTGGCCCTCTCTGAAGCAAAAGATCTGAAGAGATGCGTATGTTTGTGTATAAGGCATAGCATGACAACACAGCAATTTATCTTCAGATTTTGTCAATGTTTCTCTCATAAGTGTATCATCTAGATCTGACACTTATTAAATTTGTCATTCTAAATGTTTAATCTATCTTTGGATGTCTGTCTTGAATTTTCACAAACTGACTTGGGATGAAATACGAAGAGATTTAATCTACTCAGGGAGGTTCTAAGCATCATTTCAGAAAGGCTGGCAAAAACATCTGCTCAGTGGTCCAAAAAGCAAACAAAAATCTTAAACTGTTCAAAGCCAGGAAATGCTGAGGAAAATTCAGATGCTGTTTAAGAAACCTAATGGTCTATTCTTGTTGCAGTGTTTTGAATTCTGATCACCTCTTTTCAGATAGAGGTCTAGAAACAGAAGAGGTCTACAGAACAGAAATGAAAATTATCTGAGGCATAGAAAAAGTTCCACTTATGAAGAGATAATAAGAAAAATTAAGACTATTCAGAGAGTATACTAATAAGAGGTCATGAGAAGTTATAAAATAATTTATCATATAGAAGCAGTCAGTCAAGACTTTCATTGACTCTTCTCACAAAACCCCACAAAGTCGCATGTTGAATTAAAAAGGTAAAAAGGTCAAACATAACCAACATAACCAAACAATATGCCACCTACAAAAAAAAAAAAAAAAAACAAAAAACAACCACACAACAACAAGAAAAGCCAAACAAAACCTTTACAGAACTCACTGGTCCAAAACTTCTGAAACACAGTCAGATATTTCTATCAACAAAAATAGGGAAGGTATGCAAAAGCATTAACAATATGTAAAAACTCTTACAACACCAAAAAGATAAAAAGAAAAGTTAACAGGATGAAGAAAGTAGCATCATTCCTGGGCATTGTCTACCACATGGAGGATTTGCACTTTCCTGTGAAGCATCTGAAATCCCGCATGACAGAACCCCAGATTAAACAGACCACACACACACAGACACACACACAGAAACACACACACACACTTTCCGATGTTTGTGGCTGCAACTAATACCACATGACTGGGGAATAATAATGTCCAGTTTCCTAAAAGGATGACTGTGTTTCATGTCCATTGTACCCTGTGAAAAAGGCTGTAATAGTCCCCTAGAAACAAAAGAAATACATGGCAATACAATGAACATTCCAGGCATTTTGCCACTATTGAAGCATTCCAGCTATGTTCCACAACTTCTTATCTAATAGCACTCTCAGGCCACCTTTGCTAATTTCCCACAGGAGCAGCAAATGACAGTGCTAGAAAAATTAAATTTATCATAAATTAATTTCTTTAAATATTTCAAAGGGAAAGTTTCAAAATTAAAACTATGTTAGAATTTTGTGCATGTAGAGCATAGTTTTTCCACAAATTGCGGTGAAAATGTTGAATTTTACATGGTATCTTTGTGTCTGCATTGCTTTAATCACATTTCATAACTTAGCAGGCATGGAAGATAACTTATTGGAGACCTCATATCTCAGCATAGCTCTGGAGAAGTGAAAACATAGCTCCAGAAAGTCATTCATAGTCAGGTTGCACAAACCAGTATTTAAGAGTCTATATTGTCCCATCCCTTTCTAGGCCATACAGGAAAGCAGGAACTGATAAATCTCCTCCTTAAACCTTTCCTTCTCTGTGCACATTATGAATGGGCAGCACTGCTTAATCAACACTTCTTTCTTTAAAAAGGCAAATAAAGACTAAAAATGAAAAACAGTAGAGAAATATCTCAGGATTTCCCTTCCTACTCATTGGCCAAAGTCCCTCATCAGGCGGTGAGAGGACACATTTTCAGCAAAGTGGGCAAAACCATTTGTCCTTTCCATGCTCGTTCACGCACAGAGCAACAGGGACCATGGCAAGAACTGTAATTTAGAGTTTGTTTTTGCAGCTATGACCCACTCTCAGACCAGGCTGTAAGGAAGGTACAGCCTAGCACCTCCTGTCTTTCTGCCTCATGAGCAGGTGGAAGATACACAACTGTTGTAGCTTGTACTAGAGCTACACAAGTCCGAGAACCTTTGCATAGAGGAAAAACAGACTGAAAAGAGAAAGAGAAGTTTGAAGAGAGAACAGAAAGCAGAACCCCTGGATGTAAGTTGAACAGAGAACACAAAACAGTATCTTAACAATCCAGTTGCTTCCAATTTCACTAAAGAAAGACTCAATACAGTATCATTTTACAAAAATCAGGGCAATTATTTAAAGTAAAATCCAAAATAACATTCTGCTCCTTTGAAGTTTTAAAAAGATAATTTATTCCACTTACAAAGAAGCAGAAATATGATTTTTTTTCTTATTTTGTTCCCTCTAGCAAGTGCATAGCATTACTTGAGTATATATGCACAAAACCCACAAGAAACCAGACCTCGTGTTATCTAGGCATTTATGGTCATTCTTACTGATACACATTGCACCATATGTGTCCATAGATCTTTACAGAGAAATAGAAAGACAAGCTCCTGCCTCCTGGGGTGCCAGCTACCCAATTAAAATAAAAAACTACAAAAGCAATTAAAACAGAGGGTGCAAAAGAAAGAAAAATGTAAAAGTAGGGGTGGTTTATACCACAGAAGATAACTCTCTTGTGAAGAACAGTACTCTTGTTTTCCCACTCTATTAATTTAAATGTAATTGCTTTTAAATATTCATTTTTTAACCTAATTTCAAATATTTATCTTCTTCAGAATATCCATAGGAGGGTCTATGAAAAACCTGTGTCCCAAAAAGGATTTCAATGAAAAATACTGTGATTGCTTGTATGCAGTATGCATACATGTAGATCTGCATACAGTCTGCTTGTCTGCAAATCTACAAAAGACTATTTTTTAAAAGTCCAGACTTGGAGGATAGCATGAAAGATCTCCAATAGAGGAAAGCAACCAAGAAAATAAAGTTCACAGACTGCAGCAGAAGTCAGTACCTGCCATCCTGATAATTTCATGAGAGAATGAGGCAGACAAATAGGCAAAAGCCAAGTAGAAATGAGGAAGTCGCCGCAAACAGGGACAAAGACAGAAACAAGCTTACACAGTTTTGAAAGGAACAAACAGCTACAGCCAAAATCTCAGAGCAGCAGCTTAGCGAAGAGCAGTGGATGAAGTCATGAGGTAATTCAGGCAGTGGGAGAGAGATTATCTCTGCGACAGCATTTTGCAAAGATTGTAGATAGTAATGTCAAAAAGAAAATAACCCAATGAAGGAGGTTGCAATAGCTTATGAGATATGTGTGTGAGACATGAGAAACTTTCACAAACTGTTATGAAACAATTCTGAAAAGGAACGTACAAGTTTTAGAGAAGTGAGAAGGGCAATTAATTGGAAAACTTCCCCAACATATACAACCATACTTTCTAGAAATCATGATGTTCCAATGGTTTTTCTCTTTCAAACACATTCACACAATAGGAATTCAAACATATTAATGGCAATTGAAATTCAAGGGGTGGGGTGGGTTGAGGGTGTTTGTCAGTTGTCCCCCCCATCAGCACCAAATCATTTCTAGAAAGAAAAAAGAATACTTAAGAAGCTGGGCAGAGGGAAGAGTTAAAAATGTCACTACAGTTATGTGACTAGCTGGCTGGAATATAAAAACTCACTGCCACCAATTGAGTAGGTACAGGGAAGGGAAGGGAGGTACATGACAAGAGCTAATGTTTAGCATTAGCAGTAGGAAACCCCAAAGATGTCAGAGAGAGAATTACAGATACAATACTGAACAGAAAGGGAAGAGGTCAAATTTGGAGTCATCTGAGGGAGGCCAAATGGTAAAGTCAAAAGAGTCCTTAAGATCCCAAAGAGCAGAAGAAGAATAGGGGAAGTGTGAAGTGACAACGGCCAGGGAAGAAATACAGCAATCGATTAAAAGAGGGGGGGAAATGGTCCTTAGATGTGGGAAGTAGAGAGCCATCAATCACCTTTTTGTGACTATCGTGAGTGGATAGAAACCATGGAAACCAAAGAGATGAAAGTGGAAGCTAAGGCAACACAAACATACATCTTTAGGAGCTGAGAGGGAAATATGAAAATTGACAGAGACATAAAGGGAGAATCACAAGGATGATAGATTATATGCTGTACAGTAGGTGTTACATATGAGCAGCCTACGATTAAAACAAGAGCAATTCCTTGTTGTATACGACATTGAAGAAATTGGGTTTGACCTATAACAGTTCTCCCCTTCTTTTGAACATTTCAATTTAGTAGCAATAAAAATCCCTATGAATTCTAAATGCAATTCTAATTGTGCTTATAAACGGTAGTTTCACAAGTATGTATGTTACAATAAACACAAATTAGAGGTAAATTAAACCTTAATTATATCTAGCAAGTTTTATGTCCTAATTAAAAATGGTATTCTAACAATAAAAATGACTTACCACCTGAATTAGCTCTGCCACAATTGTCTAATCTTCCTAAACATTCTTTGTGTGCTCCAGCTCCACACTTAGAACATAAATAGCCTTGATAAAATGTTCCCCTGTAAAATAAAATTAGGTAGTGATACATTAGAAGTGATAAATTCCACACATAAAGGAAATAAGAGACATGGCAGAAGGTATTAAAGTCATTTGCTGTTCTGCATAATGATAGTCCTTAAAAGGCTCCAGAAAAAGTGACAACTGACAAGCAGCTCATCTGCTTTTCGTCACTACTAGCTATTTAAAAATCACAACCAGATAGTTCTTCTGGACTACTAGTAGAATAACCATCTCCATTTCAATTTAGCCCAAAGCAACTTTGGCACAGTACACTTGAAATTGTACCATTATGTATCTACGCTTAGTTTCATCTCAATGGGAATTTGCCTAGACACCACGAAGAATAAGATCCATTTCAAGAGTTGTAAGTTCTGAATATATATTTAAGCATTAAGGAGTTCATAGGCTATACTGCAAATATTCTTGACTTTAAATTTGTTGTTTTGGTTTTTTTTTAAATGCAGATAGTTACATATCCAGGTACACTTTAGTTAACATTCAGAGCTGCTAAATAAGGAGTCACTTTCCTTACTCTAAATGTTCTCCAGTTCCCCTTAATCAACTGGAATCTGAATTTGATTCTGAGGAAACCAGTTTATTTTCAGATTTCTGCATGGCTTTTCTCTTAAGCACAGTTCACTGAATGGCTAACAGTGAAACAGTTTTTTACATGTATCTCTGAGCAATTATATGAGTTCCATCTGCTGATGTATCTGCTTACTCTTCACACTAGACTTGTGTGTCTCCAAGATTATCCTGACCAGTTTGGAGTGATTATGCATCCTAGTATAATGTGACACCTTCAGCTTCAAAAGGAAAATCAGGTGTCTCATATGGAGCATACGATTAAACAAGTTAAACCTTAACGAACATTACAGCAACTGCTATTTACTACACCGATTTCTAGACTGTTAGTGTTGAAATATATTTTTAATTAAATTCAGAAGCTCAGTATTTTTAAGTATCAGAACACACAAACTTTAAGACAAATAAGTAGAAAGTGTAAAAATATTTTAATGCAGTCTAACATTACTTTTTTTTCCCTATTGCTACACAGGAATGCAAGAGTCTCTAGCTAAAAGTATAGGACATGACGTTACCCTTCACTACAGATGCTTCTAAGACTAGGATTTTATCCCCACTTGAAGATTAGGCACTAAGGTTCAGATTTTTTTTCAAGTATTTATACATTAGCTTACATTCGAAGCTTAAAACAACAATCCATTTAAAAAAGTGATTTGGGCACTTTATGAGGCTAAGTCAAGTAGGCTTTCAATGTAACTTAGATTTCCAGGGACATGCCTATATACCACAAGGTAGCACTTGGGGATACACAAGCTATCTTCAAGCAAATTGGTATGCCTATGCAGAACAATGCAGCACCATGTGGGCTGCATCCTGAAAGCGAGACAGCCATTTCTCAGCAACAGCAGTCAGTGTAGTAACAGAGACACAATGACTCAACTCTACTGCTTCAAATCCAGAAATTAGCCCTGCCATCTCTAAGTTCAGGATGTCTGCACCACTCTTCATAATCACTTAGACCTTACTGCACTGAGAAAAAAAAAAAATCTAAAATAAAAAAAAAAAAAAATCTGAAAATCCAGCTCAGTCTAAGGAAAAAATACATGACAAGGAGGAACATACCTGAGGTTGTTTTTCTTCACGCCTGTGCTTAACAAAAGCACTAGCCATACTTCAAATGCCCTTTCTGAAATGCTGTGACTACGTTTTTGAGAACATCAACAATATGCAACATCAAATCATATCACAGAATCACAGAATGGTTTGGGTTGGAAGGGACCTTAAAAATCATACACTTCCAAACCCCCTGCCATGGGCAGGGACACCTTCCACTAGACCAGGTTGCTCAAAGCCCCATCCAACCTGGCGTTGAACACTTGCAGGGATGGGGCATCCACAACTTCTCTGGCCAACCTGTTATGAGCACCTGAACTGATCAAAGTTTACAAAGCTTTTGCATCTCCAACATCCAGTATGAAATTTAGATTCAATATTAATCATTGCACATTTCATATTTACAAAAAAAATAAGGTAGCTCAAATAATCAATGAGAAACTACAGATGTGCAAGCACGTGTGTGTTTCAGAGGAAAGATGCTGAAAACAAGGAATTTCTTAGCTTAATTTAGCCTTACAAATCCTTGTTCACAAAAGCATTACTTGTCTGCTAGCATTTCTTATCTAGCTTTGCAACACCTATCTTCAATTTGTCTACAGATCCCTGGTTCAGAAATGCCTGTTAATGCCTGACAAAGCAATCTCCCCATATCAAATATTTATAAGCAGCATCATCATCTGATTTTCTGAAAAAAATATTCCATCTGTTCTTGTGACTGGTGGTGTACAGCAACGAGCCCTGTGGAATAGCCATCGTAGTCAAAACTGTACAAAATGGTGTCATTTGCTCTTACATAAAAGCTCCTGTATTAAATAAAGGAATTCCCATAAAAGATTCATGATAAAGCAGCCTTCTGATAAATGAGGAGCATCTTCAGGTTTTGAGCTTTTAACAGTACTCCTGCTAACAGAAATTTCATTATAAAAACTCACTAATACAATGAGAAATGCTATGTATGACATCATGGCTTGCCTGTCTTGGACAGGTAACCAGCTACCCATGTGTTTCCACATACTCCTTTGACTCATATATTTCACAGGCAGGGAGGGGGAACATGGAACAAACCACCTTAAAAATCTTACCTCAGAAGCATCTGACAGACTTTGCAAGATGTTACACGACTGAAGGTATGCATTTTGAACTCATGAAAGCTTGTATCCGCATAGTCTGGCCGTATGTTTGACCTAAAAAAAAATTTGAAAATCCGCTTTAAACTGATGAACTCTAGAACATAATGCAGCATTCACAGCAGGAAATCTGAATCCACAACCAACCAGTTCTATTTACACTTTAATGTTTTTCACTAAGGTGAACCAGAAATACGGACTTCACCACACACCTTGAAATGAAATCTGAATTATGTTATTATGAAGACCTGGTCCTTAAAATTCAGTTTTTAACTACCTTAGTTGTCACAATAACTAGAAAACTACATATCAAAACAAACATCGGGGTTTTACTCCTGTTCAAGTAACTAGGATCATTTTGTGGACCTAAAGAACGCTCACTCTTTCATTCTCAAATATTTTGCTAAGTGGATGTACAAGGAAGAGCAGCTCATACTGAGAACCACCACATTTGAAAACAGGAGCAGCAGATTTGGGACAAGTCACAATTAGGTCACAATTATGCAGCAATACACTGGATAACAAGAGTGATTTCAAAAACAATTAGAAAATATTTACTGGGGTTTGACTAGTCTTTCTTAAATGCATTGCCCAATGCCTACAGCTGTTGCTACACACACTGAATTTAACAAATAAAATAGAAAATCACTATTCACATTGCAAAGATACCAACACACTACTGGCAGACTTTTTTCCAAAGATCAAAATTGCGTACAAAGCACTGGTCCATTACTGTACCTGTGTTCTGTTTATCTTCCCTACTGATCCCTTTTAAAAGCAGAAGTATAATTTTAAAATGATCCACTTCTCATTTTGTTGCATTGGTGACTGCAGGTTTATTTAACTTTTATTAAGTGATCCATTCAATTTCTTCTGTCATCTTCCCCATTTCCAAGATTGGGGGAGGAAAACAGGAATTTTCAATTTACTTTTATCCTTTTTTATTTTTTTTAATTCAATAACATCCCTAAACTAGTTTAAACACTGTCAAAACCAGTACACTGAAATACTAGGTGTGTAATTTAATATTATGCTGGACAGTATCAGACAAGAAAAATATATATACAGTAAGGGTTAATATATTTTTTAATAATATTTATATTGGAATGCTTAGTATATATACAGTAAGGGTTAATATATTTTTAATAATATTTATATTGGAATGCTAAGTATGTATACAGTAAGGGTTAATATATTTTTTAATAATATTTATATTGGAATGCTAAGTATATATACAGTAAGGGTTAATATATTTTTTAATAATATTTATATTGGAATGCTTAGAATTCCATAAAATTCTGGCATATTTCTAGCAAAAACATAGGAATGCATGATGCACAGGAATTAAAATAGGAAAAAAATCCCAGTGGCAAGAATGCAAGAATCTGCAACATTCAAAGGAAAGACCAGAAGCTTTATATTCATATAATATATATCTATATGAATATATATATTCATATAAATTCATGCATTATAGTTGGAGATACTTATTAGGTAAGTTTCATTTTTATGTATTATAAATAACTTCTGTACTAAAACATAGAGCAGCCACAAATTGCAATGAAACATAAATATAGGCAACCATGCGAGCATCAATCTTTCTAGGACTGAATGAAAAGGCTTATGAAAAAAACATTCAAAGAATCTGTTTAAGTACCTAGTGTCAGAAAGGTCAGTCTTCTAATCTGCCTACTGAAAAATGAACGTGCTGAAAATGCAACTGTACTCAAAAAGCAAACGGGATTTTGCTTTTAAGCCTGAGAATAACCTTACACTCAGTACTGTTTTAACTAGCTCACTAGTGTCTGTTTCTGTTATGATATGCAAGGTGTCAATACCACAACTCCTGCTAACTAAAACAGGCATGGATACTACCCATTCACAGCAGGAAGGTACAGGTAACAGAATAAAATTAATCTCAAAAAAGTGAAGAAATTTTTAAACCAGAAGAACAATGTATTATTTTGGGGCTGACAAATCTGCAGAGCAAGATCTGTATTTCACAACGTGTTTGCCAAGGAGCTGCTAAAATCTCTTAGGCTATACAGTTAACTGGATAATCCTGAAAACTCCCTAGAGCAAGTTAGTCCAAACAAAAGGTGCTTTTTGTTGACCATTTGGTTCAGACCAGGTTACCTTGCAAAACCGTGTCAAAAGTATCAGCCTAACGTGCAAAGAGTCATCAGATTTGAAAGCATATCAAATTAATCCTAACAACCCAACCATTTTTCAAGAACAAACGAAAGAAAAAACGCCATTCATTTAATTAGAACAGGATCAATCTTCAAAAATACTAAGCACAGTGGATGAAAAGGAAAAAAATTACAACCTCATAGACAGTTGTTTAACACAAGCATATGATTATATAACTTCCTTTTGTATGTAAAAATTCTTTTCCATTCTTCTCTCAGGCTATCTTCCACAAAAATTGAAACACATGAACTATTGAAAATATACCTCCTATTATCAGAACAAAGATGATACACTGTGTTCGTTCTTCTTTATATTAAAAGCACTATTTGAGTTTCTTTACATTTTATAAAGCCATTGAGTTTCCTTTTACAGTCCTTAATAGAAAAAGTTATTCTTGAGAGGAAAAAAGCATAGTGCTAAAATTGCAAAGAATGAAGCTGTGCCTCACAGAGAGCTGTTACAAGGCCCTCCATATTCCTTCAATGTAAGTTGTTTTACTGCACCTATGGGCTAAACCATCCCATTATAATATCCTATACAAGACAGAAGATTTATCCAAATAAACAGACTTACAGCTTCGTCTCTCTGCTATATGCTAAAGCTTTGATACCTTTGTCCTACTTGTATAAGCAAAAGAATACAATACTGAAAATATGTAATACAATGTAAACTTTGGAATATAATGCAAACTTCAGTTTACCTTGTCCACTATTAGCTACAGGAGGAATTAGTTTGGTTCCAAGTACTAGTCAGTTCTTAAGGATCATAAAAATGTATCATGAGTAAATCCCTCAGTTTCCTAAAACCCCACCAGGTTTTAGTTTAGTGATTGTAAGATTCTAACAATTACTTCAATAAATTTCTATCTAAAAACCTGTTCGTTCTTCACCACCTATGCATCTTTCACACTCCCTATCATTTCACTACCATCTAACTTCATGTATTTCCTTGTTGGCTAAGGCCAAGCTAACACAAAGATCTTTTGGTTTTTAAAAGACATGAGCCCAAGTAACTCTTTTAGGGGAACACAGCAACTATTCATAAACCCAAAGGACCTTTTAAATTTTGCTAGCCCTTCCTTCTATCACTCAAAAGATAGCGATTTTTTCCTGTTTTTTCCCCAAAGCCACATCACATAGAAGGAAAAGCCTAAAAATCCCTAACAACAAAATTTTAGTAAATCAAAGGAGATGCCACTGAGGCATCACCCATAGGTTAAATGATTCTGGAAGGGACTAGAGCCTCAGCATATTACAGAGGATCCTGTGCAGAAAAAGCAGGAATCAAAAAGAGAAGAAACTAACCTCCTGCTCAGTCTTTCCTTACACACAGACTTAGAAGGATACTTTCAAGCAGTTGTCTCAAAATTAACAATGCCGTTGCATTCACTAAGAAAAGCAACATTCAAGTTTTCTTTTGTCTCTTCCTTTCTGTTGCTAATCATTTGTCCTAATTGTCTCAGATTTGAGGTCAAACAGGAATGGGAAAGTGTCATGTGTTTAATTTCCGTTTACACATCAGCAAAATACATTCTCAAATTTCAAAGCCCATCACATTTCAGAAAGATCCAGATTTTACCCATTATCTCATAAGTCTCTTCATAAAGAAATAGTCTATTAAAAATATTAATATTTAGATACATTGTTATCAGTTGATTCATGTTAGATGAGAAGGCATTTCATGCAGTTTCCAGTAATCAATATTCTGATAAAGGCAGTAGAAAAGAGCAGTGCAAAGTAAGAAATAATATGCTTACTCTGAAGACAAAATACTTTAAAGTGAAGTACAATACAGAAAGATAATTAATGATACAAAAAAAAAAAAAAACCCCAGAAAAAAACCCACAGCAAAAATAAAAAGATAATGTGTATTATCTACTGTAAATGTAGAGGTGGAACAAGGAAAGCTTTGTAGAAAAATATATATTGCAGTACTAACTGTGGACAGGAAGACTCCTGCAGATTCTAGTATCTGATCAGACAAGTCTGAGATAATCTGAGATGATGCACTGTAGCAGTATACATCAAATACATCTTTTAATGTGGTCTAAAACTTAATGAATCTAGTGGGTTGATATTTTAGTTTTCAATATATTGGTTTTCAACAAACCAAAAATAATGCAAAAATAACCCAACTCAGTATCACACAAAACTTTCCAATGAGAGATTAAGCACAACTTATCTGTGACTGTACCACAGGAAATTTTTTCCACAAAACTTTTCACCTGAATAGCACATACTATTTTTTGAGGTTTTAAATACAGTAAATAAACCTGGTAACTTCAATGGAAAAACTGCAGTCACAGCATAGCATACAACTTTTCACAGTCATGTTCAACCAAAGAAGTTCTTTCAGTTACAGCATTCAAGCCTTACACTGATACCCTGAGAACACAGACCAGAGCTGCCACCACACAGCAAAGAGAACATTTCATCCTTCTCAAATCTTCTTTTCCCCTCTAGTTCTAAACCTGTGGGCATGTTCTAACACATAGAAAAAAACCCTGAATATTAAGTCAATATTAATTTTAAGCTTAATGCTAAGAATATTTTCTTCTTCAGGAGGATTTCTTGCGGGGAGGGGGCACAACCCCAGACGTGATAGTTATAAAAATTCAAACATATTGAAGTAATTTATGTGGCTAGCATTATGAAAATCTAATTTAGAACTTAATTAAGTTCCTTCCCCACCACAGTGGAGCAGTCACCAGCCAAGGCATCTCACAGACTCCTTAGTCTTCCTTCCACAGCAGCTTCTACTATGGGGTGCCCCAGGCTCACCACAAATGAAATGTTTTATCTATTTCCACTGTCAAACAATCCTGATGAATGGCCAGAGCAGGAAGTCACCCATATACTAGGAATACTTCATCTGAGGTAAAAAATGACAGAGAACATGTCCCTCCTTTTATGGTAAAACTCTGTCTCTTATTTTTATAAGCAATGTGGGGAGTCAAAAGTAGTTTCCCTTCCTCTCTTCTACTTTTTCCCCAGGCTGCTGTAACTCCTACACTCTAGCAGAGACAAAATGTCAGGATACAAAAACAGAGTGAATCTGTAATTAGGAAAAATTTTCCAATTCTCTCCTTAATTCAGTAGCAGAGTTTGTGTAAGGGACAGCCACGAGTGCCCTCTCCTGCATAGTGCTGGATCCCTGTAACCAGATTTACTCCAGTCACTACAGCAATGTCCTTGGGCTGCCCCTAAGCCTTTTGAGTAAAGCTTTCCCTTTCCAAGTTACTTGCAGAATATTAGTCCCACTGGGAGCAATTCACTGCTACACTACCAACCCAGAGACCTGCAGATGCTTGTCTTGCTAGTCTCCTTCATCATTTGGACACGCAATTCTTGTCTCTGCATCAGCCATCGGAGCCACCATTCAAGAAGCAGAATGAACATCATCTTCAGCCAGTCCTGCATCTCTGAACAGATCTTCTTGTCTGTAAAGTTTGCAGAGTTCAGTGTAGAAGAGTTATCCAGGTGTCTTATTCGATTGCCCTTGATATCATCAGACTTTGGAGCAAACCATTTTTGCTGACCTTGTGCACACGCAATATTCCCCATTTGAAAATACTTCTCCACATTTGTAGTGCCACTTCCTTCTATCGACTCTTACTTCTCAGAAGAGTAAATTGATCATAGGCCAACTCTGTCTTCAGCCACCCACATAACATAACACCTTGATAATGTGACACTTTCTGACACCGTTTATAAACAGTCCCCCACAAGCTTTTGCAGTCAGAATTCATTCTAGTAATAAACTTCACCTAAACTAATGGCACAGCTGACCACAGAGTAATGCTGCAGGTAGCCCAAAATTACCTTGTCAGATAAGACATCTAGGCTTACAGAATAAGGAATAGATTTGCTCTAATACTTCAAAATACCAAAATAATTGTGCATATGAATAAAATTAAACAGTTTAAGCTACAGTTTTCTAACACTTTCCTATAGCAGTTGGGATAACAGAACAAAAACTTGCAAAAAAAAGTAATTCTTAACCCTCAAGACACAAACATGTCACAATCAAAACACTAATACTTAAAATAAAGCAATGAACCTTGGCAATCTTGACATATCCAACAATGTGAGTGAGTTGTCTACCTCATTTTACAAAACTGAACTTTGATCATCTTGGGTCTACAATCTATCTAAGATGCATACTGCAATGATAAGTGTACAACATCAATATCAAGCAGCTTAGATGGGATTTGTTACTGTCATTTCCTTACTTAAAACCATATTCATATGAGAAAACATTGAGATCAGAACGTGTCTGAATAGCGATAGCATACAACAAGCATTTGGCTACCTTATAGCAACAATTTCATTTTTTTAATCACCATTCTTACATTCATGTTTGTTTCCAGCAAGAAAAAGTAGACAGAGTACCTTTCACAACAGGTTGGACTAAACAAACGAATTGTAATTTCTTCAGTGGGCTAGGCACAAACAGGCTTCCTTTTACTGTCAGTTTAAACTACTTCTACACATTTAAGGCTTACAAAATAAAATGCACCTTGAAAATTACTACACTTTCAGCCCCAAAACTCTTATCTCTCTACTAAATATGTAATTACTACAGATGTGTCCCAAGAGAATAAACCAAAGGCTAAGAGATAGGTCACTATAGGTCCTTCCTCCTATTTTCCCATGTGAAGAATAAGTGCATTAAAATCCCAGTAGTCTCTATTTCCAGAGAGACCACATTTCTAAAGATATAAACAATGAAAAAACACTTATTACATGAATTTTAGAATACTAAGTACATCTTCCCATGGATCTTTTGCCCTTCAGATGTCTCAGTATTAGCCTTACAGACTTTCAGAACTATTGTCTCAAGTTTGTTTTGCATGACATTACTGAAAGCCTACTGGCTGCCAACAAGCCTAACAAAAATATAATAAAGGGATAAAATAAAGTATTACATTGATTAATTCAATTTGTAGCAAGTTTAAATTTTAAATAAGAAATTAATGAAATGCAAATCACACTGCCTCTACTGAAAAAGAGCACACAAAAGAGAAGAAAGAAGTGGTATAAAAATGTAAAGAGTAGAAACAACTAGAATTTCCAATCTTTGGCTCCTGGTTATGGGTGTCAATCTCATAGTACAGCCCTGACAACAAGGTGTCCAGCAGCAGAGAGCACTGGAGGTCTACCATCCTGTGGCTTCATATTCTGCAAGGAGTTAAAGGAAGGAGACTGCGGAACATAGCACAAATTAAAATCGTCTTCTTTCTTTTATTCTACATTTACTATGATCTTTAATGCTAACAGTTAGAAACTGTGGTTTAAACAACCTGCCTGCAAGGTCCACTGCTCTCCTCCACTAGAGACCAGTTCTTCTGTCTGTCTTGCTGCATTTTGATGGCCACTTCTTTTAATTGCTTCTTTGGCAGCTTTTCAGTACTTGCTTGACTTCAGTAATTAAGACCTGTACAGATTCCACCCCCCTCCCTGGATCCAGGCCACTGAGGTGGTGTTGCTTATACCCATTACAAACATTTAAATTAATGTTGAAAAATTGCTTCTCTGGAGTATTTAATTAACAACTCAACTTCTCCTTCCCTGACTTCAAGTATTTTTAAACTAGATTTATTTTTTCTTAAACTGGAAGGAAAAACGTATTACAGAAAAAAAAAGAAAAAAGCTGAAAAACATTTGATATTCTTTGGATATATGCACATCATTTTTCCACCACAAGAAGTACACATATGCTTAATTGCAGGAATTGCAGCACATATAGGAAACTAAAGAATGAATACACCACACAAATTGAAACTCAAAAGTAACTCTTTACAAATGGATCAAGAAAGCTCCTTTCAAAAGTGAATTAGCTGCAAAACAAGACAGGGTATTGACCAGAGCAGGTGCTGACCTAGACACTGTTGAGTAGATCACTTCTGTTAAATACAGAGAAAGCAAAGGCACTGTAAACACTGACTGATTCATGCCATTCTGCTCAGGGGACTGATGATGAACCTCACAGGTGTCATTTAAGCCCAGAGATGTTGCTCCACGTTGTCATAACTCAGTGGGACTGCCAACTTGGATAGAAAAGGAACCTTCTCTTTCCCTAGCAGCAATCCCACGTGGTTTTTTTTTTTCCTGAGTGCAGCAGCAAGAGCCCAGGTATGGATGCTCTTGGGTTAGGAACAGGCTGTCCAGGAGAGTCACAGGTTCTGCATAACAGTACAGTGAGACAGCTGCCCTTTCTTTTGCAGTTGAGAGTTTGCCTCCACAAGGCAAAAACATGCTAGGAAGTTCTAATGATACTTCTTATTTTTGGTTTTGACTCATTTTTGAAGAAATGCTATTTAGGTCAGGTTTTGAAGATCTCTTTCCAATATCAGTCTCTTAAAGAAATGCAATCATGTCACAAGAAATTATGCAGATTTCAATTGTATGTAGCTATTTTCAAAATATCCTGTCATTTTAAAAGTGCATTGTATTTGAAACTGAGTAGCCATTTCAACTCATTAAAACTTTGCTTTAGAGAATAGTTAATATATGTATGCCCACCTGTGAGCCCAGAAGCGTAACAAATAAGCAGATGCATGAAGTATCAGATAACAAGTGTGCAGTGAATTGCAACTGTTTTAAGTATTAAAAGAAGAAATACTACAGGGAGCTCAGATAAAACTTGATACCTTGAACTCTCCTCAACTCTCAACCCCAAGTTAGACCTTTGCATTTTAGAGCTGTTATTATTCTGCACTCCATGTTATGCTTATAATAATTTTAAATGCTCCATACAGAACTTTTCAAAATTATGGACACCCCGAGCACAAACTGCTGAAGAACATTTTAAAGCATATGTGACATGAAATCTGATGCTGTATTCATGCAGTATAGCCTACAAAGCAAATGGCACAGGTTAATACCTGAGGACACTGAAAATTTTTATTCCAGTTTTACTTATTTTTATTAGTATTTGCCATTACTGCAGAAAATCCATCAATAAACCTAGATCTGCCATAAGTATTTCCTAGTTATTAATTGCTAACAAAATATTTATGAAGACATCCTACATTAAAATTCCTGTTCGGTGCCACAGTGATCTCCTTTCAAAATTTTAAGCACCTCAGATGTTAGCCATGACAACTGGTACTAAGCATCTCAGAAAATTTTGGAAAATTTACCTAGGCAATAAAATATAGCTAACATTTGTCACATATTCAAATGTTTTAAGTAACAACATGGACAGCAGAAGTTAAGAAACAGAAAACAATGTTACTGTCAAATAAGACAAAAAGCTTCCAGCCAAAGCTCACATGAAGAATTTCATGCAAATTCAGTTCTAAGATGTTCAAACTCACTCCCTGCTCTGATGTGCAGACTTCCCTTTAGAATCCTGTTCCCCACAAACAGCAGAACCAGCCTTAGATTTGCACCATCCTTTCTTTCCACGCAAAACATTACGGCTCTGTGCAGCAACCACCATTTCAACTAATCACTTCATAAAACATACATGGCTTCCTGGCGCCGCGCCGCGTACACCTATGGCTCTGCCGGGGCAGGGGTCTGCAATCTTCACAAGGATTTTATTATTTACTGTAAAACGGTGAGAAAATGGCATTCTTAAGGGGTATTCTCACTAGACGTGGGCAATGCCATTTCACAAAGGATGATTTTCAGCTTTCCTACCTTCTCAGGATCAATGCTGATTACTTACAGCTAATTTATTTTCTCTGTTCCAGCTAGGCCGTTATATTTCAGAATCATCTTTGAAGATGTTATTTACTGAATTAATCAATCAATCAATTCTCCATATGCTAATACTCAAGCATTCTGGTTTGCCACATCAAAGAGTCTCCATCAAGAAGACATGTTATATAATTAAATTAACCATATCACAAGTAAATTGTGCTTTTGATCAAGAACGCACAACTTCTAAGGCTTTGCTAGGAAATTTGCTTATTTGATCATATGATGAGTGGCTTTTTTGAGATCAAGGAAATTATCTTGTTAACTTTTTGGAAATGTACTGCATTGTTTCAAAAAAAATAATGGCTTCCCTTTTTCTTTATCAGCCTACTTGCCTGAAAAGCATGGGAGATAGACTGCTTTGAGCTAATCTATTCCTGTACAAAAATTTTAAACACCACCCGATAGAAACAAAGCTCTGTCACACATCAGTATTTGTAAACCAAAAGCATCAATACTTTATATACTTCAGTATTCACTGGCTGAGTCTTATTTGTGAAAGTTCTAAGTCTTACAAATCCAAATTTACAAAGTTGCTTGTCTTGATAAGCTTTAAACGTTTTATCATATGTTTACACTTAACTGAAGACAAAAGTCTACATTTTGGAGTAAAAAAATGTAAAAATATAGTACATGCACAGCCATAAACTTGTGAATTACCAAACACCTAAATCAGATAAGAAAAAAGGTAGCATTGGTTTGCAGGGAGAAACTGGGACATCTGTTCATATACCCAAAGTATCACAACAAACATGTAATGTAACATTCCATGTTTAAAGACTGTAGGAAACTAACACCTTGCACAAAAATCAATATTTGCATGGTGGTACTTTATTTTTATGATGTAGTGTCACTACAAATTTATTTCACTCAATTTTAAGCAACACATAAATTTTCATTGTAATATACCTCGCATGTTATAAGGTAAGTTGTAAAAACATAAGGAATGGGCCATCTTTGATTTTTGTGAACCAGAAGACATAATATCAAAGTATATTTATCATCTCCAAGTGTTTACACACTGTTTTCATAAATTCTGTTTTACTTTCACATTCTACACTGTTCTTACACTGTGCTCTTAATCATATACAGAATCTTCACACAGTTCTTGCTGTGCCTGGAAAAATCTAAAGAAATTGCATAACTATAAATATGTTGTGAGTGGTTGCTTATAACCCTGAAAAACTTTCGATCAAAACCAACTGGAGTCATAGCAAAGAACAGGCAACCATTCTTCTTTGGCAGACATGGACTTGGCATCCATTTTTTCCGTATTGAAATATTTATACTGATGGAAAAGCCCAGGCAGACATATTTGTTTATTGCTTTGGTAACCTATGTGATGTTGGTATAAGTGGAACACCTTTGCAGGCTATTTGAAAAACGCAGCAGATACCTAAGGCTTTTAAAGTGCTCTGATAAGAAAGCTTTAATTTAATATGTCAGTGTTCAATATGTCAGAGCTCAAATATTCTCTCTAAAGAAGTCTTAAGGCATATGCATTATTAATGCACTATCTGAGGGAACAGATCTATATGAGCTGAATCTGACTGATGTCATTAGTCACAGAGTGCAACCCAAATTTGGAAATAGGTATGGTAATAGGTAAGAGAACATTTTTCACTCACTTTGTTTCTTGCGCCGGTTTTCTTTAAAATCTAGAAAACCAACAAGCTCTACCTACAATTTATGCAGCTTGCTTATTCTAAATTGTTGTGCACACCTATCAGGTTTGAGAATCAATGAATCTCAGGATTATTTCCTTACAATTAGGTGATGTGTTCTGCACCCCTTGAGTTACAGGGTGTGGATTTATGTCTGAAACAGTAATTTTTCAAAAAACATATTAGACTGTACCTGAGCAGCTGCACAAACTTAAAACTAAAACCACCAATTTTTGAGGGCTGTACAGCTTTCATGTCTAAAATATCTTTTATTTGGATACTTTAAAAAAACATAATCAGATTTGTTAACCCCATGCAATTAATGCATACACTAATCACTAAAATGATGTTTCCCACTGATTTTTCAGGCATTACTAATTAACCATGACATCAATACTGCAATTTCAGTAACAATGTCAAAGCAAAAACTACAGTCATAGTACTCCTGAAGGTGAAATTTTAACCAAGTACATTAAAAAACAAAAAAGGCCTGTTCCTCAGTCTGCGAGATGTTTTCATGCACTTCTCAGTTTGTGAAAGAGAGATGTTGAGTAAACTCTAATTAAAAGGCATGTTACAACACTGTTCCATGAGACTTTGCAATATTGGTTCTGTGCATCTTGAAATCCAGCAGTACTAAACTCAAGTTTAGGCCTTGAGCAACCTAAACCCTGCAGGAGACTGAAGTAGACAATCTTTACACACTCCTTCCAACCTAAATTCTCTGTGATTTCATTTTAAACTGCATTTCTGTGTAACATGTTCCTATCTAGGAATATATACAGAAGACAAGTTTGCTGATGGCCATTTTTAGAGTGGATTAAAAGGCACAATTGAGGAACCACAGAAAGGCTTAATTAAATTAGCAAACTGGACATCGTGATGACAAAATAAATTCAGCACAAACCAGCATAAGATATTGCATGCCTTATTACACTAATGGATTCAGATATGAAGTCAGTGGGGAAATATAATATGTGGCCTTTCATGGAAAAGGTCTCTGCCATTGTGAGGAAGACAACACACACCTGCTCCGTGCTCTACTGTGATCAAGAAACAAACTACACACCACGAAATATTTTGTGGATGGAAGCAAATGTTTAGTGGCAACATGAGACAGCTGTAGTAATAATCAATGTATTTTCTTTCAACATTTATTCTACCGTCTCATGATGAAACAAAAGAGAATTAAATTCATCACAGCAATGCCAAGAAGAGCAGTTGCCTCATAATAAGAAATTAAGCCTGATAATTAGTCAGCTAAGTAGTTCCAAAGTCATATAACTGAGGTATATACACACATACAATAAAGGAGGACAGCTTCAACTTTCAAGGAGTTGTTTCTTTTAATAAAGAATGATTAGCATAAATTAATTGACATATATATTAGTCAATTACCTGTAAAAATAAGAATTTTTCAAATAAGAAAAGCATCTGTAGGACAGCTGGCGGGGGGGGGATGCAGGGGGGATACCAATTAGTACTCCTACCTCTTAGCATAAGCTGAATAACAAAAGTATCAAATATTTTATGTAATTTGTAGGTATATTATGAGACATTATATATTTGTTCTGATACTTCTGGTTGTTTTTAATACAGGAGCAGAGATTAGACAGGATATTCTGCTAGAAAATCTAAAACAACTGTGTCTCACAGTCATGATCAGTTTTTGAGGTTTTTAATGGTTTAGTTACAGCAAATAAACCATGCACATTATCACATTGCTGACAAACTTTCACTTACTACATGATGTCTCTAATTTTGCGCAGTAATTTGGCCATACACTTCTATTAATATTATCTTGGATATGGAATGACTTTGCATTTAAACCAATGCTATTTTGACATGCTAGATTAAATTTAAACGTTCCACGCCTAGTATAGTCTTTGTAGTACTATCTTTTAAAAGGTGCTTACTCACCCATACAGCTACAGGCTCATCCATTACTATGAACAGAGTTACAAGAACAAAATAGCAACTGCTCAAACTATCACCGTTCAGCAAAACATCTCTTCTGAGGCAATAAGTGGTTACGCTCCCCCTGTGCATGCAAAACTTCCACTCACGTCAGTGAGGGAACAGGCATGCCAAGAGAGAACTCACCCATTTCTGATATGATAGCTCCTGTTAAAAACATCCTCCACTGGTCTCTGCCTGCTAGCTTTATGAAAACCTCTCAAATTTATAAGATGTAAGTCCAACCAAAGTTTCAGCTTCAAGAGCTTGACTGCAATGTTAACTGTGCTGCCCGTGTCCTACTTCATTTTATCTAGAAAATCCAGTGATCCCAAGTAACCAGCAATTTTGAAGGTTGTACACAACAAACTTGGGCGGGAGGGGGGAGGAGAGGAGGTGACCCAACCTCAACTGTAGAGATTTACTGTGAATAGGTCAACAGCATCAGATTCAGATCAGATTCAGTGCAGCTCTGTCACAGTATCATTGCTGCTGAGGATATAGTATATGAACAGGCTTCATCAATAACCTCTGTGAAATTCTTAGGAAAAATAAAAATTGAGGTGTTTTGGTATTATATATTTGCTAAATAAAGCAATAGTCTCAGAAAACAGTAAATACATACTGTAGCAACAGAACTACCATATGAATAAAATCAGCTTACTCAGTTTCCTATGACCAGTAACCCATTGTTCCTGACCTCCCTCACAACAAAACAACTCACCATATACCACAGTAACAGAGCTGACCAAGAGGTAGAATATTTTCACAGATGAAACTAGATTTCTAACAGAAACATACAATCTGGAAAGTAACACTCGGGAAATTGCACTGGGATTTTACTCTTCCTCGCTTTAAAGATTTTCCATATCAGTATGTATTCCTGCCTTCCAAAACTAAACCAAGTCCAGCTGGCAAAGCAGTGTTCTCCTCTATTTCATACTTCATCAGTAACATAAGCTTCCCATATCTGGAGACAAATTCTCATCTCAATGACACCAGCACCTCAACAGTAGGTGCCTTTTCAGCAATATAACTATCAACACTGTTACAGACATCTAAGCTCCCAATAAAAAAATTACAGCCTAGCTAACATAGTTATGCCAATAAAACTGTTCTAGTGGCAACAAGGTTAATTCTTAATTTAAAAATAATAAGAGAGATCCTAATTTGTTCTCTTGTTATGTTCTTAGATTAACACTTGCACAGACCTGACTTCATACAGAATGCTATCTCAAAGACAACAAAACTGCAGTGAAATTTCTGTGTGGAATTCAGTAAACAACATCATTTCTGATAATCAAAAAAGAATGTAATTCAGCCCTTCAGCTGTGCTGGTTTTGCAGTTTCAGTAATATTTAAGTAATGAGAAGTATTTTGCCCATAGAAGCAGCAATTGTAATGGAGTATGATGAATAACAGCATAATTTCAATCATGCTACTTTTCAGAGTAGAATCACACTAGAACAGACGAGCTACACAGTAGGTAACCAACCAATTGTTCAAAACACTTGGCTTAGTTTTCTGCCAAATACAAACTCTTGCACCTCAGCAT
Organism: Ibycter americanus; assembly: GCA_035590275.1. Classification (NCBI taxonomy): domain Eukaryota; kingdom Metazoa; phylum Chordata; class Aves; order Falconiformes; family Falconidae; genus Ibycter; species Ibycter americanus. The sequence goes on along the minus strand of JAVJGI010000032.1, from coordinate 11,877,290 downwards.
GTGCTAGAATATAATTGTCACTACATACACCAAGGTATGTTTTGGGACAGCTGCTGAGGGAAATATGCCATGAAGTCCAACCCATGTAACAGAGTTGGGGGAAAGGTATAAAAACTTCAGAAAACATAAAAGCTCCCCATTGTTTTCAGTCCTAGTGGTTACAAATAGAAGGGAGCAAAAGCATTGCCCAGTGCAAATAATGCCACTATATCATGTTGCACCTCAGCCCTGACCTGCAGCAACCCTGCTGCTCCAGCTCCCCTGCCTCTGCGTTACAGCCTTTAATCACACAGGAAAAGGTTAAACTAGAGCTATGGGTTTATGAGAAGGACAAACCTCCATGCAAGACAAAGCTGACACCACCACTCATGTTCAACGACCAACTCCATCTGCCCAAGAGGAAAGAGCGGCGCATTAACTTGTCAACCCTTCAGGTCCCATTTGTTCTGCTCACACAGGGCAACCGGCAGCAGTAACCATTTGTTCGCAAAGGCACTCTCGTGAGCAGCTCATGAGTGCTGGCTGGTGCCTAACACTGCGTAAGAATACGCAGCTGCACTCACTCAACACACCTGGCAGTGGGGAGGGGGATCCTGCACAGAACCATAAAAACATTTGGGAAGAACTGAGGATATGCTCCTGGGAAAAGCCATAGGTCTCTTACTGCTCTCCTTAGCAACCTGACTGACTTCTCTTTTGTTTGGTTGGGTGTTTTTGTGCACTGGGCCAGGATGCCTGAAGAGTGGATCAATAGTTGCAATGGTAAAGCTGATAAATCCAAGTTCCTTGTGCTTTTCATACACGTTTTATCTATGTTTAAGTAAATATCAATAATGGCATTACAGGAAATGCAGCAGGGAGAATACAGGGACAGAAAGAGGCAAAGTACTCTGTTTTCTGCACACGTACAAATAAACACCTCTTCCCATCCCCCACTATGCTACCCAGAAATTTTTGCCAAAACACATGCCATTTTTCATCTTCAATAAAAATCAGCAAGAAGGGAACCCTAGTGAGCAGGCTTTACAATATTTGTCCACTGCAGCCTCTCCTCCCTTATATTTTCATGTAAATCATTACCACTCATCACACTAAGGTTTTTAAAAAATGTATACATAGTTTATGAGCAAGTTTCATTCATATCAGCTCATAATAGCCTTTTTTCTGAACCCACATACCTTTACAATCACATCCAAAACAATCTTTACTAATGCTGTCTCTCTATTTTCACTGGGAGTATCTCACTCCCCCTCACACTTCTTTTTTATTTTTTTTTTTTTACCATAAAGCAGGCATCGCCCTGTCATCCAATTCCCTTGTTCACATGTTTTAAATTTACTCAGAATACCTGAGGTGTCAATAATCATGTTTGCCTTTCTGACAAGAATCAGAAATGGAAATAAAGCTCATGCTGCATAACAATAATGTAATCTGCAGCCCTGCATCTGAACAACTTTTCAAGCAGTCTAATGCAACCTCCTCTTTTAGTTGAAAACAAAGAAAATCAGCCTTTTGAAAGTAAATTTAATAAGCCAAGCAACTTGATCCAAATACCAAATGATAAATTAGTTAAAAGCCACCAGGAAAGATGATAGGATTCTCTCAAATCACAGCGTCACCTTTCAAAAAATGTATTTCAATTAATCAAAAATGGGAGTGGGAAAAATGCCACTATTATGTTAGATATTTATTGTTAAAATAATTAATATTTCCCCCTGGTTGCTTAAGACAGTATTACTAAAACAGTTTTAGCAGCAAAGTTGGAAGGTAATACATAGCCTAGAGTGCCCTCTTTCTTTTCCAAGGGGAGTTTCAGGGAAATATTCCGTACATGAAGGTGTTAGCTGTTTCTCAGAAAGTCAAATAAAATAGGTAACTAGACTCTATTAAAAAAATCTAAACACGAAAGCAGTTCAGCCTAAGTTAAGTGATATCCTTACACTGGTGATAAACATGATTCTACCTTTATAAAAATATACTTACAGAGCCATCTGAAACTGTTCAAGCCATTTTTTCTTCAAGTCTTTAGTTTTGCAATAAACTTCTAAACCATTTTGACCTTGGACATGAATGAGGTAGAAGCCATAAGACCACTGCATAAAAAGATTGGCAAAACAAATGTCATCAGTTATGAAGAAGGGGGGGGGCGAGGCGGGGGGGGGAACTGACAGAGAAAGGAGCATTTGTATGTTCCTTAATCCCCTGATTCTGGGAACAGCGAAACCACATTATTATGTTCACATAGGAATGACTTACTCAAACATTTTAATTACATCAAAATAAACAAAAGTTGAAATCCCTAACTTCAGCTTACATTTAACACATAAAACTTTGTAAATAAATTGCATAAACATTCTGAATGCCGCCAAAATGTTTCAAATTGCTGCCAAAAATATACTATTTTATCTGAATTAGCAACAAATATTTACCTTCTTATTTTCTTTATCAGTAGTGGGGTTATTTGTAATTTTGTATTTCTGGAGATCTATTATTTCCTTCATTTCATAATTATCACCTCTCCGTTTGCAAACGATTACAGCTAGATCAAACAAGAAGATATGCCTATGAAAATACAATATAAAGACGGTTAAAAACACTCCAGAAAGCCAACACCCAAAGTCTTATTTTACACACCTTAGCCTGTGGCACTGAAAATTTTGAAGGTGAACAACTAAACTACTGAATAATGAAACAAAAACCTCTGAATACTCTTGCTAGAAACTTACTACTTGCAAGGGACTTGGGTGATCTTAGACGATAACGTAACAGCTAACTTCCTGTGAATCACTTTGCAAATTCACTTGGTGATAGGCTCTGTGAGTGCCCAGTGAAACGGAAAGTAGTCTCCAGAATCATTGAGCTGACCTCAAACCTAAAAAGAGTTACTTTACAGGCTTTTTAATAGCAAACATCAGAAGTCATGCCCTCACCTGTCCTGCCTTGCACGTTTGTCTAATGTAGTTATCCTTATTTCTCCATCACCTTGAGGTCTTCCATACTGTAAGAGGGAATGATTCTGAAACAGAAGTAACATGTATGATTCAATATAGCAAAAATGTCAAAGATGATGACACATTCAAATGTTAGACCACTCACTCCTTTTACCCCAAAAAAGGACTTTTCAGGCCTGAAAACATCTTTTGCTCATTATCATCTAAACTAAACACAATAAAGAATCAGTCCATTTCATTTTGATCCTCAAATGGAAAAAATTTTCCCACTACAAAAACACCTGAGTCACTGTACAAATGCAAACCTGTAATTATAGAAATACATTTAACTACAGACAGACCCTCAAAACAGCAGAGGCTTCTGTACTTAAATATTCACATTGTTCTAAACCAAGCAAAGCATACTTATACTTCAATATTATGAGTACTATACTGCCATATGAAATGGGGAAAAGTTAAATCTATCAATATATTTGATCAAAAGTTATTTAAAAACTGTATATAAATTAAAGATATCACATACCAAATTCTCTATTGATAGTTGAAACTGTCTAATTTCACGGAGTGTTTCATTATCTCTCTTCACTTCATTTACATATTGAGCCAAGTCCTAGAAGCACCAACAGAAAAAGGGAGGGAAAAAACCTCTCCTATAACAGACCACTTTAATACATTATTTTGGCAAGTTTATTTCTGATTCTGTCTTTGGCTTATCTCCATATTAAGTCATTTAAATATATATACATACATATTTAATGTTCAAGAATGACCAACATGTATGTCTAAAGAAGGAAAAAAGTCTGCATATGTTCAATAATATTTACAACTTTCTTCATCACATGTATTGAAACACAAATTTAGTAGCAAGATGAGGAAAACACAGAATAAATTGTAAAAAAGGGCTGATTTTTTCTGAATTTTGTTAATATTTTATTTTCATGATTAAAAATAGAAATATAACTTATGCAGCACACTGCCAAAAAAGCAGTCAATGACATCCAATATCTGAGAATAAGACAGAAGGTAAATAGAGTGTATAGTAGAAAACATATGTAATGCAGCTCAAAAGCAGCATGTAAGGCGTAAATGTATCATAAGTCTGGGTGCTTATTAGGAGAGAAGAAGCTACTGCCCCAGTAGTAGGATCTTGTTCTTACTGTTGCACAGCAGAGAGAAACCATAACACAGCAGATTTTAAAAGGGGCTTTTAATGGTATATACTACCTGAACTTGCAGGTTGAGATCATTATTGTCCCCTTTACCAGAACATGTACTGTACACATTTCACTGAAGTCTTTAAAATGCTCTGAACATGCATGAGTAACAGTGACAATTTCTTGGGGCTTCTCTGTTTATGGCTACGGATGAGGTGTGAGAAGGAGTGGTAATTGGTAGGGTCAGGGATGCCGAGAGCAGCAGCTGGAAAAGGCATTTTGATCTTCACAACTTGCTTTTGCAGTATCCCTTCAAAGTGGTCACAAATTTGGAGGGTGGGAGAAAGATACATCTTCTTCCTAAGACCTTTTAATCAGAATCTAAGAATAGCTGCAATCATTACGCTAGCTTCCCAAATGAATCTGTGCAGGATACGTTCACATCAGTCTTAAAAGAGAGTTAGTGTAGAAATTAAATAATCTCTTTCCTTGCTGCTAAAAGAAATCTGACAGCATAATCCTTCCTAGAATTTTTTTCTTTCTGGCAGATTTCCAAAGACATTTCGTTTTTGAACAGACACATCAGGGTTTATAGAAGCAACATACAGATGCTGCACAGTTACTTCTACTACACCAGTAGGGGCTATTGTAAGAAGATACAGTAAAATGGGAGGGAAATAATGCTGCAACCTTAATGACATGCTCATACCTGGGGTTTTTTTGTGGGTTGGAGCGGGGGTGGGTGGTGGTTCTGGGGTTTTGTTAATTGGCTGGTTACGTCCTGCCAGCCAGCACATAACTGCCACAGCCACTCTGGCAAGAGATTTCTTAACTGGTCTTTTGTTTTCAGTCCAACAGCCACCAAAAACAATGAAGCAAGGCAGCAAATGGGAAAGAAAAAGAGAGGGGAACGGGGGTATACAAACCACGGTTCTTTTCCTAGCCAAATAGCAGCAGCCAGGATGCATGGCTTGCCACTAGATGGAAGCAACACTGTGCCATCCCACTTCAGGCATCTCTCCATGGGAGATATCATGGTAGCTGTCTGCATTCACTGCATAAAACCAGATGACGAAAAAGGGGAAGCAAAAATCTCATTTGTGAGCTGGTCTGTATTCCAGGCATTCAAGGCAGATAGTCACATACTGTGAGACAGCTGTGTGACCCGAAACTAACTTAGTCTGACTCCAGCATCTTCTGTGGACCGTACAGATTACGACAGAAGGAGATATGACCTATGTCATGCCTTCCCCACAAAGGATAGAAAAAATTTCATAATTCCAGCACATGAATGTCACAATTCATGCTGTGAAGCCAACTGAAGCAGAAGTGTGCTTCACTTCTGAAGCTGTGCAGAGGAACACATACTACCTTATACATAAGGCAGTACAGCTATTCTATAAAGCATTTGTTTGTATTACTTGCAGGTGAATGTATAGTGACAGGTACTCTATCTCCAGAAAGACACCACTGCTTTCAAAGGTAAAGCCACAGAGATCATATTAAAATTACAGAAAAGTAGTCTTGTAAAGAAATATAACTATCTTAATCTCACTAGGAAACTAATGACCTTGATTAGAATTGACTTACCATGGTAGAAATATTCCTAAATTTTTGAATTTTTGGAAGTGAGACCAACATTATCGAAACACCTGTTTTTCATCTCATTATATGGCAGCAAAAAGATGTAGAAATAAATTGAAATACAGAAGTTCCATTTCATAAACGCTCCACTTCAGAAAACTAGTGAACTTGTTTCCCAGCCTTGAGCAAAGCCCTCAAATATATACTTGCCCTGACATACAAAGCTCACAGTAACCTATGAAAACATGTTTGATCTGCTGTGAAGAACATTACCTCCTCCAGGAAATACAGTTCTGAGCTACCATTTTAACTGCCAACAAAGACATAAATACTTCATTGTCATGAATATTTACCTTCATTGCATCAAGCGCCAGTTTCAGATTTGCCTTCTCCATGGGATCAGTAGTGTGCTTTACCAGCTCCTGTGGAAAGAGCAGTTAAAACTTTTCACCCACTGTCAGTTTATAAATTAAAGTTGTCATTGCTTATCCTCACCTCACCACCCCAATAAAAGAAACAAGCCAAAACCAGAAATCACTACCCAATAATTCAAATTTTCATCCCCATAGTGAGCAGCCTATAACTGAGTAGGGACTACTGCAAACAGATAATTGGCAAGTGTTTAAGTAAGAATGATTGCTGTGTAGCCAAAACACTGACTTTAGCTGATAATGAACCATCATTAGAAGCTAATTTGGTCCATCTACGACTCAAAACTTGCCAAATCAGGTCATTACTATATGCGTATGCTGAAAGCACAGGTAAACACTTGAGTTCGTTTGCACATTACTATACAGTATATCATCCCATTCCAAAATATGCATTTGTCTGCAGAGAGGGATGTATCCTGGCAATAAAATCTCTGCTAAACTGTGCACTGCTTAGAAGCCGTCACTGTCTCATTACGCCCAAGATAAAGCTGACTCAGAAGGCATATTTAAATCAAATATAAATGTTTAAAGAATTTTTTTAGCCACCTTCCATATGGAAAATAAAGGGTTTTTTTGGTGTTAATGAAGTGAAAAAGTAACCCTTTGGGGAAACAAGTTATTTCTTCTTTATAATTTGAGAAGAGAATTATACATTTCAGCTAACATAATAACTTGCTAAAATCATAGGAAATGAAGTAATAAGAATTTATACTTCACATAACAATTCTAATAATTTACGGGGTGGGGTGGGGGTGGGTGTCTTTCAAAGCCTATAAAATATTTCTTTCTTGTACAATGTATACTATAGTGTCACACAGAACATAGTGACACATTGTGTATCATCTTTTCATAACAGACAGGTTGATTATAAAATCATGACTCAGATCTCATAAGTGTTTTTTTAAAAGCAGTTGGACCATTCATTTTGGTTTTTCCCAATTTTCCATTGATCAAAATATTGATGACTCATAGAAATATTTCAAAAAATTTAATATTACAGAAGGTATGTTGCTCTGCAAAGTCAAAATTATGCTTCACATTCAAGTAGTAGATCTTTTTAAAATGACATTCTACAAGCATCAGCAGGGTTGACAGTCTAATATCGTAATATATTTCTTTGCAGCTGAACTAATGAGTCTCCTGGCACATCTATGAAATTAAATTTATAAGACTCTCCACCCTTATTACAGGGCTAACTGCAAAAGCTAATGTTTTGTGGGTTATAATAAGAAGCATTTCAAAATAAATATGGCTTTATTGTAATTTATGACAGCACAGAAGCATCTTAAAAGTATGCTTTAAGTACGGTCCGGCTTCCTCTTTTGGGGGGTAATGATTCACATTTCAAAGTACCACGATTATAGTTTGGTACTACTAACCATTTTAAACAAGAATTAAAGGTTCAGATACTAAGGAGACAATTGTGTTTTGGGTTTTTTTCCCCAGATATGCTTCAGCTCTGAAGAATGATCTCTGTAAGAAAACCCACACTAGACGGGATTTTATTTTATAACAAATCAGCCTCAAATCTATGGAAATGTCAATCACCTCCCTTTGATAAAAACCTCTAGTTCTCATTCTTACAATCTGCTGGTGACAAACAATCATAGTTTTTCTCTCAGCCCCCTTAAATTTCAAAAATAAAGTACCTGGAGCAGTAGGTGATATTTTAGCACTCTCTGCATTGGAACCACTAAAAGATCCCGCAATGTAAACTTCCCATTATTGGCCCTCTTGGAACATTCCTAGTTCAAAGTAGAAGAAACAATAAGACAAGAGACTTAGAAAATAAAAATATTCAAGAGTTAGATATGACAATTCAGTAATGTATGGGCCAAGCAACTATATTAAGCTTAAGATAAAGAATATCAACAAAATGAAGGAAAATAGTTGACACGGCAATAGCTAAGCAAAAAAAGACTGGGTCTAGACACTTGTTCTTATATATTTCAACTGCATAAGAGCAGAATAAACATCACAAAGACAACAGCAGTTGGGTATTCCATTGAACTAAAAAAAAATAAAATAAAAAAGGACATTGGCTATAAGCACAGCGAAGGTGGCAAAAATGACAACTATCTTTAAAAAAGTGAAAGATATTCTATAATCCTAGAAACTACAGGCCAGTCAGTCTCATTTCAGCCACTGCAAAAATTACAGAGGAAATCCTCTTGGAAGCAGTTTCTGGGCACATGAAGAAGGTGACTAGGAATTTCCAGCATGGATTTACCACAGGTAAATCTATGCTTGACCTACTTGTTTGCTTTCCATGCCAATGAAATGGCTAGATCTCTGAATGGGTCAGGAGAGTCTGCCTTGATTTTTCCATGGCTTTCAACATCATCTCCCACAGCATCCTGACATCCACGTTGGGATGTTATGCTCCAGATGAATGAACTACTAGGTGTATGAAAAGCTGGCTAGATCATGAGACTCAGAAAGAGCAGTAACTGTTTCCTACACTACCTGAGGGACAGTTGCAAGTAGAGCTCCTCAGGGGTCCGTCCAGGGACCCCTCCCATTTAATGCCTTTAGTAGTGATCTGCAGGAAAAGACAGAGGACCCCCACAACAAGTCTGCAGGAAACACCAGATTGGAGGTGCAGGTGACACTCTTCAGGGTATGTCCAACAGGAACCTCACATGAAGGCAACGAGGTCAAGGCTAAGTCCTTCACCTAGTATGCACTAACCAGAGACACACTAATCCTGAGGGTTGACCGGCTCAGGGGTTGTGGCAAACAGCAAGTCCTGTGAGACTGTGGAACCAGGGCTTGTTCAGCTTCGGGGTCCCTCCCAACCTGAGTGATTCTGCAATTCTGTGTTCTTGGCTGAGATGTCACGATTAACAGAAGGGTATTGCTTACGATCACTTCCCGAAAAAAAACTTGAGCCTACTGATGCCAGTGGCAAAACTATTCACTTTAGTGCCAGGATGTGTACCACGACAGCTCACATATTCATTTGATCAGAGGCTCCAAAAAATGAAAAGAAAGAGAAGCACGTTCACATATCGGGGCGGGGGGTGGGGTGGGGGTGGGGGGTGGGGGGGTGTATATATATATACACACATTAAAAAATACTGATACCTCTAACTTCAATTTAACATCTTCTTTTGTCTTAGAGATGTTGTCTAAGCATGATATCGCTATCTCCACTTGACTGCAGTACTGTCCATAAATAACCAATCTAAATCAAAACAAGAGTTAAAGAATAAAAGGAACATTTGTTTATTTAAGAAAAATCCTTGATCATTTTTCACAAATACATTGTTAACAACCCTCCTTTCAAATGGTGCAGTGCCTAAATAAGCAAGGATGGGATTTAGCAACAGACTTACAATGGGCAGCATGACTCCAAGGAAGAATATTCAGGAGAATACAATTTTGCTCTACCTTCAAAATGTTGCATAATCATTGCAATTTCCTTTAATATTCACATGTGTATGTTCTGATAAATACAGGTCTCATTAAAAAGCAGCGTGACTGTTGTTTAATAGAACAACAGTCTGTAGCATTTACAACACTAGATTTCCAAGGTTGTAAAGAATAAATTCTGTAACACGGTCCTAACAGGATTAATTACTGCTATCCTTTAAAGAACTTGTAGGCTACCCAAACTGATCCATCTCCAACAGCTTCTACCAGGTTATATCCTGTGAGCTCTCAGATAAAAATAATAGTGTATGAAAACTCAAGAAATTTTCAGTAGTTGTCAAGGGCAGCAATGCTTCCTCAAGGAGTGCGGTTTTATGACAGGAGTTTCTTGCCGCTGTTGGGAGTGCTTCTTTCTGCTAGTCCAAATGCAAAGAGCGCTGTTTCCTTTCACTTGTATGCTACAGATCCCGTTTTGGTTTTGGTTTTGTGGTTTTTTTGGTGCGTGGTTGTTTTTTGTTTGGGGTTTTGGTTTGTTTTGGTGGGGGTTTTTTTTGTTTGTTTTGGGGTTTGTTTTTTTTTTTTTTGGGGGGGGGGGGGGGGCTT
>JAVJGI010000032.1:11807324-11867182 GCA_035590275.1 Ibycter americanus | reverse complement strand
CGCCCCCCCCCCCCCCCCCCCATGTCCTATGAGCTATCCATTGAGGTCTCTTAAATTTCTTTTTCTCTCACCTAATCTTTACCCTACTACTTTTCTTTTAAAATTCGTTTTTCACAATTAAAGTGATGATACTGATTTAACACCACTTCTGATCATTTTTAATCACTACATGGTTAGGACACTGAGTCTACCTCCATCTGTTTCCTCTTTGTATAATAAAAATTTGAGGTTTCTTCTCAGTGCCCTTTGTTTCCCTTTTAGTGCACATTTCAGAACAACTTTTGAAAGACAAGCATTTTCCAGAACAACTTCTTGTCCCCTGATTCCCTCCTACAGCAGCAGAAAGTCTAACAGCCTGGGAAATAACTACGTCCTGCTCCAACATAAAAGCTGAGACAGAGGGTCTCGAAAGACAAGACTGTTTATGGGCAGCCTGGGACACCCTCCTCCCTCAGAAAACTACTCGCCAGTCTAACGTTTTCCAGATGCTGCTGTCCAATTTCTCACAAACCTATTATTACTGCAACAGTACTCCTTCCCCATCACCTTCAAGCAAATCCAGTTAGCTCCCTCAGGTCTTTCCCACTCCAGTCCCAGAAGGAACTAATTTTTAGCCAGGTTAAAAGGGTTACTTCAAGGTAGTCCACAGTACAAGTGTTTTTCAGCTAAATACCACAGGCATATCAGTTCATCTATACAGTCCAGCAGCTGTTCAGTGCTGGCAGAAAAAACAATCTGAAAAGGTGGGTAAAAAAATTGGCAATTAGCCTACAGGGCATGGCATGCTGCCACAGCTATTCTGTTATCAGCTTGGCTGTTTTTCACAGTTTGAAGGTAGAGTGTGTTTGCTTTACTGTCACACCTTTGACTGCAGGGTACAGTAAGACCCTAGTCTCCTCTCTTCTCTTTTGCACCTGCTTTCTCTTCTTTCAAGTTATGACCTATTCTATTTTCTTTAGCCTGGAATAGCCTTAATATATATCCTTGCCTTACTTTGCCCCTTCTTCCCCTTTTATAACATTTCCTCTGTTAAACGGTACATGTACATGCTATGAAATACCTGGGATTCTTTGCATTAAAAAAATGCTGTGCAAAATAAGCCACTTAAGTTTTGTTCAAAATACAGATGTTACCTGTCTACGTAACAATATTGCCAAAACTAGGGGTAAGAAGAGGGAGGACTCTTCTCCATAGCAATAGGTTACATTTTGACTTCCAGACTCAGAACACCAAATACTAGCTTAACAAGTATACTCGCACTGAATTCAATCCTGTTTCAAAAATATTCATCAAACAAAAATACAATAAAAATACTTTACCAAATTGAGCATAGATTATCACAATTAGTAAGAGTGCTTAAAACTTACCTTTCCTTGTAGTTAATAAAAATTTGATATAGGTTCTGATCATTTTTGTTAACAATGGAATCATTGATGTCCTGTGTTAGATTCCTGTGAATTTTCACCAAATCCTTAAAAACAGCAATAGGAAAGGGAAAAGGTTTTTCAAAACAGAAAAACTCAAAGCTTTGAATATAACTACATTATTTCATGTAGATCCATTAATTTCAATAAATTGGAAAACAGATCATTTGAGAGTAGAACCTAATTTCAAGGTTTGCCACATCTTCCATACAGTGCAACAAGAAAAACTAAACTCCAAGAACTACCTATTAGAGACTAATTTATTCTAGCTTGGAACGTGCACTGTTAATTCATCTTCATTTTATAATGATAATTTTAAAATTAAGTAAGTCAAGTAAATGCTTTAGTGACAAGATAAAGTAATAATTCATGTCCCTGAGCTGTGAAAAATTAGTTTTGTACATTACATTGGTCAATTAGTGATGTTCTAGTGCCAAGTTAACTGCAATCATAATGAGTTTCCCAATACAGCAGGCAACTAATGGCTGAAAGGCAAGAATATTGCAGAAGGATTTGCTCCCTGAGTATAGCAGCAACTCACCTTACTTGTTCACTATTATACAAAAATCTGTAAGCAACTATAGGAGATTACATCAGCCTTAATACTGCATGGATACTGTCAAAGAATTCACGAGAAATTAAGTCAAAACAGGTTAAAGTTTTGAAATCACGATAACTGACTGTAAGTGGTGTACAGATAACCGTAATGAAAAAATAGAGGACTTTAAAAAAAAAGCCATTGAAGATGGTTTAATGCAGGAAATTATACACCACAAAAATAGTATGCAACACTGAGTTGTGAACTAAGTGAAAACATTTCGTTTCACAGTTATGAAAAGTAAGAGTACGCACAAGGTCAATCACATCACAGGTGAGCGAGAAAAAATTTAGAACAGATCAAATTCAGTTGCTAGCAATTGTATGGCCTTAAGGACCTGGGGTTCTGTTGGACAGCAGGTTGCCCACGAGCCAGCAGTGTGCCCTTGGGGCCAAGAAGGCCAATGGGACCCTGGGCTGTGTTAGGAGGAGCATGGCCAGCAGGTCGGGGGAGGTGATCCTCCCCTGCTCTGCCCTGCTGAGGCCGCATCTGGAGCACTGGGTCCAGTTCTGGGCTCCCCAGTTCGAGAGACAGGGAACTACTGGGGAGGGTCCAGTGGAGGGCTGCAAAGGTGATGAGGGGGCTGGAGCATCTCCCTTATGAGCAAAGGCTGGGAGAGCTGGGCCTGTGTAGCCTGGAGAAGAGAAGACTGAGAGGGGATCTTATCAATGGCTACAGATATCTAAAGGGCAAGTGTTAAGAGGATGGGGCCAGGCTCTTTTCAGTGGTGCCCAGCGACAGGACAAGGGGCAACAGGCACAAACTGCAACACAGGAAGTTTATTCTGAATATGAGCAAAAAACTTCTTTACCTTGAGGGTGACAGAGCCCTGGCACAGGCTGCCCAGAGAGGCTGGGCAGTCTCCTCTGGAGACATTCAAAACCTACCTGAACACAACCCTGTGCAACCTGCTCTAGGTGACCCTGGAGGGAGCTGGACTAGATGATCTCCAGAGGTCCCTTCCAACCTTGACCATTCTGTGATTCTGTTATACCCTCAGAATCTTAAGTTGTGGCAAAGACATTATTAGAGAAATGCTTCCCAATTAATATATTACAGGAGCACATTTTCTCAGGAACACACAGGGACTCAACTAAGCAACACCCCTGAAAAACAGCTTAGTGCTAACGGGGCAAAATGTCTTTCTGAGCTTCTATCTCCAATTCAAAGTTTTAAAACAAACTGATGTTAACATCATTAACAGTTAATGAAAGTTCCAACACTTCAGTATCTGTTACACATACACACAGAGTGAAAGAGCTGGAAGTATGTCCATATCATGTCTCAATTCAAATGCATGCATAGGTGTACATACAAATGCATCTATATATGTGTGCACACATACATACATAGACAGATGTACATACAACTGCATATATATGTACATATATATACACAGATATATATGCACACAGCTACACACACAAATATAGAGCTATACATACGTTTTACAGGACAGAACTTTGAAATCTGAGCCCTAATGAAAGGCACTCTCTTTAGACTGCTGAGTAGTTTGGGGTGGTTGGTTTGTTGGTATTTTTCTTAAAAATAAAATATATTTTGATATCAGCAGATGACTCTGTTCGGCAAGCATCTTTCAGAGTCTATATAAGGAATGCAGCATCACCCTAAAGCACCGATCCTTCACCACAAGCCTTTAACCGAAGCAAATCCATCCTGTTCTAAGAACACTGCACTTGCTCTTCACATCACAGTTTGCTGTAGAGCTCTGTGCAACAGCTATTTTTAGTTTAAAACAAGGTTCCACTGCCCTCCAGCCTTCCTGCTGAGGAACTGCCGCAGAGACAAGGTCTCAGCAGACAAAGTGCTTGCACATATTTTTGATTTAAGCGAGTCCTGGGTGTCTTTTAATGTTTTTGGATGCCTATGAAATGTTACTGGAGTCAGAAATTAGCACCATCCTGTAACACCCAAATACTGAATGCTGATAATGAAAATCAAAGTAAAACAACCTAAATGTAAGAGTTTACTACATGCCTTCCTAGTTTCAAATAAATAGGTTTTTTTACTCCTGTTATCTGATCCCATTACATTTCTTTAACGAGTGGTGAGTAGGCCGACCTCTCAGTTTGTGGTCGCAACGTGTAAGCCCTTTTTTTATACCTCTGTGCAGTGTTCCACGTTGGCTGGCTTTAGGTCCTTCAATACACGTAAGCCAACAACGTGCCTGGGCACATGCAGCCCTAGGAAAGAGGTTTACAGTAACTTAGGTAGGGCACACCAGGGCCTTATTTGCAACTAATAAGAAACATTAATGTAGGACAGAATATAAATTTTTTTCAAAAGCAAGGATATCTCTATGGGCAGCTGACATACTTCAAGATGACAAGTAGGTTACTGATATCTGTGGCAGTATTTCGGACTATTATTCAAAAAGAAGGAAATCACAGCAACTGAGATTCAGGGTGAAAACTTTAATAGCAGGACAAATATGGCAAGGTGTCCCAAGTATCATCATCAGTGTAATAACTGTCATAATTTAACTTCTGTCAGGATGGAACAGTTGCTGGAACAGCAACTAAAACATTCTGAAAAGCCAGGTTTCCACAGAATAAAAAAATTCCCAACACCTCCTCCCTACAGCCCTGAGAACCTGTGGGACGTGCCAGAGATGGCCAAAACAGAGGTGATCTTTTACAGGTGATAAAGGTTTGATGCAGCCCATGGGCCACACTCTGGGGACCCTTTCTTTACAGTGTGCCTCATAAAAAAAACATTCATTTGTCTGTGTTAAGAGAGCCTTCAGACCATGTCTGATGTCTTCCTTTAAAGTCAGATAAAGGCATCTGCTGAAAACTAAAAATTTACCTAAATTGTCATGCTGTTATGATTAGGCCAAAAATAAATGGAACAAAGTAATAATCGCAGAAACCTTTACGTTTTCAGTCAAATAAAGAGGTATCCTAGATACTTCACAGAGGATTTTCTTATCCTTTCCAGTGCCAGATTCTGAATCCAAAACTGTGAATTATCTTAACTTTAAAATATCTTCAATGATGACAGAGCCAGGGTAGATAAAAGGATTTGCAGAGTAGCTATAGAAATCCTTACAAAAGCATCACTCAGCATACAGTGGTAGGCAACCTAACAGTCACAACTTCATATCATCACTACAATACCAGCATATATTAGAAGATAACCCATCTTCTATAAATTATTAGCATCTAAGGGTCAAAGATACTCCAGTTTATAACTATTCATTATCTGACACGATAATACTATTTCTCTTGTCCTATTCCCTCAAGCAGAAAAAAAAATGAAATACACACACATCTTTTTTTATCAACTACCCTAACATTTACGTAAATGCATTGTTCATCATATTTCAAATAATCATTTTGTGCAGTAACATACAACACAAAGATATCACCTTGTATCCGTTCATTAAATATGCCATTACTTACAGGAATGTTGATGAAAACAGTATCAAACTCTGATGCTGACAGAAATCTTTTCAATGGCACCATGAAAAACTGCAAGGAAAAAAGAATTTTATTTTTATATATATATATACACACACACACATATATATACATACATATATATATATATACACACATATATATATTTGACCATGTCATTACATTTTCTAGACTGTTATAAAAATACCTGTTACAATTGTATTAGTATCTTACTTTCTCTATCGATTCCAGAGTTTCAGTGTATTTCTCTTCAGTTTGCTTTATTTCAGCAAGACAGCAGCTTCTTATGTCATTTTCAGTATATTTCTGCAATTACAATGGAGTCAAGTTTAAAGTCTGTAACAGGCACCTAATAGATAACAAATGTATTTATTTGTTTAGAACTAAGCAATTAGGATAACTGCTTCCTGAAATTTTCTGAGTACTGCAGCCTCCAAAGATGACAGCAATAACCAAGAATATTTTAATGTTCAATTAGCTGATGACTTGAAGAGTTTTACTGAAATTCAGCATCAAAGGAATATTATGAAAAGTTAATGTTTAGACATAAAATGCTAAACTCTCTGCATGTACTCCAGAAGCTGAAATACAAGGTCACATTTAATTTACATCCAGACTGAGAAATCTTATTTAAAATACTCAGCAGTTAATAATTCCATTAAACTTAAAGGGGCTAAATCATGTAAGGAACTTTGCATTGCCATAAATATTGGATTCAGTCTAATCCCTGCGCTTATTTACAGGTTTTCCCTTTTCTCAAGGGGAGCTTTCTCTTCAGACACAATGCCAGTACGTTCTCCAGTCAGGAAGTGCAGTGACCTCTAAGTTCAGCTCCTCCATATGTATGTATGTGTTTTCAGTGAGACCCTGGGATTTCTCCATGTAAATCACCAGACTTATAGGAAATTGGAGTAATTATGAGTGCAGGACTCTATAAAAATAGTTTACAAGCACTCTTACTGAAGATCAGATTTACAGTATTACAGCTTCAATAACTTGCAAATCTGATTTCAAATACGAGTAAATACCTGGAAGAAGGCATAGAAGCATTTGTGTCAAGCAAGACTCAAAATATCCGGAGACATATAAGTCAGCTTGGAGATCTGACACAGTAACTGGATAGGCTCTTACAATTAAAAACAATAATTGATCCAAAATATTTTCTCCAAAAACAACAATAGGCAGTGGTTTAATAAGCAATAGTACTCTCACATCCTGTCTGAAGCCTATTTATCAGTTAGTAACACTCTTCCAAGGCACCCTTCAGCATATCCCTAACTGTATCTTACCTTTATTTCACCCAGTGTAGGGAATTCACATACTGCATGTAATACACCTGATTACTAGATATTACTCAAATACAGGAGGAATCATGACTAGAAATTTAGTACTGCATTTCTTTCCATTCAGAAAAAGACTTCTAGCTTTTGAATGAAAGGCTTTTCTCCTCCAGCAAGAACAAAACTTCTAGACTGAAATTTTAACAATTAGCTCTTAGTATGTCCAAGAGCTAGACTCCTTCTACCCCCTTTCTCTGCTAGCAGTCTACTTGACACACCTGCTAAGTATACCACAGCAAATAGCAAGCAGCACTTAAACTGTTCATGAGTGACATACAGCTCCCATGATATTGCTTGGGCACCTAAGAAGAGTGGGAAATGTATTCCGACAGCCTAAACTAGATGCCAAGTTGCGAATCATACAGGCACGTAAAGCTTCAACACTGTTCACACTTCTGTTTGCTGTTTTGATATATCTCCTTCATCCTTCTCTCTGTCTCCATGTGACTCTACAAGCAGCTCCCACAACTGGAACATGGCTTCTGACTCTCATTTACCATGTGCTGCCTTGTCTCAGAAATTATTCTTTAAAACCCAGTTAGTGCAGTTACTAATTTTCCCACAACAAACATTAAAGTGTCATCCTTATCAGCTGCAGACAGAAGTCACCATTTTTCAAAAATACAGTTTGTCATTATCAGTAAAAAACATACTTTGTGGGCATCAATCTGATCAATCTCATCTCAAAACCTATCATTTATTCCCAAATTCTTTGGCAGGGGAAGCGGGCACTGTCACAGTTAACCATAGTTAATTAATCTCAATAACATACTAGAATTTGACGTTGTCCAGGCTTTTTGTTATTTTTCACGTTTACCATTGGGAGCCCAATACTGTTCAAACTGCTTGCAGTATTTGTACCAATATAGAAGTTGTTGTGCCCAGTAGGAGCTTATATCCATTTGCAAAACATGCAGATTTGTGGTTCACCAACTCTCATATAGGTGATGCAAACAAAATCCTGGGATTCCACTTAAAACCATTCACTTCAGTTTTGTGCTCACCTAACCAAAACAGATCATTCACATAGGGACTTCAGGCAGAAATTAACATAACAATTTTCTGTCTGTACCACAAACTTCTAGAATTTGAGTGCAATAAACAAAACGAGACAGGAAATAAGAAATAATGTGACTACCAGTACAAGTGAGAAAAAACGCCTTTGAAGGTTTGCTACTGCTAGAGAAAATTCAGCTGAACAGTTTACTTCAGAAGATACTGACAATAAATGAAGGATGAGGGAGATGCAAAGCATTTTGGCTTCTATTGGAGACTCTGAAAAGCATTGGGTTCTTCTAAAAATCTACTTGAAGTTTGTCCTGTGCTAGTGTTTTCACATGCAAGGAATTCTCACGTAGGATTCAAATGGAAGAACTGCGCAAAATCATCATACAGTTTATTTATAAACCTGAGAGGAATTCATCACGTATCAGAAATAATTACCACACTCAAGAAAGCTGTCACAGCAAAACAATTGTAATGCTTCCATTCATTACATGTTGTGGAAAAAATATTTTGCTGTACCATGTTTTCAGTTTTCATTTATTTTCTATAAGAAACAAATAAAAGTCTGATCAATCTGAAGTATCTAGGCTAAGATACAACTAAAATTAGAACGCGAGAGTTCTGATTGCTATATTAATCATTTGCTAGAAACACAGATATGCAAGAGTGACATTTGTAACAGGAAAGACAGAATCAGAGAAAGTTTAGACACTACCAACTGCCAGAGATTACCAACTGTTACAGTTGAAGAAAAAAAAAAAGCCACCCACACTCATTATGTGAAACCCAAAACTTAACGCATTTTGAGTTTCAGCATAAAAAGTCAAAACGATCACAGTAAAGATTTCCTATGATTCAAACACTTTTCCAAAACATGCTGCCTGCAAGTGAATGTGACTTCATTACATACAGAACAGTGTTTTTTCAACTCAATTTTTTATTTGGCTTTTATTGAGTAACTCAAACATTAGGAGATAAACAACATCAAGCAAAATGTGAAAAACTAAGATAACTTTCTGCTTATCTCATCCTTGATTTACAGGCATTACCTGCAGGATTTTGTATTAACAGAAAAAGAGGCTTGAAAACAATGTTGTTATACTCAAAACAATAGAGATTAAAGCAACACAGTGATATTCCCAAAGACAAGATAGTGCTAAGTTTGGGGAATTATCATAAAAGTAGGGAACACAAATCACATTAGCTATCTCCTATACTTGTACTGAAAAGATACACAAGGTAGGAACAAAATCAAAACAGTATGTATCGGGTCTGGCTGAGCCCCATAGCAGCCCTCATAGTGCTGTGCTGAGCAGGGGTCACACAGCACCAAGGCTGTCTCTCCAACCTTCCCCCCCTCCCCTCACCAGTAGGCGGGGGGTGGGCAAGATACTGGGAGGGGACATAGTCAGGACAGCTGACCCAAAGGGGCCAATGGAATATTCTATACTATATGATGTCTGCTCAGATACAAAAGCTAAGAGAAACGAGGAGGAAGGGGGGGCTGGGGCACTCATTATTTACAGTGTTTGTCTTCCAGAGCAACCGCTACGCATACTGAAGCCCTGCTTCCTGGGAAGTGGCCAAACATCACCTGCTGATGGGAAGTAGAGAATAACATCTTTTGGTTTTCCTTCACTTCTGCATGCACGACTTGCTATTGCTTCATTAAACTGCCTTTATCTTGACCCACAAGTAGTTTTTTTTTCATCTTTTTTCTCCCCCACTGTTCTGCTGAGAAGGGGAATGATAGAGCGGCTTGGTGGGCACCTGGCATCCAGCCATGGTCAACTCACCACACAACAACAACAAACCAAAAACAACCAAAAAAAAGATTAAGATCTTTAGAATTTCTTGCTTCTTCATATAACTATATTATTAAAAAGCAACATACAAAAGTAGAGGCAAGTTTCCAACTTAAGAAAACAGGACACGCAAAAGATTAAGATCTTTAGAATTTCTTGCTTCTTCATATAACTATATTATTAAAAAGCAACATACAAAAGTAGAGGCAAGTTTCCAACTTAAGAAAACAGGACACGCAACATATTTTCATGTCAATATAGAGGAAGCTAACAACTGTCCTAAAAAACACATCCTGTCATGGCCACAGACTAACATTTTCCAGATCAGAAAGCACATCTCTGAGGAAGGTCAGACAAGTACATTAAGGCTTCTCCCAATTAGCAGGCAAATTTTATTGCCTAAGTTTAGGGTTTTTTCAAGACAGTTTTGAAAACTGACCATGGTACCTTTATATGATAAGGTAAATAAGCTACTTATCCTATTCTCAGTAAGACCAACCTAACGATCAACAAAAACTACATTACTGAATAAGTAGGAATTTCATTGGTACGAAACAATTTTATCAGTTGTCTTTGTCAGATCAGTTGTCCAAATTATGGCTGAAACAACAGCATTTCACAATAGTACACTCCATTTTGGAAGTAGGACAGTTAGAAGTAAGCAGTTAACTTAATTGCTCTTAAAATAGACGGTAATTTTTACTATTCATAACTGGCAAACTTAACAAAATCAGTAATTATTGTATTTCATTTTCAAATTACATTTCTAAAAAATTACCATAGTCAGCGTTTGACCCCTTGCCAAACAACCTGCAAAGTCTTACATGGGAGATAACACACTGTACATGACAGGTCCAGATGCAACTGAGCACGAGTGAAGTTTCAGTGAAACTAGCTATGAAGAGATAATTTCACAAATATTAACTTTCAAAAATACAACTGGTATTGTTTGAAAATAGCTAGGAATTGGAAAACGTACAGGTTGCTGTGCTGCTTCATCTTTCATTAGGTCTTCATAAACCTCCCCGCCTTCATCTTCTCCGTAGACACAATCATACAACTCCTCATCTTCATCAACACCAGTTTCACTGAAAGGAAAATACAATTTAAAAAAGCTGTGCAGAACAGGCGAATTGCCATCAGCTCTGCTGATGAGGGACCACTCCTCATAGGAAAACATTTCTACAGTAAACAAACAGATTAATTAATAGAACTATCTAATGAAAAGAACTCATTAAGGGAAATTAAGTCCATTAATTTTCTTTCCCCAATGCATTTAAAATACAGTTGTACAAAATCAACACAACATTGAAGACTGCATGAATTTACAACCACATAGGAACAAAATCAGGCACCAAGAGCAGCTTGTCGGGACAGTTTTGTCACAAGGAGCTGTCCAGCTGCTCTCTTCATCCCTTTTCTCACCACATCCAGTGAAACGGAGATGCCCCTCCTTACTGCCTGGTATTCCACTGCACTGGTATATGAGACACTGGCACAGGTCTCCTTCCTGCCTAAAAAAAGGATTTTCTGGGTAAAATACACTAAAGACTGCAGAGCTAGCAGCTGAGACTCTGTATGTCCACACCATAAGCCAGTATCTTCATCACCTGGTGGCAACCTTCCGCTACCCAAAAATGAAAAAAGCAACCTTTCAAACTGAAAGTCAGACAGTTCAACAAAACAGAGTATGCACAAGAAGTGTCCTACTACTACCTAGAGTACAGGAATACCTCAGCATGAAGTCAATGCTCAACTCTACCATCAGCTAATTCAGCTTCGTTAGTCAGTCCTGCTGGAGTTTTGCCTGCTTTGCACTAGGACCATATCAAGCCCGCAATATCTCTTTCACCCACATTTCTTAGGGTACCTCTCCAAAAGGACTCTAAAAGACATTGAAAGTAGTCCAGTCATCATAATACAGAAACTTGAGAAGATGTGCTGATAATTTTGAGATTATTACTGTTGGAAGACAACACTGAAGTCCTTCAGAGTAAAAAATTGAGAATCAGTCCACTAGAACTAGGAAGGGCAGCCATTTCTGTAAGTGAATTGCCAGTACTCAAGAACAGGACATCAGAAGCTCTGTTGGCAGAGACTAATCACTTCAAAGAAATCAAAATGAATGAGAATTGCTACAACAGCTGCCACATGGACTACTTGGAAACGCCAGACAAAATCACTATGTCTATAGTCAGGACTATATACAAAAACCAATCTATTTTTTATTTCTCATAAAATAATAGTCTTGTGTGTTTGTTTGGGTTGTTTTGTTGGTTTGGTTTTTGTTTGGGGTTTTTTTGGTTGTTTGTTTTGGGTTTTGTGTTTGGTTGACTGGGGGTTTGGGGGGGGGGGTTGCGTGGTTGGGTTTTGTTGGTTTGTTGTTTGTTTTTTTTTTAATTGAGAATATCACAAGGATAAAGGAAGGAAGAATTGGAAGTTTCAGTAGATGTAATGATTAAAAAAATATATTAGGGGGATTCAACATAAAATTCAACAGAAATTGCTCACATCCCTTCCTTTTCTAGACACCATGCCCCAGGAGAGTTAGAAAACTCAGGTGCTCCAGGTTAGTCTAACATTTCAGCTTGCACCAGTGATGATGGTCTGCTTGCATTTTACATTAAACACTAGCAGCTGTGTCAGATGCAGCAGATACACTTCATTTGACCACCTACGCTCCAGGGAACAAAAGCAGGCAAAAAGGCAGAGTAAGGATAGAAACATGTAACTACTGCAGCTCTTTCTGACAGAAAGCCTTAAATTCATTCTAAATTCTTTAGACACCATTTAAATTCAAGGACAATTAAATTAATTTTAGTCAAATACACTTACTAATTAAGAGAAACTAAAATATGTGGGCCATTTGCATCATTCACTGGCACTTTTGTTGCTTAGAAAGAGAGTACTTCTTGAATTGCTTCCTCCACAATTGAGACAGCATGTAACTATCAAATTCCAGTGAATAATATTTGTATTTTGATACATACCTCAATTTCTTTGGTATGATTTGCTAACTTTTTTTTTTTTTTTTTGACATCAAGGACTGTCTCCCAGTACTGAATCTGTATACCTGTTTAAGAACTGATGATAGAAATATTTTCAAACAGTGCTAATGCCACCACATCTATGAGATGAGGACATCACCTCTAGTGCGCTTGGGTGTCAGAGGAATCTGCAACTCCTACCTTCTGCACATTCAGCTACACAGAATGAAAACCAGCTATCTATGAGACAGTCAGTCAGCTGCAGAAGACAAGGATGAGCTTTGCAGGGAAGGTGATAAACAGAGCAACGCCAACCATGGTGGGGTTTTCCTTCCTTATAGGCAGTAAAGAAACAAATTCACCATGTGAACAGCCCCTACTTCACCACATTGCAGCAAGCGACATACAACACGGCCAGAGCCAAGAGAGAGCCAGATGAGCACTAGTGAGGTAAGCACTGGTAAACTTCGGGACAGTGAGTTCTGATCCTAGCTCTTGTTCAACATGATTCCTAATGGATCTTGAGAGATCCTAGCCACAGCATACAAGAGTAGCTCTTCCTGACGTTTTTTTATGCCCAGATGCATTTATCTCACCAGTCTGCAAAATCAAGTTGCAGTCTACCATTCAATACTATACAGTATGTTCATGTCTATCTTACTTGTACCTCTAAGCTAATATGAAAATTGGCAATAATTAATAATCCCACAAACACTTACACAGAGAGGTAAAGGCATTCCATATGAAGAATTTCATTGACTTCAGGGAGATGACCCACTCGAATTATGATCCGAACATGCATTTTCTTTGCAAGTTCAAGACTATTTCCTTGGGTCCCTTACAACTGGTATTGTAATTCTATGAAAGCATTCTCATAGTATAGTCAAATAATTTAAGAACTCATTCATGATCTACTTTGCTACCAGCACCCTCTATGAAACATGCTTCCTTACATATATGAATGTATTACAATCATTCAGATAAGCTTTCATAATTAATTCTTCCTGGTTAGCACAATGGCTAACAAAATCTTTTAAAATCAAATAAATATCCTATTCTCATTAAAAGTATGTGTTCCATAACATCATATAAATAATAGCATGCAACTGAAAGCCAAAATCTTTAATTTAACTAAGGATTTACAACATACTCTATTAAATCAGGAAGACCTTTGTAAACATCTTCATCATCAACGCTTTCTTCTGTAGGGAAGGGCCTGTGGAAAGAAAAATAGCATTAATTATAGACAGCACTAGTCTAATCACATAGTAAGGTTTTGTTTGGTTTCTAAAATTTTCACACAGATTACTGTATGTTAATGTATTTCTATGTTCCCCACTTTCTCTGAGGAACAGTATATGTGTATTTTGACTTCTATATATGAATTGATACTTAATATAATAAAAAAACCCTACTAGATGGAGTTGTTATAAATCACCACTAATACACATCATTGACATTTTTTCACCTGAGAATATTAACTCCTCTTTTTAGCACAGGACATGGATTACAGGACTGGGTAGGGAATTTTGTCTATGCTTTAAAAACATCATCCATTCATTTATGGTAATCAAACCATTCAAAAAGATGGAGAACACAGAAGCATGAAATCTTTCACCTGCTTTCACAGTCCACAATTATAGTTTCTGAGGTTAGGTTTGGCTGGGGTCTTTTGGTTTCTTTTTGAAAATAAGAATCTCACAAACTTGGCAGTTTTGCTGAATTTTAGAAGGGAGAAAAGAAAACCCATTTGTCTTTACATAGATCAGCACCGCATCAGCCTGACTTACGATCCATGTGTCACAATTATCACACAAGTTCTGAAATACTAACTGCTCATTTGTTCACCTTGTGTTTCAGCACAAGAAGTAAATGCAGTTCAGGCACTTCAGTAAGCATGCCAGAGGTAGAAATACCTTTCAGGGCTCCTCAGAGGTCCATAGCCTTGGTTAACTGTCCACTGGGCAATCTGGTTTATAACTAGAGAAGTTCTTACTGGAGGACACTGCCTATACTGTCTCTAACAACTTTTCCAAGGAGCATCATGCAAGAAGCATTATTCCCACTACTTACTAGGGCAGTAACATACCTTATTCCTGTGCCTAATGCAATAGGAGTACGAGAAAGTTTTGAAAGTGTTTCTATCACCTGGAGAAGAAGGAACCATGATTAGTTGTAGAACAGAAGCAATAAAATATTTTGTTCTCTATTGTTTAATTATCAGCAACATTATCTCACATCCAACTATATAGACACAGAATCTGGCTGCGCCAAACACTGAGTGCATTGAACTTCCACAGATTTCCCAGGAGCTGCTCTTCAGTGCTTTTGTACCGGGGAATGTGACGGGAGCATAAAGAGAGGAGAAGGGAAATCTCATATCTACAAGTTATAGCACAAGTAAAAGCCAATTTAAGTGGATTTAAAACCAGGTCATATGTGTCACAAATTAGACATTCAATTTGCAATTGGAATCAAATTTTATCTTACAGACTGCTCTGAGGACTTTTTTTTTTTTTTTTTTAATTGGAGTTCCCGAAAGAAAATCTGAACGCATTAATTTGAGCTTTTCCAAACACTGGCCAGAAGAGGGAGCCAAATGCCAAATCACCAGACAGCCACCTTTTCAGGACTGCCTTGCAAAGGAAAAATAATCTCTTCTTAGCCGAACAGTTAAAGAAGCTGCACATTTGAGCCCATACGCTTTGCTTATCTTCAGAAGATGGTAGCAGTCTGAAAGATCTCATTCTAAGAAAATACCTCCTGTAAGTGCTCATGGTTACACAATAGGAGAGGGAGAACATTAGCGAGGGCAGAACACGTACATATGGTCACATACGTGGAGTTTCTTTGCTGTCAGCTGTAATAATACAAGACCAGTTTGTACTCTGCCTAGCATGTCCTCTCTGTAACAAATATTTTCTCTTGTTTTGAGCACTATCAGATTGGCAAGGCTTACTTGCTAGAGAGAGAAAAAAAGAGTCAAAATTAAATTACACTCTCTGAATTTCCATACTTCCAATAACAAGGTTCCCCTGAACTTCCCAGAAGTTTCACATTGGGTCTTTACAGTTTAAAATCCGTATTAAGCTGAAGTGAAATCTTCAAAGAAGGTTTTTATCGGTAGTATCAAAATTCAGTATAGTAATTCTACATTCCACTGGCATTTGGGAATAATCTCTACAATTAAAGCTGTTTATTCTTGAAGTTCTAATTACAAGACTAACCAGACCATAAAACACACAGCTAAAAGTACATCTCTCAAAGGAAGGACACTGACATATTTACCCAGGAGAATGACAATGTAAAAACCACAGAGAACAGTCACCAATTACAGAGCTTAAACTGAAGTTACAAAGCCTCCAAAGTGATTCAGGTCTCATATGCAGATGAGCAAAATTCAGAACGAGCTAAAGTTATACTAGTCCTGTGAAAGGAACATTTTGGATTCATTTAAGGTGCTGTGAAAATTAATGTCACAGAAAATCTGGTTTTGCCTTACAGAAAAGTCAAAGAATAATAAAATCAGATAAATATGCTATGAACATAATCAAAGGTACAGGCACATTAATTCCCCTATGAATAGAAGAACTGTAATACAGCCTAGAATCAGTTTTGGAAATTTTGAATAAAAGTTGATTGAATAAACCATAAAGTTAATAAAAACTATTTCACATCAGTCAAAAGGTCAAAAAGGAAAAAAAAGACTCCTTTAAAAAGCCTTGGTGTTGCAGGGGAGTTCTGGTTTCTCTACCAGACCAGAACCTGCATCTGCACACCTGTGAGAATCCCGGTGCAAGACTGCTAAACTGCATAAGGCAAGACACCATGGGAAGTTAACTGAAAATACAGTAGCTGGCAAAATGATCTGTCGTGACACATGGGTGTACAGTGATTGGCAAAATCACAGGAAAAGAGGTTTAATGATTATCAAACCAGAGAGGGGCATTTCTCGTGAACTAAACATCCCTTTCTTGTTTCAACCTGTTATTTTCCAGCACACAGAAAACCTTTTGCGAACTATTCCACCCACACAAACCCTTTTCCTTAGAAGGATTCTCACTTATCTAGCATAATCAAACCCAGTAGAAGTATGGCTTACTCTTCACAGCTATTTATGGTTGCTTCAAGATAATGCAAAAAAGAATTTTTTTCTGTACAGAAAAGAATTACAAATTTTAGGAGGATAACTAGCAAATGTTACTCCCAAAATGTTCCGCTGAATGACATTTTACAGCTATCAATACAAACACAAGCAAAAGCAAGAGTTACAAATTAAGAGGAATAGAAAAACTTTTTCAGGAACTGATGTGAAACCTTCGGGGGGTGGGGGGGGAGGAGTGGAGAAAGAGAAAACCCCACGCACTGAGGAAGCCAGAAAACTATTCAAGAACAGGCACGCAGAGAAGGAGAGAGAAAGGAACTATACAGCTAGAGACAACAGAGGAGTACTAAGAATTTTCACTGCTCTTAGACTGGAGAAAGTCTGGTGCTGCAGGAAGAGCAAACCAACATGCCCAGAAGCTAACGGGCAGATTTCTATCAGAAACTAAATTCTGGATAAAAAGAAAATGGTAATCATCACAGCAGCTGTCAGCATCTCAGAGACACAATGCATTCTCCAGAAGTGTGTGGCCACACTGCCATCACGAAAGGGGAAAGGTAATGGGCAGAGACCACTATTCTTCTATTTCAAAACAAAGCAATTAAGAACTTAAGACCATTAACCACCCCAATATTTAAGATTAAAATACATAACTGAAAACAAATATAACTTCCACAAAATAAAAAGGTAATGCTTGCCTGTTGAGTACTCCTATTAAAGCACAGCTTACAACAGCGCTCTGTCAGGAAACAGAATGGTTTATACTGAGGTGTCTTTTTCTTGCTGTTGTAGTTTCCTTACTGAATTCTGAGAAAATGTTGGGAATACCTACACAAGTAATCATATGTGAAACTACCCCTTCTGGTCAACACACTATTCCAGCATCACATACATGTAAATGTATTTGCTCTAACATGAAGTGGGGCAAAGAAAGATTCTCCTTCCACATGAAATTTCACTTCTTTGGTTCTGAGCCACTACATGAACTCTTAAAGAATTCCTGAATTTCTAGGTCCATGGGGGAGGTCACAGTTATATATGGGATGAATTGTCAGAAAACAGAGATTCAATAGACATTCATCAAAACAATCAAGCTAAACCCAGGAAAATGTCTCACTTTCAACAAACTGACAGACTCAGGAGCTTTTCAGAGCAGTGCTAGTTTGAAGCCCTGTACAGCTGACATGAGGGAAGCTATAATATAGTGCAATTCTGAACTCCAAAATTACAGTTCACCATACACATTAAAGTCCATAACATTGCTATTTAATGCTTCTCATGTGCTTTTTTTGTCTTGCTCTCTTCCTTTGAGCAGAGCTTTAATCTGTTTTACCCTTTTAACCCTAAATGATTGTTCAGTTCTCTTCAACAGCAAGGACTCGCACAGATGCTCCTGTACCTGTGAACGAGGCAAAACTAGATCTTAGCTTAAGTGCAGAAGCAGTGCTTCTTGCTTGTACAAAGCCCAGAACAACAGAGCTTCCATGGCTGGCTCTGCTCTGCAACAAACAGATGTACAAAGGGTTGTGAGGCCTTTGCACACATGCTATTACCAGGAACAGGCAATGAAAACTAGGTAATGAATAAAGATTCGTATATATGTTCTGGCTAGCTATGACACATGAAAAAAGAATCTTTAGAATAGAAAAGTCTTTAGAATAGTCACATCAAAGCCACCCTCTCTTCAAGAAGATGTGAACATCCAAGTTTATTTTTCAATATATTGCCAGTTTATGCAAAATATGGCATGGCATTCAAACGTACAGCCCTGCAAGAGGAAGTGCACCTCAGCCCATGCCCCAGTGAGCGGCTCTGCTCCTCATTCGTGTTTCAGGCGCAGCTGGCAAGAGCAACGGTTTCACACTACACTAGCTTTTTACTTCATTAATTACTCTAACAGCAGATTTTTATTTTTTTTTTCTTGGTATTTATTACTGTTTCACTTGACTTACTGATGTAGGTCAGACTCTCCAGTTTATGTAAGCCCTTTCATATCCCTTGCCGAAATGTTATTTTGTAATTTCCTGCAGCCATACTCTTCAGTAAATTACATCAGATATTCCTATGCATACTTAGAGCAGCAGTACACTAGAGGGACTATTTTACTTCTTTCCATAGCAGTGGTGTGTCTGAGTTTAACATGTGCCTTATTAAGTATTTTGGGGGTCACTTTCTAATCTTGTTTCCTAAAAAAGAACTTAAAAACCATGCAGTTCAAGAACAGACAAAATATGTTTTAAAAGTACTTTTCCAATTTTAGAAGAAATGGGAGTAAATCATTTTGCAACTCACTGTCTCCCCCAAACAAGCAACATTTCCTTGCTTTTAACAGCTGCTGTCAGGACTAGGCCCATATTTATTTTTCTGATGTTTATCTAAACTGAAAATATGAAGTGATCAACAAATGTTGATGGCAACAGTTTCATAGGTTATGCCAATAAAACCTAGAAATATTCACTTGTGGGTTAGATCTTCAAAGCAGTTATTTCCATGTATGCAGTTAAATCAGGATATGTTTTTCCAAGACACAGTAAAAGTCACCAAGAATTCACAACCATATTACATATCCAGGTTTTTTTCAAAATCTGGGCATTTGGCTTAGTATTTGTGCATTGCATTTTGTTGAAAACTTAACTTTACTCCCTCCCTTAAAGTGAATTTATTTAGCAGATACATAGAAACAGATTAGTATAACATAAAGCATGTTATTTGCCAATGAAAAATATTTCCAATACCAACCTACCTTCTCACATGCTACTTTTTAATACCTGCACATGGGTTTCTTCCCAAACAGGTCTTATTTTACTTAATCAAATTTTGGGGAACCAAAAACAAAAAAAAAAAAATTAAATGATAAAGGAAAATTAATCCTTCAGAGAGTTGATAAGCTCCTTGGCTATGTTCTGTCTCCATTCCAGTCCCTGGGTTGGAAGAGTGACCTCAAGCACTCTAATGTTCAAGTAAACTTTAGATCTCTAATTACCAGTCTAACATGCTCCCTTTTCAACTGACTGAAATAGCTCCGGTTGGTTGGCTGACTTTCAGGTATATAGAAGTATAGCAGTGTAGATAGTATGCAAAAAGAATAATACCTGGTTTATATGTAGTTGTAACTACTCTCAGGCTAAGGTCTATGCATTAAGAGAGCCTGATGGCTGCATAAGACTGGTTTAGGTACCACCATCTCAAAGGAAACTACAGAGCTGCTATTTGCTTTCTCAGAGAAGCAAGCATACCTGTATTTTTTTTTATTCAGAAAGAAGGATGTTTTTCTTTGCATGCTTGACAGAATCGTCGCATCCTTTCCTTTTGCACACAGTATCAGTATAATTAACCATTGTCATTTCAAGAATCAATTCCTTTAAACGTCTGTCTCAAGGACACTCAAATTTCCATTGGCAAAGATGGCATTTGCTCATTTAATACAGGATGTTGTAAAAGAGAAATACTATACTCCATTCTACATGAGCTTCCAACTGGTTTCCAAGTAATATTTATCAGCAAGACAACCATGAATATGAAATGATTACACATACTTCAGACTACTTATCAAGGCTACATTACATTATCTGTGTTTTTCCTCAGTTCATAACCTGAAAACTTTGATTGAAAGAAAAGCATATTTGTTTTGATATGACAAATATCAAAGGGTTTAATTTAGTTGGAGAAATTAACCCTAGAATCTTTTAGAGACTCAAATTAAGGCAGGGAGTCTTGAGATATGTATGTGCACATATTAATTATCTCGATATATACATACACTGCTCAGAGCTCTGGGCAGATTATGAAAAGGAAAAAGCTAATGCAAATAGAAATCCAATGTTCCTAGAGAAAACAAAGACATACACACTCTGCATCGCTAGGGTAAGGCTCTTAAGAGGCCAATTCCAAATATGTCATATCCCCAACGCTTTAAAGCCAGAACTGCTACTCATGCTCACACGCTGAGTGAGTTTTCATTAAGCTGTTTTCACTCATACATCAAACTGGGGGGGGGGGGAGTAATGTGGAGAGAAAAGAAAAATCATGATTTCACGTCTCTGTCATTCAGATAAGATGAAATTGCTATATATAAATATATTCTCAAATGACTTATATTAAGAAAAAAGGTTTATCATTTCCTACTCTGCAGTTTACCAGGCCCCAGACAACCCTGGATCAATACTTCATTTGGCACAGAACAGAGGGAAGGGGAGAACATATCTTAATATTTTAATGTAATCCATCATTAACTTTTGAACCAAAAGATCTCTAGGAACTTACATTTACATTTGCGTTTAACTTGGCTGACAGCTACTGATCTAATGAACACAGTATTCCAAGTAAAGGTTGTTCGTAAATTAAACTGAACATTTTCTCTCTATCTGCCTTGTTCTGGTATCGCGCTAGTACCCTGTGTTGGTTCAGGTTAGTTTTAATCAAACCACAAGCCTCTAGGGGAAGGAGAAAGGATGAGGGCTTTTCAAAAAAGGCAAAATGAATGAAAACTCATTATAAAGGGAAGAAAGAAAGAAAGGAGGGGTAGAAGAGATGACCTAAACGCAAACCCCTCCTTTTACATAATGGCATCTCTGGCCCTTAAGAACAAACAACAAATTTCAAATACCAGCTACGCAAATACGCCTCTACTAAATGCTGCTACGGCATACATTGAAGTGTTGAAGTCATACAGAAACAAACGTGAAAGACAATTTACAGCCTTGGCATCCACAACAACATTTCCTTAGGAACACTATAGTCTGCTGACCTCCAGCCGGTAAAAATGTAATAGCCTGGTTTTGATTATACAAAGCTTGACATATAGCTGAATACCGATTTTCATCTCATTCAAATAATGAAATCCAAACTTTAGATGTAGAGCACCAATAGCTGCAATCCAAAGGAAAGTCATAAATTTGCTTTTCAGAGGGGTAATCACCAGCTGCAGGATGCTGCCTGTTTCCTTCCGCACTGACATCACCTTCAGCTACCCCGATTATGGCATCCCTCATCATCCATGTCCGTTCTTCCATTTCCACTGAACTAAATCCTCAGGAAATATACCTGAGGATGACTCCATCCTTCTTTCCCTTCAAGGCTTAGCACTGGCATAGCAGCAGTAAGGAAAATACCCTCACTGTCCCAGCGAACCATAGCAGAGAAATTCACAACCCCAAGCCAAGTTTTTTTGTAACTGACAGGAGCCTGACAGCAACTCTGAAAAACAGTTTGAAACCAGGTGCCAAATGCTTTTATGCAGCGGCAACAGGGGTAACGTGGCTGCTGTAAAAGCTGGTTTTGGCAGTCACGCGCGTTTCCTCTGAACACAGAGCCCCAGCTCCCAGCTGCGAGAGGAGACCTCAGAGGTGCTGCTGTGCTGCTGGGGGGGAAGCCTGGCTGGCTCCGGGCATGCAAACCTCCATACCATGTATGCATTGCCCTGGGGAAGTCTCATGTTGAATCCATTTTCTCCGGTGTCTCCACAGTGTCTTCACCGATCAAGTGGCAGGAAAGTCTTTCTCCAGACTTTAAAAAATAAAAAAATAGCCAAGACAAAAAACCTCCTGGGTGTTGCCTCTTTCTGTTTGTAGATAAGCTACCTACAGAGATGCAGACTGCTGGGACTTCAAAAGCCCTAGGGAATCAACAACTAGAAAAGATGCAACATTTTCTCCAAAGCCCTGTAAGGAGAGGTGAAATGGGGAGGAAGGCAGTTTGGCACCAGGAAGGCAAGCAGAGACAGAGAGACAGAAGAACATAATTTTGAAAAAACTCTGTTGAAGGTATAAAAGGACAGATGACCTGATGTCCAAAAGGCCAGGCGTATCTTCCCCTTTCAGTAAAACAGCTGACAGTAAGTTAGAAACATCCAAAACTGAAGAGTCCTGTTGTTGTTTTCTTTTCACATCTCTAAATTATGCCAAGCAACACTCGATATCATATGTATACATTACAGATGTGAAGTACTTATAGTGTTTTTCTCTTGAATGGTAGTTAAAATAAAAGCATAAATGTAGTTTTCAACAATAGCAAAGGGCGGGTTGGACCCCTCACCGCTCCTCCACCACTTTCACCCACTGAACATCTTGAACATTTTATCCCTTTTATAGGGAGCCACACCTCTGATCACGCAAACTCCTGAACTGGAAGAGTGGGACTGGCAGACCTAACTACACAGGACTGCACACACAACTTCTAAACATCACTTACCAGAAAGAGAAGCAAAACTGAATGCTCTCCAGGAATTCATAAAACTCAATGCCATATTATTGGGACTATAATGAACAACTCTTTAATAATCAGTATCCAATTATGGACACAATGTATACACATTCAACAAGAGCTCTGCTTTAAATCCTATTTTTTCAAACTTTAGGTCAGTGAAGAGGCTACAGTTGCTAGTCCAAAAGCATGAAAGATTCCCTAGACAGTTCTGCTCTTAGAAGGAACTGAAAAAGATTAAATTCCACAAGCAGCAGCGCCTTGTTAATCTCTTGGTTCGTTTTGTCCAAAAGGCCGAGAGACTCACTAAAGCACGCACAGGGGAAGGGAGTTTTAGCAGCGGCTTCCTGTCTGCTGCTTGTGGTTTTGGTTCTATGAATGCCTTCCAGCCCTCACCACACCTTCAGGGGTCTGGGTTTGGGCTTTGGGGTTTTTTAAGATGCAGCTTAAAGAATGACATCCTTACTTCAAGCACTGCTATGATATAAACAGAGTACTTGAACACCGCAGCTAATAGCATGAGAGCAGACTGACTTGAAGCATACTATCCTTGTAGAAGGCAAAGAATGAAATAGGATTTTGTCCTTTCTGGTGCATTTATTACATTTCAGGTTTCACACGCAGAGCAAAGAAATATAAAAGAATATGGGACAGTACTGCAAAACCTAGCTACTGTTAAATCATTCTAGTTCCCTTCATAATAAACTTCTTAAGGATAACCTATCCTTCCAAATGGCATCTTCAAACTGTATTCAGCTTTGATCAAATGCTCGCTTTGAGTGCTTTGTAAATACTCTTACTGATGATACCACAATTTTTTTACCATATTTTATACGGGTCATTAACCAATCAAGGAAAAAACAGCTTTTTCCTGCATTTTAAACAGCACATTTTAATACATTCTTAATTGTTTTTCTAAATGTAACCATCCATTTTAAAATCTTTAATGACCTAACAGTGAGTTACTAGAGGTGTTGAAGACGTCAAACTTTTTATTTTATAGAAATAGACATAAGTCGATGCTCTGTGTTTTTCAAAGCTACACTTCTTCTGCCCCTGGCCTTCAACAGACTTCAAAAGATTATTCTTCCATGTTTGAAAAGAACAAGCAAATCCTCTAAACTGCAACAACCAGTTTGTACACTATGTACACATTTTGGGTCTTCTTGACCTTGGATGTTTAATATTAGCATACAAATGTTCTAGCAGGAAATGATTGCTTTCGTATTCATTATTGATTGCATCTCAAATATTATTTTAGGTATGCATCCTGGAGTTTAAGTGACATGCGGTTTCTTCACTCCCACTGTATTATTTCACTTTCTATTTAGCAAGGTATTAGCAAGAAAAGCATTTGGAGGAGGCTACACAATGGAGCTTTTCTTCCTCTGCTCTGCTTAAAGCAGAGGAAGGTCTTTCTCTTCCTGTCTTGGGTGAACCAGTCACTGCCACACTTCTCCCTTTTCTGAATTTACTTTAACCATTGACTATATAAATTCAACTAGACCATGGCTTTGCTGAATGGTACCAAGTCACACTTGAACCATGAACTGAATTTACTCCAGTACACAATCACTGAAGATAAGGATATTTATAAGGGTAACACATACTGTATGTTTCCTTACTCTCTGTGAGAATAAAAAATTTCCCCTACTACAGTAGGCTGTGCAGAGGGAAGTGAGCTGTTCTCTTTGATTACCCTTCAACTCGCTCACCATGGTTTACAAAAGCCCAAAGCTATCTTTCAAGCCTCATGCTCTAGAGATCTAGAGACAAGGGAATGGTTCAGTCCATAGGAAAAGAATTGCACTTACCTTCAACACTACAAAAAGAGACACATGATGGCATAACTCACTTTCACTGTCTTCCACTCTTATTTTAAAAATTATCTTTGATACAGGATAAAAACATTATACTTGAGAAGATGTCCTGCAATGGGAATGGCAATACTATCAAACTATGTTATAGAAACCTGATAAGACCAGTAATTTGGTTTTCTGCCTAATCATATGTTCATTTAGATTTAAAAAAAAACAAAACAAAACAAAAAAAACCACAACTACATTTACTGTAGTGAAAAAAAATACAAAGTGATATTTACATCCTCATTATGTTTATACATAATTCTCCTTGAGCTGGATCCTTATACTGAAAATTACAAAATGAATGAGAGAAACTGACTTGCTAATTTTATTTGCTATTGCTTAATTATTCTCTTACTTTGTTCCCTTGAACGTGCAGCAGCTTGCAGATTGTATTATCTATGTATATATCTTTCCCCTCAGAAAGAGTACTGCACTTCCAAAACGCCACTGCAGAACTGCACAACCAAAGGAAAGCGGGATTCCTCTCCGTTTTAAAATGTTTGTAGTATCTTTGTAGTTAACAGTGATAAAATACAAGTCCTGTGCTAACCGGTGTCTGACTGACATCATACTCTCCTTTGCACTGACACTGATGCTGTCCTTATGTTGCCTATGACAAAATTAAGCCAGCCAGACCTCAAAGAGCTTAGCATCTAAAAGATCATTTAGAAGACAAGACAGACAAGCAAGACACTTAGAGGCAGCTCATTTTAAATTACTTATTTTTTGAATTTTCATTTTTATCTAAAACGCACATCTATTTAGGTCAATGATTCTTCCCAAGCTAGGCACATAAACATTGTAAAACAATGTAAAACAAGAACACAAGCAAAACAAAAGTATTTGAACATGAGAATAATTGCAGAAGATCAAAACCCCCTTACCTCTGTACCAGGCACAACATCGTATTAGGTGTTATGCCCATATTATTAAAAAACAGAGTTAGAACCAGATCTCATCACAACTTTACACCCCTGGTCTGGCCCACCCCAAGTCCTTCCCCCCACTAAGTATAAAATAGAGGTACATCTTCAGCACTTTGTGCTCTAGGACATGATGCCATCTCTAGTTAAGGAAAACAGTATTTGCTTTACACCTCTTCCTGTCATTGTGAGGGCAGTGGTGGTAGGTGAGGGGGTTCATGGTATTCATGGATGCTCTAATACAACTGTGGGGTTTCAGGCACTCTATTTCTCTTAAAAGAAATAATAATTAAAAAAAAGCTTTACATACTCTTTTGAAGACTGCTTTATTCTTCTGTTGTATCAATATCTGAAGATGCATGGCAGCCAACACATCTGATAATAATGTAAGAACTACAGCACCAAACCCAAATTGCAGAGAGGAATTGAATTTCTTAAGAATATATCTAACAATGTTAAATGACTCATATGAGACGTCCTTCAGACAGGGACTTGTTTCCACTTGTCTGGAGATTTAAAAGAAGATTCTGAGTTCTTCAACTACATGATAGGGATCATGTTATGTATTTTAGATGTAGATACTGTGATAAATAAGAGCAAGCCACAGATACCTATCACTAGCCATTTAGTTATATTTAACATTTAAGATGTCTCTTGGGATTTCACTGGCACTATTGACTTCACAAATCTCTGTCCTCTGCGTTGTGCTCTTCATCCACTTGTTTCTGCCCTGCACTTCAGTTTGCTACTGTCTTAGCTGTGCTAACCCAACTGTTAGTGTGGTCGTGTCATAAATTACATCAGAGAACTGATACACAGAGAGAGGAGGCGGCACTGATTTCTTAAAATGTTATTCTAAAGGGTAGATTAGCTGCTCTGCTTACTTCTCAGCTCAGCCACACCAACAGGTACCCTGGCATGACAAAAGAGAGCAGAACAAAGGAGAGGCAGTAACTTCTGACATTAATATTGCCTCTTAGGAGTTCATAGAATTATCCCTCACTTTTATTCTGTAGGGTTTATAGGCATTTCCAAATATTTTGTGTGGAATTGTGCTTAAAAACATTTGTGAAAGGGCACAGGACTGAACGCATCCCAGATAGGTAACAGGTTATAAACCTTCATCTAAGGCTGACTTCAGTCCTAATTATTCATGACAAAAACACTAGCAGCACATAAGGGTTCAATGAAACTGTTCACATGAATTGAGCTGGGAATTTCAGTCTGATACAGTATGACCAAACCAAACAGAATATCCAGAGTTTTCTTTAGTCCCGCTACAGTCGATCTCAGCAGAGGCCTTACAGTGAAGGAACACAAGATCAACTGCAGACAAGCAGATGCACCTAGATAACACACCATGAGTAATGCTGAAAACTATTCTTTGTCCTAAACAAGTATAAGCTACCTGAAGAGGCCACACTTTATCAATAACGGACTCTCACATCTTTTGCAGTCAACGCACAAAGTCATTTTGGGAAGATAAAACTGGGCAAAAATATATTGCAATCAACTAACCTTGTATAAGCCCTCCAGTTTTATCTAACATACAATATGAAAGATAAACCTTCTGTGATACCAATATTCTTCTAGTAGTTCATCATAGGTATTATGGTCTCATTGCAAGGCAATGTTTGTGGTAAAGAGTTAAATTTTCATGGGTCAACTGTCCTGGGGGGAAAAAAAGAGAATTTAAAATACCTAAACCTCTCCTCAGGTTGGCAACAAAATTCACAAGCGTCACTTACAAGCACTGGTTGGGAGCAAATGTTTTGAAGTTGTAGTCCATGTCCAACAGCAACCTAACTTAAGTTACATCTCTACCACCTCCATTTTTTATATCAAACTTCAAAACCAAAACAGAGATCAGTTAAAATGTATGCAAGTTGATGAATGCTAAACTAAATGATGGAAACAGCCTCACTGCCAAAATTTCAAAGGAGCTCTTAAGCATTAGTGTTTGCAGTTTTATCCTACACTAACTGTAATGTTTCTTAAAATTGTGCCCCTCAATATATCTCTTTTTACTTGGCAAGCACTAACTTTACTGCTTGCAGATATTTCCAACAGCACAGAAATCCCCTTGCTGCACTCATACCAAAAATAGTAGCTTCAGGGATGAGACAGCATCAAAAACAGTAAAATAAAGCAATGCTTAACTGAGGCAGGTGTGTGAAACAATCGTCAGACAGCTGTGAAGTCACAGAGTTTGGAGCGAGAGAAGTTTTGGGAAAGATGAGAGATGTCAACAGGAGAAAGATGTAAGAAAAGAAGTTGAAGGAGGGAGGGTGAGGCAGTGGAGGAAAAGGAGAAATCTCATTCTAGGAAAGTAATGTCAGCTTCTGAAGGGGTTTGAGATGACAAAGATGTCATCTCATAAACTAGGAAGCAAGATAAGAAAACTGAAACCAAACCTGAAAAGTGAATGAAATATGAAACGTGAATAAAGAAAGTCACAGTTCCCTCAATGGTAATTTGTCTCAAAAAAAGACGCTGCATGTTTCCCACAAAAAGGAACAAAAAAATCAGCTTATGAATCCTCTTTGTTAGCTACATTAATGCTGTTAGTTCATTACTGTAGCTGAGGTACCTACAGCATACACAGCACACAACATAGATTTTGTGAGGTATGTGGATCAGCTCAGTATAAGGTACAGCATTTGTTCTGAAATTCAAGTTTTGAAAAGTCTTCATTACTGCTGTTCAAGAAAAACACAAACCTTTAAAACCACTCTTATACAATACCTTTTGGTATCGCTTGTACTGTAGACTATGGAGAAAATCTTTTAAGACCTTCATTACAACAAATTATAACTATTTATTTTATATTAAGGTGAAAGTCTAGGTCTCGGTCAAAATTTAGTTACATATGTAACAAACAGGCCAGGCTACTGCAGTACAAGTTTAATTTTTCAGTGGATTTTTGATTGCTGATGTTACTGTAGGTTTCCCACTGTCTGGGACACTTGGAACATACATCACATGGCCTCCATCTTCAGAAGCCTACCACAACTTATTAACATCCAACAGAGCAGGCAAGGAAAAAGGGCTTCTGACAGGATTCACTGCCTTGCTAGCTCAAGGCTCCTCTGGCTATGCGAAGCTTCACAGCAAGGGGATTTTTCCCTTAAGAATTTAGTCTGCCAAGTGAACTAACATGGATCAATTTAAAGCCATCATAAGGTCTGAGGCACTCTGTCAGATGGATTCTTGTCTACTGCCTGAGAGCTTTGATACAAAGATACCAAGTCACAACACTTTTTTTGAGAATGTTGACCTTGCTTTTAACATTTTACCTAACATTATGAAACAAATTTATAGCTGAATTCCCCTACATACCCAGAGCTCTGCACTTGCAAACATGCGAGGAAACACAAGTTACTTCGATACTATACCTATGTGAATAACGAATTTCACTGTCTGAGCAAATTGTTTTCAGCATGCACACAAATAGCAGAGCAAGATATAATATTAGTGAGTTTAGTTGAGTAGCTTCACCTACTAGCTACTATTAATGAGTATATTTTTCATTATATTAGGGGACTGAAAAGGTTTTTAATATAATCTCAAGACTCAACATAGAAAGCAGCTCAACTTCTGCGTGAGCTTACATTAAATGCTTGCAAAAATAACTGCCTCTAAACCAGCACTTGGATTTATCTTCACTTCCCATTTCTGGGAAACCACTTGGAAATTAACATTTTGGGTTTTATTTCTCAACAAAGTAATGCAATAAAGCATCTTTCATGCCTCCCAGAAAAATGTATCTAAGGAGAAAAAAAGCTTATGCTTACTCTTATTCACTCTCCTAAATAGGACACATCTTTTCTCTTAACCATAACCAGGAACATCCCAACTACATTCCCAGTTGGCTTACTTCCACATACTACATCTACTTCAGCGGTAGGAGCTGAAGACCTGTCTTTTAGCATCAAACCTTGCCTACTAGACACAGGTGCCCAGATTAAACAAATCAGTGCATCAGCATCCAAATTAGCTTCTACACAAATGAGCAAATATCATTATCTTAAGCACTCTATTTGTGTTCCCCGAACTAGGCAGAGATTTGAAACCATATTAGCCCTGAACAGAAACACACCTGAACTCAATGAGAGCCTCCTATATGCCTCTTGCCTGCCAGCACTGCCCAGATACTTGCTAGTGGACAAAACAGCTGTAAGAGTGGCACAGAGAACGGCAGCCCTCACTGGCAGAAGCTGCTGCAGCAGAATGCACTCACACCAGCAGCAAGAGTGAAAAAATCCAGGGTCTTCTTTCCATCATAACTTGAGAACCTGAACAGCCAAGCTGTGGCCTTCTCCATGCAAAGGGAAAATGTAACTCGCTCAAGTCACTGCAATGGCCTTGCAGCCTGAATTCAAACCAAAGTTTTACTCTCACAAAAGTTGGTACATCATTAACAATGTCTCAGACTTCCCTGCCCGCTGCCTTTATATGTCTTTTTTTCCTTTCTATGCCTCAGACAACTCAGACTGCCAGGACTACATGGAGTCTCTGCTCCTGCAAATACACACACAAGCAGAAATGC
This sequence comes from Ibycter americanus, assembly GCA_035590275.1. Taxonomy (NCBI): domain Eukaryota; kingdom Metazoa; phylum Chordata; class Aves; order Falconiformes; family Falconidae; genus Ibycter; species Ibycter americanus. The sequence goes on along the minus strand of JAVJGI010000032.1, from coordinate 11,836,937 downwards.
ACCATAAGAGCATAAACATACCACAGAGCACGCTACACTTCCCTGCCTTGCACTGCACTTTCCATTCAGCCCAGAGCTGCATGTTGGCAGAAGACCCTCTTGCAATTTCTGTGTAACGTTTTCTCTAGAAAGATCTTGATCGGCTTCTGGTGTTCATAATCCAGGCTTCTAAAAAGTGCCATCACTCAGGTACCTTTTATTGCCTTATCTTCTATGACACAAACCTTGTTTTCTGTATTCAAACACCAGTAGTAGTTTTCACAGTCACATTTGTGAGTACCGATCTGATTAGAAATAGAAAGCTAAACCCTCCTCTCAGATTCAATGTTCTGTAATTCAGTTTTATATGAGGAGCAGTTACTGCATCTTGAAATTTGATAAATGAACTCTAAGAAAAGTAAATCTTGTGTAAGTCCAAATTTCTGACCTCTTGAGACATCACAGCAGTTCATATATGCATACACTGATCAATGTTATAGACACCAGTACATGAATGATCTCTCCTAAACACTCCTCTACTGCATACCAAACTCAGTATTTTTTAATGTCAAATTTTTAAAAATTAAGAGAGGGAAACATGGTTCTAAACGAAAATCTACAGCTGACTTAAAACATCTGTTTGAGTTATTCCAAAATACTGAAAACATATCTTATGCCTTGCAAATTTTAAATTTTTTAAATCATTTTACTAAACAATTCATTTGTGCCAAGTTGGGGGTGGGGGGTAGTGTCAGTTTATACAAAGGAAATAAAACTTTATCTGTACATCAGTACTAAGAATTCTTCTTCCTTTCCAGAGGTTTACTAGTGCCAGACAACACCAAAGACTGGTCTGTTCAACATATAAAAATATTCTCTGAATCTGATGCAAGGGGAAGCAAACAAAACCACACTTGAAAATTTCTTCTTTATGTGACCAAAATGAAGGAAGACGCTCTCATATTCAAGTTCTAACAAATGTATAAGAGGAAAAGATGAATAGCAGGATTTCCAATAGAACTATAGTTCTCCTCTTGCAAGTAGTAAGTACTTATCTGGTAGGTAGAAAAATTTGAAGATGTATTTAAATAAGCACAGGAATAACAGCACTGGTCTCCTGGTAAAAACCCCAAGAGACAAAGTGAAACTGCAGAAACAAACCTGAAATGCAGAAATGGAAAAGGCCCAAGCAGCACTGCTGGGATGAGGGCATACACTGGACTGCAAAGCAAAGTAATGAGAGGCAAAGGATGAAGGCAGTGAAGGATGTGATGAAGAGCAAACAGTAACTAACCAGGGAAAATGAGCTTAAACATTATGTGATGAGAGCATAATTAAGTAGAAATGGTTATACAGATTGTGTTCTTCAGGTGTAAGGCTAGAGAAAGGGAGAACACAGGCCAGCACCAAAAGCCAAGCATCGAGGAAGAAAACTGGCAGCTCTGCAGCTCAGAGCCTGCGGCAAGCAGTCAGAGGAGCCTGCTGTCTCTGCTTTCCCACTTCACCACCTTCCTGTATTCTCGTGCTTCATCTCTCTTCCTTTTCACTTTAATATGGACTGATAAAATATTGTCTACATTACTTCAAAACCAACTAATTTTAAGAAATCCCAGTGAAGCTATAACTGGAAAGCATGAAAACATTATACCCCATACATGTCCCATACTTTGGAACTTGTACCATGGAGGAGACATGCACTGCAACTTGGTATGGTTATTGCTTTGTAACATTATGTTTGTAAGTAACATCTTTTCCTAGCGTTTAGGGGCCTATCCAAGGCACAGGTGGACTACTCACTTCCACAAAGGTAACAGATGTAAGGAAACATCCAAAAGCTCTACAATTTGAATAGAAATGTTCTCATGTACTCCCATTTAACTCCACGTCCAGCATCAGCATGCTTAGTGCTGCTGAACCAGTGGTTAATCTAATTCATAATACATGCAAAGGCAAGATTTAAAATCAGTCTGGTTCTAGCTCTTACTGATTTCAAATTTATGCCACCCACTCGTGGGTGGAAAATCTCCATCAAAAAAAACCAAAATGTAAATGTGAATTACTCTGTAAAAGTTCAAAAAGTGCATGTTACGCTTAAGTCCCTAGTATTTGAGCTCTTTCACTATGTTTTGGGTGATATTATCTAATGCTTGCTAGATACAGGGAAATTACTTTGCTTTTCCTATGTTCAGGGGAAAAATGAATTCATATTTCATTTTGTTTAATTTCACTGTAGAAAGTGAGACAACATTGGGATTTTTATTTCTTTAAAATCAGGTACCTGGTCCAGAATCCACTTTTTCAATTAGAAACCACATGCTAATGTGTGTTAATAATATTAATATAAATAAAGATATTTATCCTAATTTAAAGCAACTTTGTACTAATTTGGCCACGGAAAACCTGTTTTGTTTTCCAATTAAGGTACAATCATGCTTTAAATAAACATTTTTTGCCACAAAACATGCAACTGAGAAAAACCATCTTATATCCAGTCTAAATCCAACCTCCAAGTTAGCATATACAAAAATGTAGACCTCACCACTTTGAAAATGGTATGATGACATTTCTAATCAGGTGGTTTAAGAACTTTCATTAACTTCACTGAGCTAATACTTCAAGCTTCATTATGAAGCTTGTTTCCAACACCCAGATTATTTCCCACAGATCACACAGACTGTCTCTGTCCATCCACCATGTAGGGTACTTGGGTTGTCTAACCTTTCTTTTTAGCTAGCTGAAAAACTCTAAGGGAGGTCCTTCCCCTCCCCAAATCAAAACACACTAAAAGTCAGTTTCAAAATAAGCCTAGAACTATGTCACTCAACAATATTCGGTATACCAGAATAAGTTGTAAGAGAGGCTGCCATATACACAAGTGCTTAAATCTCAAAAGATGGATATATATTGTACTTTTCAAATAAACTTGTGGTGACCAAGAGATAAGACAAAATCGTAAGAAAGCGCAACAGTCATGTAAATATCTTAAAAGCAAAAGGAAGTGATCTCAAGAAAAACACGCACAGCTATTCCTGACTGGCCATTTATTTCAAATAGCTATGAAATGTCATATTAATTACCTATCCAAGTGAGGAAAGCATTTAAAAGAAAACTTGCAGGTTAAAAAAGAAAAAAAAAGAAATTTGGTTACACTCCTTGTTCCACTGCTTTTGAAAGGACAGCTTTTGAAGGCAAGAATACATTGCATGGAATCATTACACCACATGCAAACTACAATCTCTTATCAGGACTTTGATAGTGACAATATTTAGACAAGTAGAGCCAACTTTTGGAACAGTGGCTGCCCCAAGCTTGGCATCCTTTCATTTCCTAATGCCACGTTTACTTTGCAAATCTTCTGTGAGGTACTGGGTGATCTCACCTCCTAGTCACCTCCCCAAGCCCAGAAGCAACTCCTAAGGTATATTCAGGTACATCAGTCAGAGGACATACAGCTACTGCTATGGCTCATACTACTCAGGAAGATTATTCTCTTTTTACATAGCACTGGAGGAGGAAAAAGCTACATAACGTACTACTGAGTCACTGTGATATCAACAGCATCTCTGCTGGACACTTTAAACTGCACTGTAAGTTTTGGACAACAGCTTACCCCAGTGAAGGCTGAATGCGAAATTGTGGAAAACTCCCCATCACACCAGTGACCTACGTTCGGTTTTTTTCTCTACTCTTCTGCAAGGGCACAGAGGCAGTAAATCCTCTCTCAAGTCATTTACGTGTCTTGGTAAAAGCTGGATTATATAGTGCATTGAATTACTCAACTAGTATCAATTAGCCGCCGCAGGAAACGCATCATGTGCTCACACAATGTCACTGATGTATTTTTGCTCAAATCAGTTCTACTTTAGAAACACTTTAAACCTTTTAGCATCTTAAAGTTGATTTTGGGGGAATGAAATATATTTATGAGAACTAGCCCTCCACTGGTTTTCTTAAGCAATTCTGCCAAGTGTCCTTTACCTGTTCACAGAACAAAATTGCTTTTGTTTTCAGGTTGAAGTTGAAGGTTTTCAGTTGAAGATATATTCAGACCTATACACAAATCTAATTTGCAAATTTAATTTTATTAAGGTTAAAATTTGCATCCAAAATATGCACAGCACAGCACCTTCCAAAAATTCAAATAACATACTTTTGTCGGCCCCTTCAACATCACACTGCATTGTGCAGTGCACCTATGTTGATACTTCATATCAAAAGCCCTTCACAGGCAGGTCTGTGCATATGCTGGCATAGTACAGTTTTAAACTGTAACTGGGTGAAACCTAAGAACTGTTTTAATTGTAGAGGTTAGCAGTAGCTGAAGTTTGTAAATTAATTTCACTTTTGTCAATGGTTTTGACAATACTTTTAATTTCTTCTGTAGTACTACTTTTTACTTAGCAGCTGTCATTATTTACGATTCCCAAGTTTATCACCTAACAAATTCATTATAAAATTTTACACTGAATGGTTTAATGATTGAATGGTTATTTTAGAAAGTAAATCCTCAGTTTTCAACCACCAATGTTTCACCTTTGAAATCTCATTAAGAAAGCCATGAAAACGCAAACAATGTTTAACAGAACTTTTCCAAATAAACCTCATCTCATGCTTTACAGTTAAAAACATTCAAGATCCAAAACTTAAGAGCCAGCATTTCTGCTGTAACGTGTTTTGACCAAAAGAAAAAGCCATCTCCCTAAATACACTTAGTGTTGGCACAGAAGGATATATTAATTTTCCCAGCAAGATAGTCTTTATGATCTCAATCACCTACAGACAATGTAAGCTTTTCAGATTTATAGATATATATGTTGGAATACACTCTTCTGACTTATTTTTCCATTACCAAACTATTCAGGTATCCATCCTTTTCAAAGGCATGCAGTAGCTGTGCATCTGATATTTATTCATAACACAACTACTGTGTCAGAATGAAAAATAGCAGAACACGATCCTTTGTTAGCAAGCACCTCTCTAGCCCTGTCACCAATACGTTAAGTAAAAGCCCTCTAGTGCATTTTGTAAACATTTCTCATTAACACACATCTATTTCCTTCTTACGAAATACTCAGACGTTGTTTCCTGCTGCAATTCATTCACAGCAGGTTTCACTTTCTATTGAAATTGGACAAAAAAAGCAGTGAATGAAATTACAACCAATCTAACTACCAGAGCACTCTTCAGTGTAAACAAACACTGAATTTTCAACACTTACAAGCACCAATGACTGCCTTCAAAAATATGTTATTATTTGGCACTTTTCATCCAAGTACACTTCTGCTTTACACAGGAGAACTACCAACTGTAAACAGCTGGCAGGTTGTCTCCCCCTTGGTCTGCATGAAGAGGGGGACTCTACAGACTGCACAGAAAAATCACAGTCCAGCTTTCCACCAGCATCTAACATCTCCCACGTTTGGCCCCATGATGTCATTAGCAGCTAGTGCTGGAGAATCCTTACACGTGCTTGACTAACTCTTCACAAGAAATCCCAACACTGCACAAGAGATGGTTTAAGCCACCATCTCCCTAGCTTGCAATTTGTGTGTCTTGGGTACAGTTCAAGAGTGGCCCAAATCTCTCTGGTGGAGGTTTAGCACAGGCACCCTTCAATAATACTTTAAACTCATGATATTCATAGATACAGATATATAAAAAGGCTAGGAGACACTTTCCAGGAAAAGAGAAGTTTAGCTATTTCAAATCATTCCAAGGAAAAAATAGGGAGGAAAAAAGCCTAACTTAGTATTACACTTTATCTAACTTTTTTATATTGTAATGGAGCAAAGAAAGTCGCCAAATTTATTATTTTAAAGCAATGCATAGATAATGTATCAAGTTAATTGAATTACTGTGGTCATCATTAATGCATGCAACAAAAAAACATTTGGCAAGCAACATGGTGACTGGTAACTATTTCACATTGCTCACTTCTTAATATCCTTTTTGTTCGTTTGTTTCTGCTTCTTTGCCTCCTAATCTTTGATTTTTATCAAGATGCAGTCAGCTAAGATTCAAAGCAAGCTGCAGGAAACACTAAGTAGGTAATACTGTAAAAATGGGTTCTAGGTAATTCATAGTGTTGCTGGTCTCTTGCTCAGACAAAAGGCCAGATGCAGGGGAACGACACCAAACATTAGGCAGAACAGTTTACCAGTATCATAGTAATTAAGCTAAGTTTGATGTAATCAAAACTTTTCAAAGATAGACCAGTAAGAAGCTGAATGCTTCCTTATGTAGATCCTACACAAAATAATGTCCCATTTTAAATGGGGTGCCCAGTTTAGTATTTTTGAATAAGCATCCTATTGTATCTTGAATATGACCTCTACAGCTTATTTCAAGACAAATTAACTTTTTTTTAAACCAAAGATCTTCTTAGATGCTCTTCTACAGACTTTATTAAAACCTCAATTAGACAAGTAGAACTGAAATATGTCAAATGGGTTGATTCAGATGGATTCAAAACTAGAAAACACATAGCAGAAGAAAAAGAGGTAGAAACAAGTAAAATCAAGAAGAAGCATAAAGGCCCAACAAACATAAGAAATTATAAGCCATATAGTAAAGAGCTGAATTAAATACTTTTATAATAAACACAGCATCAAACAAGAAATAATGAAAATACATTCCTCAAATCCAAAGGAATGTGGCGACACATGCATTTTTCAGTAAGAATACTCGATCACTTTCCACATGCTAATTAATTTGAGACTCCTGAAGGACAGGATGCCATCCAAAGGGACCTGGACAAGCTCAAGAACTGTCCCACGTGAACCTCATGAGGTTCAACAATGCCAAGTTCAAGGTCCTGCGCCCAGGTTGGGGCAACCCCCAGTATCAGTCCGGCTGGGGGACGAAGGGATTGAAAGCAGCCCTGCAGAGAAAGACTTAGGGGTACTGGTGGATAAAAAGCTGGAAATGAGTCAGCAATGTGTGCTTGTAGCCCAGGCGGCCAACCATATCCTGGGATGCATCAAAAGAAGCATGTCCAGCAGGTCAAGGGAGGTGATTCTGCCCCTGGTGAGACCCCACCTGGAGTACTGAGCTCTGGAGCCCTCAGCACAGGAAAGACATGGACCTGTTGGAGCAGTCCAGAGGAGGACCACAAAAATCATGAGGCGAGATGGCACGCTTCTCCTATAAGGACAGGCTGAGAGAGTTGGGGTTGTTCAGCCTGGAGAAGAGAAGGCTCTAGGAAGACCTCACTGCAGCCTTTCCGTACTTAAAGAGGAACTATAAGAAAGATGGGAACAAACTTTTAACAAAGGCCTGTTGCAATAGAACCAGGAATAACAGCTTTAAACTAAAAGAGGGTAGATTTAGACTAGATGTAAGTAAAAATAATTTTACAGTGAGGGTGGGGAAACAGTGGAACAGGTTGCCTGGAGAGGTGGTAGATGCCCCATCCCTGGAAACATTCAAGGTCAGGTTTGACAGGACTCTGAGCAATGTGATCTAGTGGAAGGTGGCCCTGCTCATGGCAGGGGGATTGGACTAGATGACTTTTAAAGAACAACCATTCTATGATTCTGAAGTGCATCAGCACTAAAGCACCTCATACAGCCTGCTGTCCCCTGTTACCTACAAATCCAGAGATATTGTACTATTTCGATACAGCAGACAAGCACACAGGCTGTCCTTGACCTGCTTATATTTAAATACAATAACCAAAGCTGCTCTGTCACTTCTTCTTTTACCATCATCCAGTAATAGTAGTGGCTTACTCCTTCAGGTACAAGAGTAGCCAAGTGTTTAAAACAACCCACCCAACCCTGTAAAAAGACTATACTTGAGTCCACATGGCTTAATGAAACATTAGATTTGAATACAACTCTTACAAGCAGACAGAAACTGTAGTCCAAACCACTCATTAAATTCTCTCCTTAGAAATATTAATATAAATTCCAAACAAAGAGGAGACAAAGCAAAGCCTGAACATGACTTGCACAAGTCTTTTCCCATGTCAGAGCATACCGTTACAGAAAATTAGTACATAAAGGAAGAACACAAATTTGGATCTGAAATGGGGAGCACCTTAAAAACATACACTCTCATAAAACAAGCCCCAAACTCAATGCAAGGTCCAGTCTGACACTACCATGAAGTAATATTAATTAAAAGAGAAAAATCCAGGTAGTTTGGGTAGTAATAAATGTTAACGGCAAAACATTAATTGTTGCCACAGATGTTACTGTAACTTTGCTATAAGCCTTAAAGCTTATAGCTCTATGGACTGGAACAAGTCTTGCCTACCCAGACGGTGGGAAATTAGTTAGGAAACCAGGACAAACGACTACACTGAGCTTACTCAGTTCCTGGCTAGGGAAATAAAAGGCTGGTGTGCAATGGATGGTCTTCCCCAGAGCTGAGACCATGCAGCGACACCAAGTTCTCTTTCTTTCCTTCATCACTCACTCTCAATTCCAAAATATAAAATGGGAAAGGGGAGGGAGGAGGGGAGGAGACACACATGAACAAACCAAAAACAAACTGGAAATGTCCTTTGTCACACAGCAGTGGAATTTTTTATGCAGAATCTAATACCTACAAGCAGACATGAGGAACAGGAACAGAAAGCAAAGGTCCCCCAACTCAAAAGAGGCAGAGGATCATTAAGTCAGTAAAAACTGTAAATCCTTTAGCTGTACAACTGCATCCTACTTCAATCTCTGACTTGAAAACTTAATTTGCACCACTGATGACAAAAATAGAAGTACATTGGTCCAAAAATCAAGAACCAAGCCTTTGTTTTTTCCACAGAATTTACAATCTCGCACCTTAACAAGATGTGAAATTCAAACACAATTTGCAATTAGGTTTTTAGGCTGATGTCAAGCCCATTTCATGTGCTAACTGGAAATATCAGAACGACCAACAGGCCCAGGGAACTGCAATAGCCATATACTATTTGCTTCTAGAGTCATTATAATTGTATGCCTATGTCATTTGAATTTCTCAATCCCAGAACAGACAGACAGAAGAACAAGGATAGAACCCAGGCAGCAAGCAGGGGAATCTAGGTCAAAGCAGGAGTGGGATTCTCTTAGAAATTGACTTTAGTGCAAGCATAAGAAAGCATGGAACAGCTTACACAAATTGTACTTTAACTTTTCCTCTTTCCCTCCCTCTTCCATCTATTCACTGTACTAAAGGAAAGCGGTCACGCTTTTCCTCTTTGGAAGCCTCCAGACTTTGCAAAAAAGGGGAAAAACACAAACAAAAAACATGTTTCCTGCCCTTCTTAAAGGTGAAAAATTTCACTATCGCAGAAAAAAGACACACACAAAACTCTTCGAAGTTCATATGCACTTCATCTGCAAGTCACTCATTTATCGCCTTCTGCTTTTATTTATAGCTTATATTTATGTTACTTTGAGCAACATTTTTAAATTCAGGGAGTTCTGGGTTTAGTCGTCAGTTTCACCATCAACTTTTGGTTACTGAAATGCTTGTTTTGCAAGGAATTCATTCTCCATTTAAAAACAAGGTTTAAAAGTATTTCTATAGACAAACATGTGAGAAGACATAAGTCTTAAGCCCTGTTAAACCTAGTCAAGCTCCAACTGTCCTCTTCCTCCGAAACTTCTTCCACCTCAAACATAAACACATGCTACCGGAATTCAATTATATGAGTTCAGTGTCTCCAGGATACATGAATCAGATAGGCCTAAAATTTGGACATGATCTTAGCAAGAGAGAAATGTGCTCAGAAACTCAGTTTTATTCTCTCATACTAGCAGTTTTTTATTAACCTTGACTTTCCAAATCTTCACCTTTGCTGAAAAATTCAACACAGCCTACATTATTTAAGGAGTAAAAGTCTTCTGATACTTCCAAAACATCCCAAGCACACCCTGATTGAGAATTGTTCATTAGTGACCAAATACTTGTGGTACATTCAACACTTTGTGACATAGCCAAAACCAAAGATTATTACCAATTTCACCTACGGGAAGCAAACATACCTTGAAAAGCTACGACAAATCTTTAAGAAATTCACAAAGATTCATTTGGAAAGAGCAGCATGGTGATAGTCCACTAGCATTCTGTCACAAGAATATTCAAGACCATAATCCTGAAATATTCAGGCCTAAACATACACACTCTTGTAGAAGCTGTAAGCTCATGCTAACGGTTTTAGATTTTTTGAAGCTATATGCCTAGCAATTTGTACAAACTCTTTGATGATGATTACTGCAACAACTTATTACAGATAAATACACTAAATTTATCTACTGTTTGCAATGGTTTCCAATGTCACACCATGGCAATCTATTTCTATAAATTTTCAAGGACTTTTCAGAAAGGTGTTTGCTGAGCTATACCATTACTCACCTCACTTGTTCACCTACCTCATCACTTTGCCCAAAACTATGATTTATGCTCTTTGTAGCTGGAAGTCATTTTTTGTTATGATTCAGGGGAGGCTTTTAGGGAAGCTACTGAGTGCTTGACCTTTACATAATTCTATACAAACTGAAATAATATCTAACAAATAAGGTCTTTCATATACGCCCAGCATTTCCGCAATTTTGCAACAGGCTAGTGTTTTCATGCTCGTTTTGTCCAATTTCCAGTTTCCATGGAGAAGGAAACTGAAACCTGTCCATATCTTCTGTTTCTTCATTCTCCCACATTCACAGGTATGCCTTGAACTCCTTCAAGGAGTCAAGCATCATTCATCCCAAACCAGTCCACCTCACTGAAACACTGGAAAACATTAATATGCTGCTTCTAAAAGCAATCGTACAGCTAGTTTCTTGAGCAAATGGCTAATTTGGAGTGGTTGGGTTTTTTTTAATTCTACCACTAAAAAAGCTCAGAGAATGAAGATACAGAGCTCTGTTTCTAATGACAATCTTGTTTTTACCAGTTCATTTCTCTTTCTCCATTTTAATATCTTTATAAAAACATGCCATAACGTCTTGGCATGTTCCCTCAATGTTCTGCAGTTTTAACACGACTTTATTAGTGAAAGTGCTCATATTTTGTTCTATTACCTCACTCATTAAATTCACCAAATACAACATGAAACAACTGAGGTTAATTCAACTGCTTCAGTTTTACTGAAGATTTCCTAAACACTTTTCCTCCTCCCTTTTCCTGGAAAAGTATATAACTCTTTATAATAACCGTTGTTCTTTGTCGTGTTGATCTTGGTGTATCTCATGCACATCTGCGCAATCTTCCTGGAATCTGTTAAACCTGAGGGAATACTAACACACCACGATCCTCAACTCCAGCATGACTTTCTGCTGCATCATAGCCTGGATTTCCTTTGCACTAAGAGAGTGACCAAAATGATCACAAACTACATGACCTTAGTATATGTACTCAATATTTTCACAGCAGTTGCTTGCTTTTACATAAACTAGCCTTTTAACTGTCACTGGAGAGTTAGCTACACTAGACCTTATATGCTTTCAAACAATTAGGTACTTGTTTGATTGGTAGCAGTTGATATTTGATCCCCTTGTTTGTTTTTTTAAAATCATGATTGAATATTGTGTGTTATTTCTAGACATATGTTACAGAATCCCTACTAGGGAGTCTATGGCTATGTTCATATTAGATTAGTTATGTCATAAAAAACACTCCGTGCTCAGTTATATATTACTTAGAATATTTAAAAGCAGAGTACACAAAGTTCGTTTCCTGACAATATCTGGACACCATTTTCCCCCACAGCACCCCAAACACAGCTCTCTGAGGCCAGGGAGCATCTACTGGTATCAATGGACACTGGAAGTAAACCTCAGATTTCCATACATTTCTGCAACACATTAATTGTAAACTTCCTTCAGAGAACAGGGACAGCAACGATTTGTTGCAGTGTACCAAACAGCAAAGACTGGTGTTTGAAGAGTGTGCAGGACTTACAGAGCTGAAAGAACAAGTATCAACATTATTTGTTGATTCTGGCACACAGGTAGAAAGGAAGAACCTGACAACCCTGCGGTAATGAAAAATGACTCTCCAGCATGGAATTCATAATGAAAACACTGTCTGGCACCCCGTGTGCGTGGGAGGGCATTTCATGCTCTGTCAGGAACTCAATGCAGCAACAATAAAATTTAGTGATAGAAAGGTGAATGAGTGGGAATGAGTGAATACTGCAGAACTCAAGGAAAAACAAGTTTTATGTCATTTTAGAAAGCATGATTTAAAAACCTTCCTATCTCTGTATAATGTAGCCCCTCTTCTTTCAAGCACAGTCAGTGTAAAAATAAGGAAATCTGTGCCATTATATCTGAAACAGAAGAAAATCCTGTAAAAGCTGGTATTAATATTCAGATACAATGTACGCATTAAAAACATACTCATGGGGTTCTTCCCTGTTCTTTATTTACGTGTTGCTACTTCAGCTTCACCTCTGATTCCCACCCATGCCACATACACCCCTCTTTTTCTCTAATCACTGAGAGATCAAAGAGTCTCTGCAAAGTGGAGCACAAAACGTATAAAAATGACTTGAACGATGTCAAAGCATCTGAAAACAGCTCATTTACCCCCAGCTATTAAATGCCAGTTTCACCATTACATTAAACATTTTGTAATCGGTATTTCACAAAGCTGTTTAAAGTCTTGTGACTATATAGGCAGTGTACAGCTGCAACTTGTACCATGCACAGGGTTTTGCTGTCATTTGCTTTCAAGAGTTAAAAAACATCAGAATATTTCCAAAAAATTGCATTTTCCATCACCAGGTGTGTCATCTGATTTTTCCCTTCAATCTTACTTCCTTGAAGGCACATTGTTCATTTACAGTTGACACATTTCTCCTGTTCCCTCCACTAGCATGCTTAAATAGTCATTGAAATCTGTCATATTAAGCAGAACATTCCATTGTAAGACAACAAATTCAATAACCATTTCTGTATAAATTCAATTGAAGCATTTAAAAGTACTGGACATATAAGGCTTACGGAGTCACCTTGGCTACAGTTTATTTACACCTCACCACTAACAAGTACTTGCCAACTTCTGACATCTCAAGACAGCTTCCAGTACATTCAAATGTGTTAGAGGCTGTAGATATTGCACACACTAATTCCATCACCTATTTGGTCAACAGTTTGGAAAATAGAGCGTTTCTAAACCACATTATCCTTTTTGTTTGTGCCTGTAATCATTTTAATATCATTCATACTTTGTACGCATTTAAGGAGAGCAGTTCAAAGACTTCTTTTAGAAATGGCAGAACAACTTTGTCGCAGTGGCAGGAAAAATCTGCGGCTCTGTTTTTGGCCATTTGCATATATACAAGTTCAGTTCAAGAAGGCTGGAGATTTAGGACTGTGTTGGAGTTGTTATTCATAGGAAAAAGATAATGAAGGCAAAAGTTGAGAAGCAAAGAACAACTTGAAAAATATAAGCTTTTTTTATTCTCACCTCTGCTACTAGCAATCAGAATTTCCAAAGTAATAAGTAGGTTATCAGATATGTAATTGAAATCCCATGCACTTTACAAGATACTCTCAGTTAACCATACAAACAATACGCTTAAAACCACAGAAATAACTCAGCATAAGGCTAGCTATACATTTTAATACAGTTGTCATTTTCCTCTCCACGTTCTTCATGGCCTCAAGTTCACCAACTGCTTTAGGAAGCTGACTACACACTCACTTGCAGAGGGTAGTAAAATATACAGATCAAAATCTACTATCTAATTACAGCATATTGCAACCTCCACTTGTGCATGGCAAGCTACCACAGAAGCACGCAATGGAAACAGCTGAACAGCAGAGCCATTATGCACCTAAAAGCGTGCTCAACACAGCTACTGCAAGGATTGCATGGACTTGTTCAATTTAGCATCTCCACCTCTGCACAAGCAGCTGTTACCATGCACATAGTTACCCTCATTAAAGAATCCCACACACCAGTGTCTTTCAAATTTGTCACTGCATTTTTACCTGGTAACTTTCCAAGAAAGGTGACAAAGGGCATAAAGAGGCCAAGACTAGAGAAACCACTGATTGTAAGCACTATCGCCATTGCTAAAACTGAAATACCAAATACCAGTACCAGGAATAATTAGCCTATTTGTGCTATACTGTGGTAACAAACAGAGTAAAAAAGATCCATGTGTCTGCATCCAATTTTACTTTGGGAAGAGAAATAAAATACTAAATATCATGGATGGAAGACAAAGGGGTTTTTAACCAATTATTCTACTTCTATAAATTCGTATTCTAAAATAAATTCTGTTAAAATTACAGTTAAAGACTGCCAGAAACATACTTGGGTTAAATTCAGCCTTAATTTAGAACTTGTTTACTGGGTACTCAATGATGCAGGAATAATAATTTGCACTGCAAAATACTTCTTCAAAACTGGACTGTATTTAAAAAAAACAGGTTGGTTATGTTTATGTGACACAAAATGTGAAACTCAGCAATGAATTCAAACATACAATATTAAAAAAATTCTGTGCATTAGGCATAGGTATTAAAAATTTGAAGCAAGCATTAGATACACGGTTTATTAAATATCTTAAATAAAACATTGCTAGCATACTCAAAAAAAAAATTAAACCCAACAATTTTAATTCCTCTGCTACTTGCACAATCAAAAAGAAATCTCATTTTTAATAAACAATAGACTAAATTTGTAAAAAAAAAACATATTTAGAAAAAGCTTTGACTTAAATATGATTTATGAGGACAAAAGATGTTCAGCATAACTAAAGAATAAATGGAATTACCAGCTTTATCTAATTTATACTCAAAGGACTTAAAACCAGACAAAAGATTTAGAAAAATAATTAGATATTTTGGTTAACAGTAATCACTGAACCTTTTCAAACTCTCAGTCATATTGCAGCCCTGATTCACACTTGCACTCTTATATCATCTTTACCTCTATGTCTACTTATAAAAAGAGAAGTGCATAAAGTTAGGTATTAAAATTACGGTGTCTTTAAAAAAGGAATAATGCTTGAAATATACTAAATTTGAATAAATAACTGGTTTTGGTGCTACTTCAGGTAATTTTTAGATCTTTTCCTGTGAAATCAGGGTAATGATACCCTATGACTCAAAAGCAGAAACCGAAGTTGAACTGAACATATGCTGGCAATGACAGATCAAACAGATACGTAGGAGGTTGTGAACAATAGACTGGAAAAAGCTTTTACATATAGAATAACTAATCATAGACTTACAGAATATACTTCAGGCTGTATAAATTAGAATAGTCACATTAACCCACCACAGCTTGCCTGAGATGTACTGGAGGTTAGAAAAAATCAACCGATTTAAAAAATAATTGACAAAAAAATTTACAAGGGCAGATACCTGGGTGAATATCAAGTATTTGAGAATACAGAAACATGCTCTGTGCCATGTGGTCTTACCATGTATAGGCCCAGGGTTTCTGATTCCACACTATTTACGTCAAAAGTGATTTCACCAGACAGCACTCACGCACAGTTTCTCATCTCCACACATTTCATTTACCTATAATTCAGCAACTTTCAATCCAGTTTTTTTTTAATTCATCTATGCTTCTCACGCCTTCAGAACTCTCCTACCAGGATTTTTCTCCGCCCTTTATTAGCCCTTCCAATGTATATCTAATTCTGCTTTCTTAATTCTTCCCCACTGTTTTTTTACTGAAGAATGCTCATTCATCAGTCACAACTTCTACAGCACATCTACCATGAAAGTCTTCTACACTCAAGCAGCAGAACACAGGTGCTACTTAGGATACAAATAAAAGGATCCTTACCTTTCCAAAATCTCTCACGTCAAACAAATCGAATGCTTCAAAAAGTTCACTTTTCTTCATCCCAAATATTTCACAACATGCCGAAAGAAAAGTCCTTATATTCTTCAAGCAAAGAAACTAGAGGAAAGAAAACAAAAATACTAAGCATCGGGTGTGTCAATTAGCAAGCTGTATGTTCACTTTGGTCACAAACACATTACAAAATTCACCAATACAGTTATTTGTAAGTCAGCACTTCCACTATGCTGTGATCTTCCACTAGTTCTAATTCAGCCATAAAAGTTCCCATCAGACTCAAAAGGATTAACCAAATTCTGAGCAGACACTTTGTGAACAGACTATTTACGTACTCTTTTTATGTAAGCAAGAGAAATGGCAATATGCTACTAGATACAGTCTAAATACAGACTTACTTTTCAGTTCTCTACAGACATGATAGAACAAAACAAAGTTACCTTAATAAAATTACATTAACGTGAGAAAGTTATTCTTCATGCATACATTAAGTGTCTTCAGCTGCTAAGATAAAAGTCTAGTTTTAATGTTTAATGATCACATGTGCACTGTTTTAACACACTAAAGACATTATGAATACATACTCTCCATCAGCAACACAGGAGCAGATGAAAATTGCAATTGAGAAGTCATTCACAATTCATCTAGTGGAGAGTTAAGATCTTCAAACCACCTTGATTTCTGTACTGAATCAAAGGCTATTTCCCTTGAAGTTACCCACATGCATCAATGATTATGTGAGCCTGGAAAGGAATAGAGCTTCTGCCACAATGCTCCCCTTAGAAGGCTTTTAATGCATTTTCCTGCAGACTACTTTTTTGAAAGACCTTACTAGTACAAAAGACAGTAACTATCCATAGCATTGCAATAACTAAAGAGGGGTATCTAAAAATTGCAATGTCCATTCTTGATAATAATTAGCACCATAAGGTACTAATACCTTATGAGGACATTAGCTCCATAAAGATGCTGTTGTGGAGCCTTATGATTCACTATGCAGTACAGTTCAAAAGAAAATATGATCTTTTTAAGCAACAGTATTTCAAATGAGCCAGAACTGTGCTTTGAACATGCATTTTAAAAGCACTGATTCAGCAACTCAATATTAAAACTGAGTTCCTAGAGTTCTCCATGTTGTAGTGGATTTATAAGAATGAGAATCATTTACATTAGGACAGATTATAGAATTTCTATGTTCCAACTTAATGTTTTTTATAAAAGCAGTATTTTTTTATATTAATACTGAGTGTCACAGCTATACCTTTCCTGAGCGCAAAGTAATAAACACCCAAACTGCTCACTCAGACGAAGTATCTCCCTGCTATACCTTCAGCATGAGACAACACAATACCAATGCAACAGGGAGCCCTACTTCATATCTTACACAGAACTAACCAGCCAGACACAGAAAAAGCTGAGCACCTGATAGGTCAGATTTACAGCAAGGTTAGACGTGTGAAAGCACCAATTCAACAAAAGAAGCTTCAAGAGCAGACAACTCCAGTAAATCGTTTTGGACATCAAGACAATAGACAACAAACTCATCCCAAAGCATCACAAAAGCAAATCCTGCACAAGCTGAAACTTCCAGGAAAGCATCTATGACCAACTGCCACATCAACTGTAAGATGCCACAGATGTGCCAGGCGGAGCTGTAGCCTCCACCCTTCCTCCCACTCCAAACGGTCCCGTCTGCACATGCTCCCAGCTCACATGGGGCAGCCGCCGCCGGACTATGCTGCTGGACTACGTACTCGGCTGCTTGAGGACAAGACGGCATTTATGCCAGACTGCTTTTGTGCCTAGTGAAATTTGAAAAATGAGTCTAGCTTGTTTAGTCAATACCACAAGCTTCTCTGATTTTTCAAACATTATAGTTTTCAAGTCAAAATTACAAGGTTAGAAGACTAAAAGGCATAAAATCTATGTGCTTCTTCCACCAAGATGCTGCCAGAAAGAACCAGAGGATTAACTGGTTTGGGAGTCCACAGCTTTAAAAACAAGATGACACATACAAAAGGATTATTGTTTTCCGATATATTTTTCCCGCCAGGTTTTTTATTATCTTTCTGAAAAGCCATCAAAAGCCACTAGGTTTGTCCAATGCAGAATACTGATCAACTTTAATACAGGTTTACTTTCTTACACTGAAATTCTTACAACCACTGACAATTTTTTTCCTCCCTGGAAAATTCAGCTGGCTTTTTAAAACCTAAATTTGGAGTTTAGATTAGTTAGTGCTGAAGTCTGCCAGTGCCAAGAAAGCTTACAGCTGCATTAAGTTGTTTGCCTCTAAAGACAGCAAGAAGTTAAGGAGCTATCACAGCCTAAAATCTGGCCTAGATTTGCTAGAGTCTCTTTTAGTGAGTTGCATTTAACTTCTTAGTATAGCTAAAAGAACCATTTAATGTATCAGCAGTTATGCACAAATAAAATGTCCTTCCCGTTCTGCAAAATGTCTCCAATTACTCTTAACAGAGGTCTCCTACAATAAAAGATAAAGATGGCGGTATTTTTTTTTTTCAACAAGATATATCAGTTACTTCAAATTTGGAGGGAATTTGGTGACATCAGTCTTTTCTGTTTAAATTACCATTACTATGAATGATATGCAAATAGATGGGAGAGTGTATGACAAGAAAGTAAGTTTTCTTTAGCCCACATGTTTTAAAGGAAATGTTAAAGTACCTACACTGTAAGTAATAAATTAAAATCTTTGGAATATTCTAACATAAAGACCAAAGAACAATCTAATCCCTCACCCTCACTTCTTTTTTTTTTTTTTTTTTTTTTTTTTTTTTTTTAAATACTCACTGATTCATTGTGGTAAAGTGCACTTAACATGCATTATATGTTAAACAGGCTTGACATAATTATAATCTAATAATCAACAACCATATGACAACACAACAGTTACATTTCTTGTAGGCCCTAGAAACCACAGACTAAGCATTTGTCAAATCCACCTGCACTTGAGATGGGACCATATCAACAATGAGTGTGCACCAAATGGTGCCTTTAGCAGAACAGGCCTCCTGACAAAACAGTCTTACCCCCCTGCTCGTTCAAAGATGCAGCGAGTTTAGTTGGGCATCTCATGATTCAGTATCCATCGATTTTCTCTTAAGTGAAAACAAAAGGCTTATTACTAAATTATTAAGCTAACCACAGTAGCTACAAGGATAAAACCAAAAATGTCTTCATATTTATATGTGCTCATTTTGCAATAAAATATATGAGGAAAAAAAATCTTTAAAAAAAGAACCGCATTATATGCTATTCATATTTTGGAAACGCTATTTGTTTATATTACCCAGAAAACTTTCAGAAATATTTCCAAAACTTTATATTGCAATCTTCTAAAGAAACAGTTTTCCTCAATGAAAACAAAGATTTTTATCTCTGTAGTTATTGTATGAAGAAGTACAAATTAGTAAAAGAAACCTCCAAATTAAAAAAGACCATACACCTAAAATCTAGGAAGTTCTATAAAAGGCAGCCCTCCTCGCTGGCAGTAAGAAAAAGGAACCACCAGTCTGCAGTCTCTCATTAGTAAGTACAGTCCTCAGGATATTTGGAAACCTACTAAATTATTGTGTTTCTTTTTCAAAGAAAAACATTATACTTCGGCACACCACAAGGGAGACCATTAAAGGCATAAAGAGCAGTTGGGTACCCAGTTCTCTTAGAGATGCAAGGAGAGCTAGACATCTCCCACTTGGTCTAATCTCCAAAAGTCTCCTCCACAGGAAACCTCTTTCAGTACAAGAACCAGTTTCTCTTCATTAAAAGATAACATAACTTTACAATGTGCTCTTGAAAAAGCTAATGCTGCCCTTCTTCGGTTTTTTGTTGTTTTGTTTGGGTTTTTTTAATTGCATGGCTGTATTAGGAGACAGCAGTCCAAAATTCTCAATACACAGATCAGTAAAAATATTGCAGTAGGGTAGTGTAAGCCGTGAGTCTGAAAAACTTTACACTAGTGAAAAATAGGGCTTGTATCTTGCTCATCTCCACATATACCATGAGAGGAGAGCACACACAGTACCCAGAGAGAGACTGACAAAAATCACAACCCGCTGGGATTCAGGACCCCAACAACAATTTTCAATATTAACATCTATAGATTATCAAGACATTTCTAAAGCACCCTAATATTTCTAAAGCACCCTAATATTTCACAGCTTAAGCAGTTACACTACTACAAACCTATAATGTCATTGTCAGAGCTGCTGAAATGGTACAACTCTTGTCATAAACCACTGTGCTTTTATGGAAGAGATTAGAGTTTTAGTGCCCCCTGGTCCATTCTGCACTGACTTTAATTTTGTAAGGCACAAACACAACATTGACTGAAATGAAAAGTAAGTTTGGAAAAAAAAAAATCTACCACCTAAAAAAGCAGGTATGGTTTATATAATTGGGACTGCATTTGTCTGAACTTAAAGTGGAATAGAGTGGGCAAACCAAAGTACACTAAGTTCCATAGAAAAAGCATGCTGTTTTCTACCATAACATTTGCTACTGCAGACAAAAAGAAACATTTATTTGAGGCTTTTTAAACACAGTACATGGCTATGTGTGCTGACAGAAACGTGTTGAAATATTTTACAAAAGGTACTGAATAGAAATGGCTGATTAGACACAAAAAGCACAGGCAGGACTATAGCTGCCCACAGGGAAAAGGGATTTACCTAACCAGACCGCTAATGAAGTGAATGATGAAATGTAAAAAGAAAAAGAAAAAAAAAAAAGTCAATTTCATAGATCGCCTATTCATACAATCTTGGTGGCATTTCTCAGAAAATACATTTCAGCACTGAAGTACTTCAATGGAATAAAGTTCTATTTGATATGAACAATAATATTCAGTATCTAGATGTATCTTTTGTACTAAAAGCACTCCTAAGGGTGTTCAGAGACCCACACAAAGAGCTCTGAAGATCACATTTTGCCATGAGACATTTATATGAAATTCTAACAGAGCAACATCAGTCAGGCAAGTGAAAACTGAAAGGCCAAGAAATGACAAGTACTAAGGAAAGACAGAGTTCTAATCCATATTCAGCTTTCTTTTTTTTTTTAAATTACCAATCGTGGGGAGAAAACAGCTATTTCTATTTATTTCAACTTCCATCTCCTTTTCATTATGGTGATTTAGTCATAAGCAAGGAAGAAAGCTTAGGTAGCTTGTGATTTTCCTAATATTTGTATCTGGATCAACAGACACACATACGGCATTTAGGACAAACTAGAGAACATACTGAAGCCCAGGCATCTCAGACAGTCTAAACAGATGCTAGGCTATAACGGGGTATTAAAAACAAAATGGATTGCTGTCACTATGTCAGGGAAGGTGGTCTTTTTCCAGTGTGATTCACTTTTGCTGACATTGTATAGCCATCCCTTCATCACCACACTTCCCAGGCTTTTTTGCATGTCACATTCATGGCCCTGCACAGATTTCAGGGGGTTCCCAATAAGTGCACGAGAACTGAGGCCAGTCACTCCTAGCCAACATCACATAGAAGCTATGATAAAAGAGCAAAAACACAGAAAAAGAAGGACTCTGCTTAGCCAACTGTCCACTAAGTCCACTTTGCCTCCTGTGGGAGAAATAAGGCATGTCAATCAGGGAAAGTCCAGAAATCTTCCCCTCCTCTTCCCCCTCCAAATGGCATCACTTTATAAATTACACAGCTGCAGCTATTCACCTTTGCCTAGTCTCTAAACAGCTTTATAGGCATAAACAAAAAATGGTGAGATTTTATGTAACAGCAAGCATTTTATGACCAAAATAGTTGAGGAAAAGCCAGACATTCAAAACAAGTATATAAAAGGGAAGTAATCAGATGAGCAAATTTGGCTTCAATTCACACATCTCAGAAGGCACAATCACTTTCTTTTTTTAATTTGTGAAATACTGGTATTACATGCAAGGAGGCACATACAGGGTTGTGAAGATAGATTTTTCTATTAGTCATTTATGGTCTTAGAAAAGCAGAATTACACAAGAACTGGAGGCAGAAGAATAGAAAAACAGATCGTTGCCGTAATGCTTATGTGCTCTTCCTACACCTCAGCACTTACTGCAAAACATGGGCTCCTGGCCTTTCCTGTCCATTTCTGGGAGGCTGATGCGAACAGAATAGTTGGGAATATCTCAGTTTGATTTCCACTCTGTTCCTGAGAATATACGTAAAAAGGAAAATAATGCAGTAACACCTCTTGAGCATGAGGAGAAATGTGAAAATTGCTATAATGGATTTAACTGGTATAATTGCTTTTCTACATTCTGTCACCAAGATTGATATGTGCAAGTTATTTCAGTGAAAGAAAGCACAGAAACAGAAGAACTTGTCTCCTCGAAGTTTCCTTCAAAGAAGTTGGTTAATGCCCTGAAGGTTGCAGATTTTTCTCTTCTTGCTTGTTTCAGTATTTGTTGCAACAACTGTGTTGACAGGAGTAACGTAAATTCCACACTAACATTGTTTGAATCCTGCTAAGTCCAAATCTAAGAGAGAGATCCCAAAACTCCCTATTGTGACCAAACAGCACCTTCTAGCCACAAAGTCAAGATACTGTGACCATAATGAAGCTATGAAGCAGCAAGACAAAAACTGTACCTTGCACCTATGTACATAAAAAAGCAACAGTAACTAGAGATACAGGCCCAAGGGTTTCATTAGCTCCTACATAATGCACACATTATGCACACAGGAAACATCTAGCTTCCTTTAAATTTTTTCAGCCACATCCGATAGGAGATGGAAGAAAATCTGCTGATATACAGATTTTATACAGAATACAGAAACTGGTGCTCATATCAAGGGCTTCTTTCCGTAGGCCAGCCTGGATTGTTCCCTGACACATGCCTTCTTTGACAGACAGATCCCAAAAGCAGAGTTACCAAAGTAAGAGCATGTTATACTGCTATTAGATTACACTTTTTTTTTTCAAATGTACCTATGTTCATTAACAACAGATTACTAGGTACTCAGACAAAGCAAGGGTCCACTGTAGTACTGACAGAATTCTACATTCAGGGTTAACAATTCAACACAGAAATCATTCCTGGCTCCTTCACAGATTTCAGCAGCCAAAGCAGATTAGATTAGTTCTGCTCTGCCAACAGGAATAATTATCACTATATGCAGTAAAAAATAGCTGTAAGGATTTCTAAGTGAGTGAAGTACAGACCCACTGATGAAGTCTTAATTCAACATCTATTAATGTCTTTCCCTAAGCCAGCAAGAGGGAAAAGAGCAATATCAGAGTCAAGAATGGAAGTTTTAACATTTCTATTGTTCCTATGCGTGACAACTTTCTTGTAAGGATCTTTAAATCCAGAGTCCTACTGAGGGTAGGCAATGCAAAAGGGCCATGAGGAATTTAAAGATCAAGCCAGTGCAAGAGGATGAGTGCTCCTATCTTCAGTAAGCAAATGAAAGCTACAAGGCTGTCTCTAGAGATTTTTTTGGTTTCAAGTCTCACAACACCACAAGCAAGTATTATTCTTCCTCTCACTCTTAGATAAAACATATTAAATTGCAAATTACATTTTAAAAAGAAACTAACGCACAGAGGAAGAACACATCACTCATAGCAAAGGAATTCAGTTTTAGGTTCTGCATTTGGCCTCCTGTTCTGCAAACGATCTCCATTATTCAGGTGACCGGTATTTCTGAAGCTCAAAGCAGAAGTAAACAGCCAAATATTAAATACCTCCTAATCCTTGCTTTCCAAAAGGTTAAAAAGCAGATACATTAATAAAGATGGAGGAGACAGCACACTGAGCTCTGGAAGAGGCAGGCTCATTATTAGTGTCTCAGCAGCTTACAGCCTATTCCCTTAGTTCTTTGTATAGTCACTTTAAGAACCAGTTTTGGGTAACAAAATATGCAAGACCAGTTCCATTACATAACCATGAAGAATTTTGCTAAGAAATGTGCTATGCAAAGAACAACAGGCATTCCTTAATTCAGAGAAGTAAGGAATAGCCAGGCAGATCTGTAACGCTATTAGCTTACTAGACATGGGCATTCTTTGAAGGCCTACACAACGCATAGGATGCTGTATGAACTATTAAACATATTAAATTCCTTTGAACCACTGCTAACAGTATGACTATTAATAGCATGTTCTTTATTTGCTCAGTTAATGTAGTAATTAAATATTCATAGAAAAGCTCTTCTTAAAATTCCTGACTACTATTCAATTGTGCCTATTGCATTTTGGCTTGAGTATGAAGTTTTGTTATGTACATTTGCTCTCCTCTGTCCTTCAAAAGAAGAAAATGGAAGTTGAAACTTGAAAAAAAGCTGAGAAAACACAAAGAATGCTCAGCTTTTATTAGTACTGATATGGAGTGAACAGAGGGTGGGGTGGGGGGCAAGCTCAGGACTTGTTATGCATTGCCGACTCTCTCCTTGGCTATGCTGGCAATATAGCATTGGTTAAGCCAGTGAGGGCAAAGAAGCACTTAAATTCTCTTTGTTCCTTAAGTCAAAGTACTCCTACATTCTAGTCAAAGGTCACTGAAACACATTCAGCAAACACCTTCTGTGTCCTACCATGTGCATCAGAACAGGAGTCACTAGGCTGCCTGAAGAAGCAAGAACTTTACCTACTGCATGATGAAAAGTAAAAGACAGCTTCAGGAAAGCACAGAGTCACCAAAAAGATGGGAATTTTTAGACCATAGAACCCAAACTACAGGAATTCCCCAAGTGTAACTGGCAAGAGGCATGGGTGTGAGCTCAGGACAGCATCCTGTTGCAAAGGGCAGTTTTTTGGGTAGCCCTTTCTTCCCCACTAGCAAGACTTAACAAGTTTATTCTGCAGTATCTCTTCAAAAAGAACAGCAATTGGGACACAGTATCAAGTACACAAAGGAGACCAAGCTATGGGAGCTATGGGGTTCCTGTGCTTAGTTACTTTTTCAAATGGCTAGCTCTATCTGCCTTACATCCTAAAGTTGCATCCCTAAAATATCTTTCATTAAGGACCTCAGCGTCTCAAAAAGAAGGAAGACAAAGGGAACTTGGAAAACAGTCCTGGAGGAGAACAAGAATAGGAGGAAGAGAGCAGCAAGGAAATAAAAAGAGGACCAAAGGAAAAGGAACAGGAAAGGGACAGACACACAGTGGGGGAAAAAGTTTAGAAAGAAAATCAAAATAGGCCAAGAGAGAGAAAGATCCAGTAGGAAAGGCCCATGAAGTAAAAAGGGACTTGACTAGCTAATGATTACATTATGGGAAAAGATTAAATAAAAGCCAAACACAAGAAAAGTATGTGTTAACATTTTTATGTTAAAATGCTTCAGGCTAAGCTATTTATGAAACTGCCATTTAAAGTAAGACAGTAGTCACTGTGCTGTAAATTATATTCACAATTGTGACATGGAATACTGCTTTTGTAAGAGGCAGAACTGTAAAGGATACTAATTTTCTACTTGATGTGTTGTCATTGGTCCTAACATCGGGTTTCTAACCACTCACATTTCAATTTAGTTGGTGAAATATTAGCAGGGGTATGAAACTGTTTTATAGACACAGAAACCTCAAAACCTACATCTACCTAATGTATTTAAACTTACTGGGGGGAAAAAATACCCTAAAGCCTACAGCCTAGCTGATATGTTGAAACAGCAAAATAAATGGAAAGTGTCAAACAAATTCGCACTCAATGTTTTCATGACCAGAGAAAAAAACAAAAATCACATCCACACTCAAACCATAAAAAACCTTACAGCTAAAGTATGAAATACAGATCTTCACATTGGTGCTAAAGAGAACACCTAACACATCTGTTTCATATTGTTAGCTTGGCACACTAAGATGCTGCTTCCACACCCTCAGTATCTTTTATTCATGACTGAGCTTGGTTTTTACAAGTCTCTAGTGTTGGTGTAATAACACATGAAGGCATCTTACTTTGCCTATACCTGTGCAAGGGAAATTAATTTTGGGGTGTAAGGACCCCTATGAAGGTCAAAAGACTGTCATATAGGCTAAAGATACAAAACTCACCTGAAGGATCCACATTTGACTTCAGTTCCACTACAGAAACACAATCCCTTTCACTATTTCTACCCCACCCCTAGAAATAAGCACTATTGATCTCATCATCTGAACTGGATCTTCTTTGTGACTAAACTGTGGCCCTAGTGCCCTGGACACAGGCCCTACAAGGCCAGACCTGGATCTCAATTACGTAATCCCTGCACGAAGACCTACAGTATGGATTTTTTTAAGATCACTTTTTAAGTTAGCATGTACTGACTTGTTCTCTTCTAAGCACTTTTCAAAGTCTCAAAAGCTGTCAATCCTGCATGGAAATTCAACACAACGGGGGGGCGGGCAGGAAATCTTCACAGGATTAGTCAATGTCTATTAAAGTGGAATCTAACCCAAATAACTCCTGTGCTCTTCTACTTCTTAACAGCAGATCACATAGATCACGTATTACGTCTGTTATTTCCAACAGGAAGGAACAATACTCTTACTAACATTCATTAGTGTTAACATACATGATTCATTAAATACTTTAAATGTTTTCTTGAATTGCACATGAGCAGTCTTTTCCAAGCTCTTATGATAATGGAATAAATTCCTAGCAAGACATTAAGGATGTAAATACAGCTGTCTACAAATTGCCAAATACAAATACAGCTGTCCTCTAGTTACCTATTTTAAAAATCCACTGTTCTATTTTTGCTGGTGTGTCACTTCAGGTTTGCAGTTTACTAGACCATGCTCTCTGTGGCAAGGACAGGGGTTTCTGATACTTTCAGGTAACACTTCTCAAGGATTGCAAATCAAGTAGAACAGCTAAGTCCAGAAGCCTAAACCACAAACCTGTGGGAATAGCCATGAATGAAGAATGAAGAACAAATTCCAACAATAAATTTACAGGATTGGAAGTGAAAACTTAGTGGTCACAGAGTGCATTGACTACGTTTTTACACTTTGCGATATTCTCTGGGGCATCAACATATTGACCTGGCATCATATGTCATCTTTCGTTCACCGTGTGTCATACAGTTCAGATCTCAAAAGCTGAGGAATGAAGTTAAACTCTTTTAACTGCTTGAACTTATACACTTGCATGGAGCTCCATCTGCGGTATCAGGCTGAGAAAGTTACATGCTTCTAAAATCTTTATTACCACATATATGCAGCTGAGCGTTTCCCAGTAATGAGTAGTCTATTAAAAGTCAATTCATAGTTTGTTTTACTGGTCCCAGATGCTCACGAAATTTTAAGTAGAGCAATTGGTAGCAGATATATCATCTTTTTCTGCTCAGTAGTAAAATAAAGCGACCCAGGCTAGAGTGCGTCAGAAAGTTTGCGTTCATCTAGCAAGCGAGCACCAGGTGTTCCACCCGCATTTCTGTCCTCAGTGAAGCCAAGGCTCAGACCGAGTGCTGAGCTCTTCCAACAGCCAAATAATCAAACCATGGCAGAAAGCAAAACAGCTCAACCCTTTTAACTATTTAACAAGGTGGTTTTGCCCCACTCTGTAGGAGGGGCTTTCTGCCTCATTGCCTTCGATTGAACAAAATGAAGGAGAGTACAGCCCTAAAAATCTGTGTTGCTCTTCATCATGACAGTAAGGAAAAAAGGTCATACAATTTCATAATATGAATATTGTAACCACATAAAATACAGTAAATGGATAGAAAAAGCAGCAGCTACCCTTACATGCCATTCCACTGTTAATGGAAAAATCATTTGTTATCTGAAAGGTTTTTTTTATTACATGTATTCAGGTGATTTCACCTCTGAAATGTCTTAAACTATAAACTTTCAGCACGTGTGTAAAGATTAAAGCAAGAGAAATTCTAAATATGATTAAAAATAGGGAATAATGGTTGCCCTACATTATAAATAAATCGTTATTACTGTGTAAGTAATCTAATTACATTATTTACATAGTAACAAAAATTTATTTATAATGAAATCATGAACCTGCAGAAAAACCACTCCCCAACACATCAAACACCCGGACAGGGTGGGGGGCAGAATCAGGGCCTCCATCTTTTCTAGCCGTGAGGCCACTGCACTGAAGTGGTGATGGCGGGGCACCGCCAGCACACCGGCTGGCAGCCTGCACTGCTCTGCCGACGTTCCCAGCAGCTTCCCAGAGGTGCTGCTGGGCGAGAGGGCCCAGGAGGCACCGGCCGGGGACAGCCCTGGGGCAGCCGGTGTCCGCGGGGAGGGCGGCAGGCAGGCCTCCGCCATGGCTGCTCGCCCCGGCTGCAGGCCTTCGGCCACACACCGCCCTTCCCACAGCCACCTGCCCTGCCAAACCTCTCCGACTGCTTCCTGGCTGGCCCGTCAGGACCCATGCAGCACAGACAGCCTGAACACTAGCCAGAATCAAGATGAAAGACTGGACTGGATGCAAAATCCTCCAGTGTCCCATCAGGCCTCGTACTTCAGAGGTTTATGAAACAACTTCTAAGCAGCCGACAGAATTGGCCAGGACAAGACAAGGCCATCCCAAACATCCACAAACTTCTCAAAACACCTGGCTCAGCGAGGGGAACCACAGGGCTGTTCATGCCCCCTTGCCACCAGAGGCCTCAGCCCAGACACTCATGTTGAGACACGCAAGCCCAGACCCTGCTGCCAGGGCCACCTACGCCTCAGGAGGCTTTGTTGAGAATGGGAAGCCTAAGGCGATACAACTCTACAAACGTTTAATGTTTCCAGCTAACACAGACCAGGTAAAGCAGTATTAGAAGCAGATGGGTGCTATACTACAGTTCGTTTTGTCAATGAGATTTAAATGCACAGACCGTGTTTTTAACCAGCACATGCCTCGTCTCTGAGAACACGTTCTCAAACAGATGGTGTCACCCCAGGACCTGCAGGATCCACACGAAGTACAGAAACATAGATGGTTCAAGTGAAATAAATATATGTATTTCAACCTACAGTGAGGAAAAATGCTTAATACCATTTATTCCATAAATTATTACAATACTTAAAACTCTGGTGCTTTATCTTACACGCTACAGCAAGTCTTTCAGAGGAAAGATGTATTTGGATGATTTCTGGGACTGATTTTAATTTGGTCCAATCGTTCGTAGTATTGCATTACCTCAAATGAGAGTTAAAAAGACTGCCAGTGTTAATGTCATGGCTATTTGGAAATACCTAAAAGTTACTGTACAGACCACCCACAGTTTGAAGTTTTGGGGGCTTTTTAAGGAAGGTGGGCAGGGGGAATCTAACAGAACACATGTTCTAAGTCAGTTCAGTGAAGAAGTATCCCCCCTCTTGCTCACTTCATATAGATTATCTACCACTTCCATTGGATAACCCTCTGTTTCCACACTAGAAAGGACAGCAAATAATTTTCTCTTTCCTGGGCCTCTCATATTCTTCCCCTATGTTGCCTCTTCTCAAAGCTGAAAAACCCTTCTTTTTCAATTGAACTGTTCCTTATTGTTTCGTATCTTTGAAAACCTCTACTGCCCTTCTCTGCACCTTTCTCATTTTATTACATCCTCTTCAAAACAGGAGACCACAACCACACAATATGGGAGCACTGTAGCTTATGCAGTAGACTGCCATGGCATAATGAGCCATAACACATAGTAGCATAATGAATGTTTTGGGTGCAAAACAAGCCTCTGCAAATGCACTTTGCAAAAACCCTTGGGTGCTACATCTTCCACAGATGTCTATCGGAACAGATTACTGTACTGAAGAATCTGGTCCAGATGAGGATGAGATATTGAAACAGATGAAACAGTGGTTTGATCCACGACTGCAATTCCTGTGATAAACAGGACACAGAAACATTAATAGTTCTCAACTTCCAAAAATTCTGAGGGAAGTCAGTTAAAATACAACTCTAAAAACA
>JAVJGI010000032.1:11788373-11802527 GCA_035590275.1 Ibycter americanus | reverse complement strand
CCCCCCCCCCCCCCCCCCCCCCCCCCCCCCCCCCCCCGGGAAGGAAACAGCTGCCATTCATTTCTCTGTTCCTTCTAATTCTTGGAAGGCTTCTACCTCCAAAGAAGGTTTTAATCATCCTAAGGCAATCAACAGCATGTTATCATTAATACTAGGGGAGCAGATATAACAGAAATAATTTTTCTAATGTTGACAGAAAAACCCACAAAGTATTTGGTCATCATGTGTCTTTCCAGTGAATCTGTAGCTGCTCAAGATCTCTAGCTTACTTTCCCCTTGGGACATTAACAAACTTTCAAGCAATAATATTTCCAAAAAAGAAAAAAATCTCAGGCACAGACTAGGGTACAGCATTACTTCGCAAAATGCAGAAATACCTTCACAATGTCACAGCCCACACCTAACATGTTTGTTTACAGGAAAAGGGACTCCTACTGAAAATGAGAAAATTCCACAGAAGCAAGCATCAGGAATTCAGTGAAACAGGCCACATGTGTAGGTGGTACAGGAGGGGCAGCATCCCCATAAGAGAAGGAAAACAGCATAGTCATTCCTCTCCTGCACAGAGAGAGACTTATAAGACCAAGCACATAGATAAATGAATACAGAGATGTGGTAATAATTGGAAAATAATATGACTAAATTGAAGAGTACCACAAATTTTAAAAGGAATTTCCCTACTCAAAAATCAGTCTCACAACTACAAAAACTGAATAAAGTTGAAGGAAGCATAAAAGAGTGGGCCAGACTTTACAGTGGAAAATTTCAACGATGGAAAGCATCAATGCAGCTAGAAAACTACGCAAAAGCCACCTCCTTCCCAGCAGCATATTTCAGTTGTGAAGGGACATGTGAGGAAAATCATTCTGAAGTTACAAAGGATCCAATACTGAAGTAAAATAACCACTGACCCAGATTAAGTTCTCATCAGTATCTCATCATGAAACAAATACTTTAAAACTGCTCTAGTATTTGAAATTATATGAAACCATAAAATCGGTCAGCATAGTAGTATGAATATCACTGTAATTATTCTTCAAATACATGTTCTCCATTAAGCCTGGAACTGCATGACAAAATTTTGATTTAGTCCCATGAGAACCTTCAAAACAAGTAACTCAAATGGTAACATTGAACTGCTTCACCCTCAGGTGGGGAGAAATTATGTGAAGGAATCAAGACAAGAGGTGCTTGTTTACAGGACATTTACTGACCATTTATGCCTTTACTGCGCTTTCAATTACAGCACACCCACAGACTTCAGTGGAATCACCAGCTGGGTATTGCCACTTTCTCTGCCTGCAATGCTTATGAATTATACCATGCCTATAAAGACTGTGTCCATCCACAGAAAGCAAGCAAGTAAAACTCCAGAAACCCAAAGAAACAAATTGTAGTCTGAATAAAACAAAGAAGAGTTTCTAAGTAATCTCTAATAAAGTTTTTCTCTAAATTTCCATCTAACCTGATTTATAATTGCCACTAGCTACCAACAATCCCTCAGGGACACCATCATATTGCAAATGCTTTTATCTCACAACACAGACACTTAGTTGTAGCGGTTGTTTCACCTTGAGTATAAATAGTTCTCTCACCTCCAGCCTGGGAAGTAGAAATAAAATTATCATGTCTATCAGCCCCTGAACAGTGAGTGGAGCTCAGCGGATAAAGAAAGAAACCATGGAGATTGATGCCCAACACAAGGGAGCTGTAGGATGAGCACGCTGGCTGGCAGGGCTGGGTATTTCTGCCTCGCAAGCAACATAGATAATCAATCTGAACAGTGCTTAAAAATAACTAACGTTCCCATCCCCACATGCTCTCCCTCAGGACTCAACCCCAGAAAAATATTGCTCAAGCAATGCCGTGGCATCACAAACCTCCAGAGTTTGTTGGGAAGGGCAGGAATCAAGTGATGCTGCCTTTGAAAAGAACAAGTTTCCAGCATTAGTGGCTGATTGACCCTGCAGACTCCCAGAACTAGCTTTCATCCTCATCGCTTCCCACCAGAGTGATCTGCTCCGTCATCTGTAGCAAGCAGCAAAACAGTTTTGGGGGACACATATGTTGGAAACCTCTGACTGCAATAGGAAGGAGGCATAATTTTTTATAGTAATGGGCAAAAAGAAAAGCAATCACCATTTACAAAAAGTAGTGACTGAAAAGCAGCTTAAAATAGACCAACACGCGATCGCTGTTCAAGTGCTGACTGGTGCCTTGAAACTCCTGTGTTTGCTGGTCCTAAAAACGTAACTTCCACTCAAGCCTTCCTGCCCAGTGCTCTCACCTGGGCGGGAAGCAGCTTCCGGAGGAGATGCGCTGTCATCCATGTAGGAAACAGATTTCAGAGGATCTGCAGAGGGATATGGCCAACAGGAACAGTGAAGACAGCAGAGCAGGGAAAACAGCCAAAAGGAAGAAAGAGCATCAGGAAAGAAGTGAAAGAGGAAACAGATGCACTGGAGGGAGAAGAAAATACCAGAGCGAGGGGGAAGGCAAATGGAGAAGGTGAAAGTAATATAGTCCAGACTGAGAGGAGGAAGCATGAGCATAGAACAAGCTGCAGAACTGAGATGAGTCAAAAGGAGGGAGAAGTAGAGACAAGAAGGAAAGAAGGGAGGCGGGGGAGCCCAAACCTGTCAGAGCAATGCTTCTTACTAATCAGAGAGCAGTTTGGACTTCTGATAGATAAGATCAAGACACACAAGTCAAGGCAGAAAAATGTGAGAAACAGGGAAAATTGAAAAGAGGTTCTCACTAGCAGAGCTGACAGGAAAATGAAATATCATACAGAAATCCTAACATTTCAAAATCTGCTGCTTTTTCAAATCAAGATGAAAGGCATTTTAAGTTCATTAAACTTTAACATGACTTTATTGAAACACTGGATTTTGAGGTCAAACTCTAAAAATATTCAGCACAAAACAAGAAAAGGTAAATACTACTGCATTTCTTTTCCAAACAGTTTAAAGAACATCTCCCAAGAATGGCATTCCTGCAAAACCTTTTGAGGAATAATTTTCCTGTATAACTGCTCCACCACAAATTTTACAAACAGCGTTCAGTGAAAACACTGTTCCTCACTGGAATGAAAAAGATACATCACTTAGGAGTCTTATTTCCAAAATTGAATTTTGTTAGCAAAATATATTTGCGGTCCTGCATGTTGAGCCACAAATTTTAAAACTTTCTTTAAGACTTGGAGAGCCATTCGCCCCACCTGCGCTCCTACAGCATGGAAATGGCGATGATTTCTAAGCCAGAAAGGCCATGTCCTTAATTAATATGATAACCACCATCAGGAGACCTACACAGAGAAACCCCACCAAAACACCAGCTCTGCCCCAAAGGAGAACATCTCAGCATTCCTTCACTGCTAGTCAGAGGCCACATGCATTCACAGCCACTGTTATACCACTGATGGAAGAAGGATCTACTCCTCAGGCCTATTCCTAGTGAGGTGAGCTAAGAGACAATGTTATAAAATACACTCCCCTCCTGTTTCAGGAGTTTTTTTGATTAGCAGGTTTTTTCTTATGTTTCTCCCATTAGCCATGGCAAACAATTTACAATTTCTTAAAAAAAAAAAAAAAACCACCCTCCAGGGATACTTGTCATTGTAACCAGGAATCCCACAGATAACTGCAAGAGATTTTTTTTTTTTTTTAATTTCATAATAGGTATTTTTAACACTAGAGAATAATTCACATTACATTGATTATTGCTAGAGCTCTGTGCTCTTGAAATAACGTGATATGCTATGGGACTTACAAGCTACAAAAACCTACATTCTCAGAAAAGAGAATGCAGATAGTTTAAATTAAGCAGATTCCCCAGGGTCCAATGAATCTGAGCAATTATAGCTAGGAAGACACACAAATTTGAAATATGCTCCAGTCTGCTGCTCAAGAGTTTCTCATGAAGAGCAGCCCCCCCTGTTCCCAGCATGGCTCAGCCATTCCTGCATGGCACCCTCTCCCATCACTATGTCTGCATTCGCATGCAAATCACAGGTCCCAGTCAGCAAAGGCTTTCATCTCAGCTAATCAATTTACCAGGGTTTTCTGCAGGAAGAGAAATCTTTAGGACTCTGATACAACTATAGAGGCATTCCAATAGGATTACTGGAGTCATTTCTGTAACACTTCATAAAACCTGCCACAGCACAGAGACAGTAGCTATGAGCCTTTTCTAAGGCACAGTCCTTCTAACCAGCAATATTGCTTAAAGGCATCACTGAGAACAACAAATGCGGAGTTAAATCTCAGGTTTTACAAAGATTGCCATCTGTTCAGCTTATTTTACAGTGAAATCAGCAGCCTCAGCACAATCCACAGAGAAGATGCATCACCATACTCAGTGCTGCCAGCCACAAGTGCAAACTGAATGAACACAGACCCTGAATAACTTTCTCATGACTACTTGTAGTGATTCACACCAAGGCACAGCAGTGGGCAAATTCATGCTGCCCTTTGTAATGGATAAAAAGAAGATCAGGACATAACAGGGACAGGCAGAAACCCATTTAGGACTCTCATGAAACCTCAGGACATTTACACACCTGTTAAAGACCACTTAAGGTTTTAACATATTCTCCACTTTTAAAAATGTTCTAGGAATTCCCTAGAATCAAACAGCCCTAGGAGGACGGACACACATCCCAAACAAGCCCTCTGGGCCAGGCCCACAAACCACTACTTCATATCAAGCATCCCAAAACCTAAGCAAGATCAAAAAAGACAAAAGGAAGGTGGGAAATGAAAGCTCAGCAGGAATTTTCAACAATATTTCAAAATAAGCAATTGCCAGCTCAGAGTAGTATGAGATACAACCTGAAACCCTACATCGCTCTATGTGCACACACAGAGGGTAAACCACTACAAGAAAGTGAAACTTAAATGTTTCCTCACACAACTTGGTGCAATTTAGCAAAACTGCTACTGCTCTGAAATGCAAAACTTGAACTGCCAAGTAGCATGAACAGGTTTTCAAAATAACCGCCTAAATACAAGTGTGGTTTTTTTAAAGCTTGGCAGAAATCCGTTTTTAACCAACTAGACATCAACTGACTATGAGTCCAAAGGCAACAACCTGCAAGGGCACTTCAGGGAGTCTGTCTTTCTATTTTGAGAGTAAAAGAAGGTACAGGCAATAGGAACTCTTCGAACATTTTCTCTGGTGTTTCCTACTTTCTACTTATTCTCCAGGAAAAAGTAATTCAAAGCTTGAGCTAAATCCTGCAGAGATAAATACAACTGATGAGTGTTTACCCTGACTTACAGTTCACATGATAGGACTATATATGATCACCATACTTTCATCCAGAGACACCTAAAATCTGACAGGTACATGGGTGCAGTGAAGGTGTGCTCCTCCATCTACCAACTCTGCCCTGGAATCAGACATATTTAATTACAGATCCTGAGGAACTCAGAGGGAAAAACAACATGGCCCTCATGGCCTTTTATCAGCTGATGTAAGGCATCACTGCTACATGGGGTAGTAGTTGGTGGGAATTTGAAGTCAGTCACTGGAGCACGTAAGCATAATTTAAATCTTGACTACCAACATGCAAGCAACGCACAAAGAATTACACAGGCCTCAATAATGCTGTCATTATTACGCTATTAATTTAGTTTGGGCAGACAAAATAATGCATTGATTTTTTTTAGCATCAGATTTCCTATACAACAGTGAAGTGAGGCTGCTTTGACAGACAAAATTTTCAAGGGCCGAGCTTTAATCATTCTGCTTTAGTTGCCTATAAGACTCCTTTCTGTGTAGAAATTATGTGAATGCAGGAATAAGCAGAGGTACAAAGTATCCTAAGTATAGATTGTACATTACACACCCTTATATAACTCAGAAACAAACAAGTAAACTTGATGGTATCAAGGATTAAAGGGCACATCTAAGGATTTTGGAAATATGAATCATCTTGCCCCGCTAAACTCTACCAGTTAAAAATATGCCTTAAAAAATGTTTTTTATGTTTTGCATTTTTTTCAGAAAACATTTTATTATAGCAACAATGTCAAATACCCATTTTGTTTGCTTTTGCAAAGCAATCATATCATATTCTCTATATCATTCAAAATAACTTTCAAGTGATTTTTAGAGGGATAAAACTTGTGAAAAATAGGTAATGACAGATTAATTGAATCTCTACTAACCAATTATAAAATAAAATCCTGATTGAAAGGCAATTTACAGGCCTAAAATACTTTGGATTGTAATACAATACAAGACAGCTGAACTTAATTTTCCCAATTACATTAGTTCATACCTGTAGGTCTGCTAGTGTGTTCTAAACAGTACCAGCAGCTTTTGTACAAATTGCTACAATATCACTGTATTACACGATCTGTGACTAAGGTTTCATGTTCTGAACATACAAAGAATCAAATATCCTATTAATAGTCCTTCAGTATTTCAAGCTACCAAGACTGTCATTTAATATAGGATGAAAGAAAGGGTCATTGACTGATATTATTCTAAAAGTTATGTTCTCACCTAATGTGTTGAACTGGAGCCAATAGCATTCACTGAGCTTTGACAGAACATCTCTCCTAAATATAAAAACTCAAAACCTTACTATAAGGATGTCAGTTCAGACTGCATTTTACATATCGCAAGTCTTACCAAACAGCTGGTATTCACAATGCCTGAAGTCTTAAACTTGGCTTGTCAAAGCAAAATAAGAGGAAAAAAGGTAGCTCCAGATGATGCTGAGTATACTGGAAAGTGCAGGAAAAACACAGCCAGTTTGACGAAGTACACATCAATTCATACTTCACTGTGAAACAGAATTTTTGAAATAGTGAAATAACAGTGTAAGGTAGTACAAAACATTGCTATGGAGTATTATGGAATAATATGGAAGTACTGCAATGCTGTTTTGGAGCAACGTAAAGGAGAATAAAAATCAAAGGGTTTTGATGGGGCGTTTGGTTTGGTTTTTAAAGAACTACAGATACAATTTTAGTATTGGAGGGAACAAATTCAAAAACTGACACCTCTATATCAAGTCAAACTTAAAGAAGATAAAACCATCAGTGACCTAATAAAACAATACATCTTCCCCTGTAAGCAGAGATACCCACATAATGCAGGGCATGAGCCAGGACTTCCCTGCGTGTGACAGGCAGCGAAGCACTTGGGTCTGGGGGCGAGCTCCCCTCTCCCAGGGCACACGGCAGGCATACAGAGGGGAGCACACTCCAGCAGGTTTCCTTGCAGCCACAGGCACTTGTGCCATTCCCATCTGGGTCAGCTACTGGTCAGGGAGCCAACAGCACTTCAACAGAAGTCTCTTTCCCTGCCTGTCTCTATTTTACCACTTTCAAACTGAGTTCTCAAAGTCCTTCCTGCCCATGCCTCTCACCAGCCTGCTAGCTGCTGCTCCCAGTTAACCCTCCTCCCCAACACCCACACAAGCCAAGCTCAGGCTCAGCTACGCCAGGACCTGCCAGGTCCCCACTGACACGGCCACGACAGACACAGCACCACGCTCCTGCAGGGTCCTCCCCCTCACCCCTTAACCACCAGCAGCTGCCTTGCCTCGCACATTGCAGCCCTTTCCTCACCCTCTGTACTTCCTTCTCTACACCTAAGATTCAATCTTTACACCTACAATTTCATGAACTCTTTTGACCTTCAAAGGAGAGGTGGAGGAGAATGTGGGCAAAAAGCCCAAGATCCTCTATCTCACCAGGTCACAAATTGCACCAGCGTATTGTACTAACCCATCCCGATGCGCAGTGCTGCAGCCTGGTAAATAACCTCATGGACCTCACAGTCCCAAGACAGTATGTTGTAAGGGAGAGCGACACGCCACCATTAAACGATAACGACACTGTCATTAAAGAATAACACAGCATATCCAAGACTGGTTTTCTGTGCTTACCTTGGGATAAATCTTAAAATTATTTTTCCCATCCTCTCTCTCAATCCCTAAGTGTCTTGCTTTCTGACCTCCCCTTCAATCCAGCTTCCCAGCTTCTTCTAACCATTCTCTCTAGCTCACATTTGTTTCTTCTGATTGTTTGTTTCCTCCTACTTCTCATATATTCTTATATATCCTTCTCTCTCCCCTTGAGCCCTCTTGATTTATTAGTTTCTTTTCATAAGCAGTCCTTCAACTTGCCAGTATCACAGGTCTCCCACCTTTGTCAGACAAGCCTCAGAAAATAACTTGGCTTCTCCCACATGATACAGCAGCATGCCATACGCAGACATTAATTTAAATTATCCGTTGCTGGCACACACTATGGCCTCTGTGAGAAATCAGCATAAATATTTTTCCTGATAACGCATTAGACAGCTTCCAGCATACTAAGATCTTGTGCAGGAGGGGACATTTGAGACAATTCTTCGCAAGATACGTATGCTGCATTTAATAACTGTATGATAAATATGGCATGCAAAATAAGCTTTACAATACAGTACAACTGCAGTTTTCCCTTCTCCCCCAACCAAAAAGAGTCAATGTGAATCAATTAAAAAAAAAAAAAAATCATTACATCAGTTTTCAAATACTATTTTCTCCATCTTCTTAAGGCAGGAAGAATTACCTAGAAAAACCGGGTCACTATTTTATCAGTTGCTTTTCTTAGCACAAAACACAGAGGTCATATTAAGGTTTTGTTTTGAACAGATATCTGTTCAACCAAGTCCAACATATATAAGATATGCATATGTGTACATAACACATATGGATAAATGTATCTTTTATGGATAATATATATCTTATAGCCAATACAGTTTTCATTTAGATGAATCACAGAAATGAAGTTACATGTGGTAAAGACATTTAGTGGACTAAGTACCAGCAAGTAAGCAAAGAGATTGAAAAAATCTGAAAAGTTCAAAAATTATTTTAAAAATAATTGTATGGAATATACACACTCAGTTTTAAAAAATTCAAAAAGATGGGGTTTTTTTGAACATATCTCTTCTTTCTACACACTGATACAAACTGAACGAGTTCCCAAACTCTTGTTCAAGCCCAAAAACTTTTGCAGTTTCAGAAAAAAATGTATTAATCTAAAGGTATCTTTCTGGTACTTTCTTAGCCTAATAACCTAGCACCTAACATAACAAGCAAACACAGAATCAGAGTTATTTA
This sequence comes from Ibycter americanus, assembly GCA_035590275.1. Classification (NCBI taxonomy): domain Eukaryota; kingdom Metazoa; phylum Chordata; class Aves; order Falconiformes; family Falconidae; genus Ibycter; species Ibycter americanus. Next base: position 11,793,400 of record JAVJGI010000032.1, on the reverse strand, counting down.
GCACACCAGTTCTCTCAGAGATCTCTCTGCCCAAGGAAAACAGATTACTGATATCCCATGACTCCTGGGAAGGGCGACAAGCACCACTCTGAATCCCTTTTATTTTCTCATTTAGCTCACCTGGTCCCTCCTAAGATCCCAGGCCTAAATCACATCCTCATGCACAGAGCTCAGCACATTCACTCACATCCCACTCCTCTTTTAGATAAGATGCAGAGTCAAGAGGCAATTCCCATTTTCTCCTTTGCAGAGCCACGTGGCATATGAAGTTTGATACCCTGACATCTGGCATGCAAGAGCTAAGCTAAAATTTGGAAAGGGGGAGAAAAAAAAATAAATAAAGTGTCATGGCTGAGGGGAGGCATGCATGGGGGAATGCACAGGGGAACGTAGCCACCTGTAGGAAGCTTGCATAGGCAGGATGGTGGGATGCACACTCACCGAGTTAGGGGCAGGAGATCATGGTTCCCATTTGATGGGGAAGCTCCAAGGCGAGGGCAGGATAAGAGGAAACAGAGAAGTATGCCTCTCAGCACACCCACATCCTGAGGCTACCTGATACCACTGTAACCAAGAAAAATAAACTCCTGCTCAAAAGCTCAGTTGCCACACAAAAATATAACGTGGGTGACAAAGATAATGAACTTCCTTTAGACTACATGGCTACACCAAAAAAAGTAACTCCCTAAAATTAGAAAACATTTGAACTTTTAATACAAAGTGAGGGATATTTTGTTTATTTTTATTAGAATAATAGGAAACAGTTATTTTTAATATTTAATCTATGTCAGCATCCCCTTTAGTAAACTCCCATGCCAGCATTGCATTAAGTACAGTCTTCCTGTTTAGCAATCTCTCACAAGTTAACCAAATGCCTTGCAAAAACCATTTCAAAACCAGTTTGCAAAGTATTAAAAATAAGCATTAAACAGATGACATCTGCAAATCCATTGTAATCCATTGGTTTAGGCTTTATATTTCTGGTAATAAATTACTTACATTCTTGTATGTTTATGATTAAATATTAGGATCCGTACTCTCTGTTACGGATCACTTCTATTTGTATTATTTTCACCAGCCTATGCTAGCCAAGAGGAGGCATCTGACAAAAGTGAATTGCTACAGTGAACAGCTCCCATGAAAGATGCAGACGCTGAGCTACCATTCTCCATCCTCCGTCTCCCTCTGCCCAAGTACCGATGCTACACTTCAGGGGAAAGCCTACAACACTAGCATACCAGTTACATCTCTGCAATTCCTTTAGCACATTCCCTCTTCAGCTCCATTCCCAGTAGCTGCAAGGTTTAGTGCTTCTTCACATAGTGCCTGCAAATGAGACTACTTTCACAACACCAACACTTGAGCCTGAAACAGGCAGACTCCCCTACAGTTAAAGGCCAAATGACATTATTTCATGCAGCTTCCAGATTTCCTTTTCTGATGGCACATGTGCTGGTTGAAAATAACAACTAATGTTGCCAGCTTATGGGAGGTCAAACAGCAAAGTGGTTTTGGGCCTTGACACGAGAGCTTTTAGCAGAGGCAACACTCTCCTGTTCTGTTCAGTCACGGGGCGGGGAAACTGGACATGAATGTCCCTGAACCCAAGAGTTTCCCATCTCATACAAAGCCCACGTGTAATTTTTCACAGGGCACCTAGCACTGACACATGCCAGCTTCTCAGACAGGAACCAGGCAGCATTCAGCTGGCAACCTGGAGATGTAAGCTTCATTAGCAAAGCAACAACACTCCTCGTCCTTTACGTGTGCAAGGTTTATACTTTCACATCTGAGGCTTACCTTCTGGAAAGCATAACTAACTCAATTGGCTTCTGTTCTTCAAAGGACAACTTTCACTAACCAAATACAAATTTTTCAAAAACACACAGTAATACAGATGAAAACAGCCAGCATTCAAATAGCTCCTAAACCCAATGTTTTGTAATCTAAAACCACAAAGACATTTCTCTTACACAGGCATCGTTTTCTCCAAAACGGTAGGGGGGTTCAATCCACAGATTTCAAATACATAAAACAGCCCACCCACAAGAACAGCTGTGACACAAGGTCCGTGGCTGGCGGTGGGACAAAGGCATGCAGTTCCCCACGCTAGCCATAAAAGACAACATAGCCACGGCCATTTGGTCAGGCACGTGTCTGTGTTGCAATGCTGAGCACCACCAGTCTCAGTTTCTATTCCTGCCCCCAAGAGCCAGCAGCAGTCGGGTGCTTACAAAGCAAAGCAACAGTGCTTCTGTTTGACTGAACAAGGCTCCGCCAAAAAGCAGCATCTAAAGCAGCAGCATCAGTCACAATCCCTCTACACTTTTGATGTAGTTTATAAGGGGTTACCAAGGTCTACTGAGCAAAGCTGATGAGCATCGCCGACATCTGATGCGCCACGCTCATTCTGAAAAAAATAAATATGTAATGAAATGGAAAAGACTCTACTCTTTCGTGTCAGAGGCCTGACATCTACTCCCAGGTCTGCCTGAGGCACCATCTCTCGCTTTCCCATTCTTTGGCACCGCTGCATTTATAAATAACCCCCAAGACATGAAAACTTCGTTCATAGAGAAGGGCCTGACAAATGTCAACAGCAGTACGAGACAAAGCTAAAATCACACAGTCTGCCTTCCACAAGGCCCATTCGTGAAACCTTCAGCCACCCTTCTCATTCTCCATTTTTATTGCTCAAAAATTGTGCAGTAAGAATCCTCTGAGCCATTCTAAGATTTTGCAGCAGAACACAACATCAGATCAGGGAGTACAGGAGCTGCAGCTCTATTCTAGAAGATGACAGATAAGGGCCACATGAGGTTCAAATGGTTCAGCTAACCAGTGCAGACACAGCAGCATATTGAGGCAGACTAAGCAGTCAGTGGCCAAGATGACTTCCATCCTAACGCCAACTCTGCTCTGGCACCCCATGCCTCTGATGTCTACAAATCACTAGCCCACAAGAAACAGGAGAGTTAACTAGTGTTTCTATGAGACCCCGAGATCCTATGATGCAGCAAACGTATTAGTTTACTGACAAGTATTATTCTGACAAAACTCACAATTTAGCGTTCATCTCCAAGTAGATTTCACCAAATTAATAATCTTCAGGCTTCTGAGACTTCAGCGTAAGTTATTGCTAAGTGCTCTTTGCAGCCTTAGCAACAAACTACAAGCAACTTGCAGAATTTCAACCTGCTGCATTTATAATAAAAATATCTGAAATTTTCACTGAGTGATCCTCTCCAGCAGAAAGCATCTCCCCCAAGAGGCTATTCATTAAACCCCACAGAAACTCATTAAGATGGCCAAATCTTGATCTCACAGAAAGCAAAGGTAACATTCCCAGTAAATTGAACGCTGTGGAGAGTTATTCATTATAGGTTTTGATCCAGCAACAGTTACCCCTATTTCAAGAGTGAAATCAGTGTAGGGCAGAAATGCACCACTGGACAGAACAGTCTGCAGCACCACGGAGTGCAGGTTCCTCAGGCATACAGCAGACACACAGAGGAGGAGGCAATTGTCATAGCTGTGAAACAATTCCAGTAGCTGCATCAGACACATACAAAGCTCAAGTTCAAAATACGCATTATGAGTAATTCAAGATCTACAGTTATAATCATTGTTCAAATCCACTTAGAGAAATAAATACTAATCTTCATTCCCAAACCTGCTCTAAGAAAGAAGACAGCAGAGTGTTTTGATACTTATTTTTAGTAGACAGAAGGAGACCACCACGGTTTTAATTCATCAAAAATAAAATTAAGTAATACTGGTCCAGACAAGCAACAGTAATCTCTAACTGAAGTTGATTCAACGAGTTCGCTATCCAGAAAATACTATGTAATATCATGAGGACACCTTTCTAGTTCATTAAAAAAAAATAAGAATCTGTTTCCATACTTTATATCCATTCTAAGCAGGGCAAGAAACCATTTCCAACAGTTCATATGCAAAGTATTTTTAGTTCTGCAAGCTAAACTGAAAAAGGGTCAGTTTGGAAGCAATCAGTCTAACGATAATGAAAATATGAACCAGGGCTCCGGCACAGTTTCGCAAGTCCTGAAACTCTCACAGCGTCCGAATGGTGCAGAGAGAGAACTTATCCAGATTTCTTCCATTCGGAGAAGCCCACCCTCAGCATCTCTCCATCGCTCAGATAAAGGACTGCCTCTGCATATGCAATGCAAGCAGGCACTTGAGTTCTCTCAAGTACCAGCCGGGGGACAGCCTGTACACCTACCATTCACGTCTAGTACAAGGGTCTGCGAGTTTTTAGTCTGATCAGCTGAAATACACCTGACACTTTTTTCCCTTTTTGCACGGCGGGCTTACAGAAAATGTCCCCGTGGTAGTAAAATATAGCTGCTAAAAAAAAAAAAATAAAATAGAAAGAAAATAACCGGCTTTGCAATACGGACAAAGAACGTTGTTCCAAAAAGCGTAACTGACTACTGCTGCTTTTTGCCAGTGTCCCGGGAGCGAATGGCGATTTTTATTGCTGTGAAGCTAAAACAGGATCCCAATGCTGAGGCGTTACACTGTATCGGTTTCTCAACGCTTCAAAACACACGAAAGGCTCAGAAGTTCAGCTTCCTCCCAGCCATCTGCCCGGCCGCTCCCGCCCCGGCAGAGCCATAGGTGTACGCGGCGCGGCGACAGGACGCCATGTATGTACGCACGTATGTACATACAGAGCCCCTTCTCACTGAATTATTCATACAATCTCAGCTCAATATCTGAAACCAGCTGTGCGAGGCACAGGAACAAAACATCTGTCCCAACTAAAAAAACGCATTTAAAAGGAGATTAATTTGGAATTAACGCTTCGTTACAGTTAACCACAACACCAATTTAAAAAGGTAAATATCAAAGGGTCCGAAGAAGAGAAGCGAGCACAGCACAGGCAAGCGGCTCCCAGGAAGGCAGTTTCCCATCGCTGATCGCTCCTGAACGTTCAGCCCCGCCGGTCGAGCCGGGCCGCAAGGCCAGGTGGCAAGCGCGGGCCGTGCCCCTCCCGCCCG
>JAVJGI010000032.1:11768518-11787309 GCA_035590275.1 Ibycter americanus | reverse complement strand
TCTGCCCGCCGGCTGCCGCAGCGCTGCCGGGCCGGGCCCCTTGTTTTCGGCCTTCGATGCGTTGGCTGAGGGAGCGGCCGGGCGCTCGGGGAGGTCCCGGCAGCGGCTGCCGCGGCTCTGGCTGGGAAGGAGAGAGAACGCACCGGGGCACCGGTCGCTGCCCCCTTCGCTCTCCCCCGAAGCGTTCTGCGTTAACGCTTGAATTTTGTCTGCGCTTCAAATAACGTTGGAAAAAAAATAATAGCGTGATACCTTCCAACGTGCATTCAGGCAACTTCAAATAAAAAATACGCAAGTCATTTGACGTTACTAAAGGCGACAAACTCCAAAAATAGACCATACAAACACCCGAGTTCACCATGTCCTCCGCATCTCAAAAGCCACGGTTTCCTTGGGATTGCTGAAGCAGTGCTGAAAACTTACTTTCTCAAAAATAAATTTTAAAAAGTCACTTAAAAGGGTACAAAAACTGGTCTTCTCATTAAAATACTTTTTTTTTAAAACCAGAGAACACTGGAAGTACTATTAATGTGTAGTTGGGGTGGGGGGATCCACAGTCCAGGGTGAGAAAGCTGCCTAACAGCAAAACACTGAACATAATTATTCAAGATAGTCCACAACTGTTCCTGGTTTTCACATCTCCTCTGTTAAAAGCCTGACATTTACTGCTTTCTGAGCTCAGAATAATGCCACAAATGCTTTTAATAATTTCTGAAAGAATTAATACTGAAATTCTGGGAATTTATTTCAAAAACTGAGGCCTAGCAAGTGATTTGCATGTTTCAGTAAGCTTACATTGGTACTTCACTTTTTCATTTTTTTTAAACAGGTGATATGTCTGCTATTCCAGGCGTTTTCCTGAGCAGACAGCGGTATTACCTTTGGATCATGAGTGCAGGGCTGCAGAACACGCCACAAGGCAGCTCACCGCTTCGCATCGCATTCACCCAAGGAGAAAAACATGGCCCTCAGAAAGCAAGGAGGATCCAGCTCCATCATACACAACACCTGCAGACAGTGGGGTGAGACAGGTGTGACTTACTACCTCATTAGAAGGCATAAGTGTTGCTCAAGGTCATCTGGGAACAGCATTCGGATCCACTCCTAAAGGCGCACGAAGCTGCAAGCACCCGGTTGGCTTTTGAGCCCTCTGCTTGCGTTAGCTGGGCGCACCGGCCGACTGCGGAGCTGCCAGCTCTGACCGAGCGCAGCGGCAGCTCACGCAGCGGCAGCACAGGCCCAGCCTGACAGAGGAGAAACGCATCTTCAGAGAATACAAACTCCCAATTAGCAGTGAGTGGTTTTGTGTGAATAAAAAGAGGGATCCTTATTTCCAAGGATTGGTGGCAGTGCAGCTGAGCTTAAACTCTTCGAAATAACTCTTACACACGAGAGCACGGCTTCAGGTTGAGCTGCCTCAGCAGCCCTTCCTTCCTGCTCCCGGCAGGTCGCTCCTGCTCCAGGCCTACCTGGGCAGCTCCCATTTCTCAGGAGAGATGGGAATTCTCAATTTAACCACCTCAGCCCAAACACTTGGTCAGCAGTAGCAGGTACCTCTGCCTACTCGGGACAACACTTCAGTTGTTTTATGTCTGAGCAGCTGGAGGAGAGGGAAGTGTGCAATGTAAACATGCTATCAAAGTATTGGGACTGCCTACAACCAGGCAGAATTAGAATTCCTAAATTAAATCAGAAGGGACTGAAATTAACAGACTGCACTGTGATCATTTGGATATTATCATCCATCAAAATTAACATCAGAGAAGTTTGATCAAGAATACAATAAAACTGTCTCATAGAAACATATTTTTCATCTGTGACAAGTTAAACACGAAGTGATGAGTAAGGTTTCAGTCACACCCACAAGCTATCCACTCTGAGACTGACAAGAACCATAACACTGATGCTGAGGCAGGGGAAAAAAAAAAACCAAAACACCAACAGAAAAACAGCTGCACTACAGTATCCACATTTCCACTTCAGCTGCCTCCAGCCAGGTTCTGTGCTACAGCACCTGAAAGAAACATAAACTGTTGGGATGCCTTTGCAGCGATACAGAAGAATGAGCATTGTTCTCATCCATAAACAGAAGAGAGAAAAAAAAGAAAAGAAGAAAAAAAAAAAAGCACTTCAGTAGTTGGTCAAATGGATCTAATCTTTTTACACGGTTTAATGGGAGCAATCCAACACTCCTTAATCCAAACTTTACATCCAAAGAATATGTATGCTTTAAAGATTGTGGCTGGAATTCTAAATATCTGGAAAACCTACAGTGCAGTTTTAAATTGCTTATAAATCATAGGCTGTTACACTGCAATGTAAGAGCTAAATTTCATTCAAAATACATGGGTTTGTCCCTCTACTGTATCTGTTGTAATCAATCGAGTGACATTCTTCCAAATGGAGAAGAATCCATATATCCACATAAATTCTAGAAAACTAGATCTCTACAAGTAGTTACATGGTTGAGAGAAGAGAAGGGGCAAATAGATTCATAAACAAAACTCATGGTCAGCACTGCCTTGCGAGAGTCAGGAGGCTGACTGCTACTGAGGTTCAGGCGTACGCACATTTGCTTTCCTCTCTTGCAACACTCTTCACAGCCGTCTTCAGTTTCCTACACTGTCCACGGTCATTTATTGGAAGGGGTTCAATTTTTCCCTTCACTCTGAATTTGTTTGTTTTCGAAAGCTACTTTTACATTGACTTATTTTTGGTGCTAATAGATGCAAAACCCAAAAAATCCTATAGATCAAATATCAAGTACTTTAAAAGAACCAGCTGCTGAAGTCTTACTGGAAGTTTGAGCTATTTCCATTCTGTTCTTTTCATACTCCAAAAATTGCTTTAGATCTGTCTAGCTGGAGGATCCTCTGGACTGAAAAGGGGGCGGTTTAAGAGTCACCTCAGTCCATCTCCTCGTTTCACTCACACAGACTGGCATTTATGAGCCTGGAAGCTAGATCTATCTCAGTTCAGATTGCTCGAAAGGTTCAATGTACACCACATACATTTTTTCTTAACACATCATTAATCCATTCACCGAAGCACTTTTATCTTCACATTTTTTATAAAGAAACCAGTAAAATTTTGGACACGCATTCCCACTTTCAAAATACTGCAAAGCATCAACATAAATACAAAAAAATAAATCTCTGTTAAAAGAGCAGCAAGTCTGACGGAGAGTTGTTCACCAAAAGTTACCCAAAAATAGCTTCTGCATGGTTTTTCTCTCCTTCCAGGAGACAACTGTCTCCTTCCTCGAGACATAATCATAAATTTGTTTTCTTTAGTCTTACCCTGTGCTGCATCCTATGAAAGTGGCAACTTTCCAACTCTTTTCTTGTTGCTTTACTTCAAAAAAAAAAACCCTAGATTTATTTTATAAGGGCACATTTGCAAGCTTTCTGAAATAATTATTCCCTACTGTCACCACACTTGCTGTGTTTAAATTACTTACATTGCTCAGGTTGGGGAAAATAAATAAATAAAGTTTAAAAACATAACAAACCCACAAAGGTACACACATTCCCTCTTTCTCAGTCACTCTTGCAGCTATAATAATTCCCATGAGCCCTAGGCACAGACCCCCTTTGTGTGAGGTGCAAAACGACGATAACAAAATGGTAGAACTCCTCCCAAAGAGCATCGCTCCTCACTGCCTCTTCCTACTTATTCCCTTATTCACCAATAGGTTCGTCGGTTCTGGTGCTTAAAGTTTTCCTGCATTCTGATGGTTGCACTTGAGTGTATTTTTGAATGTTACAGGGACAAAGCGATGCAAGCCCAGGTGAAGAACTGCCCTCATTCACGGGTACTAAAGGCTTGCGTCTTGCCTAAGCCAGCCCTGAGCTCACACTCAGTGTGTCTCAGTTAGACCCACTTAACTATACCAGTAAGAAAATTCAGTTACACACGGCCTGCAAACGAGCAGGAACATGCAGTCTTGCATCTCAGTCATCTGTATCTTCCTCCCATTTGGAAATGCATTGGACTACCACGGCTCCTGGCCAGAAGTCTCCCTCAAGCTGCTCTTTTTTTTGGCTGGATGGGAATAATAGGGACGTGGCTGGGGTCCAGCATTTCTTAAGTAGCCTGCTTATCTTGCAGTAAATGAGGGTAAGATCACTGACCAGAATTCTTCAATAAGTTCTGTCTGCCACTGAATGTGAGTATCAACATGGATCAAGATCTCCCAGATGTATCTGGCTGTATCCTATAGCTATAGGCTCCAGTGTCAGATTTACTTTGCGAACTCTGGGGCAGAAAGTGAAAAAGCAGTACTTCTTCTAATCAACTGCTTATCAGTTACTTGTTAGTATTATTGTGAAAAGTCCTATACTACAAATCAGATAGACTTTTAAAAAACAGACATTCTAAAATAACAATCCTATCTGCATTTTAGCAAAGCATGGTATTTTACTTTAAAAAACTATTTCAAGCTTGCACAGAAGAAGTCATAGACAAGTCACCTGAAATCTAAATGAAGCACTGAAAACAAAAGAAAAATGAAAAGATGTAAGCTGGCAGGATGTGTGGAACTGAGTGGAACAAGGACTTTGTATTGAATTTACTTTTTAATAGAGACCTGAGAGATGCAGAGAGACAATATGGTATATCAAGTGTATAGATAATTATAAACTGAGAGGAATTCTGAATGCTAAGACACCAAAAGAACACCAAGATACTGTTTTTAGTATAAAATTGCCTGAATGCATAAAATGCATTTGAATGTTTGACAAGTAACACTGCAAGGGAAGGTTGATCTAGACCAGTCAATGTCAAAATAAGACATTAAAGCAGTTAAATAGACTGCCTACCTCTAACAACTACCTACCTAATCATCACCTTCAGGCTTGAAGGCATTGGCTTATTTCCCCTGCCAGAAATCTCCTTTTCATTGAAGTCAATAGAAACTTGTCCCATTTTACTGAGTCCAGAATCCTATGTTGAAATCCTAAAATAGAATATTTGCTTTACAGAAGCCCAGGTTTCAGCTTTCTAAAAACCATTCATACAAGAGGAGTAAGCCAATGATGTGCCACCTGTTTGTGCTGAACAAAAAGGGACGCAGGACTGAGCCAGCCTCCCGCCTCCTGCCAGCAGGTAGCCATGGCATTTAGAATAGCATTTAAGGTCAGAAAAAAGAAAGGAAGTTGTCATGTACTACTTTATGTATTTTAACCAAAATATCAAAGAGGCTGGTTTCTTAAGAAACCAGGCGACCTGAAACACTGAATAAAATCAAACACTTCCTCATGCCTTAGAAGGTCCTGTTCAATTTCCCTTTGACTTTTTTGACACCTTTAGGCAATATACCTGTTTCATACCCGTTTCCCCCAGTTCATCTCCATTTCTTATCTTCCATAGGTCGTTCTTAACAGTCTGATGACAATTTTTAATGCAAAACCAGACCAGATGGCAGGGTTACAGGATAGCAAAAACTCCCCTCTTCACTCAAGACAGAAGGAAAGAAGATGCTGACAAAAATAATTTTTGTGGTCCCAGCTGATGAGAAAGTGATATTTTTATGAAAGTCAAAGCATTCAAGTGCACACAACCGAGATACAAAAAGCTAGAAATTAGCACTAGTAAGCCCTAAAATGAGGAAAAGATGATATTTTTTCATAGTCTATTCGGGACCCAGAACCAAGAATGCAAGAAGTTTTTCCTGCATTGTTGGAAGAAGGGATCAATCGCTGAAAGTATGACGCTTGCAGGAAACATTGTGCGCTGGATGAGGTCTGAATATATGAAAATCCAGGGGGAAAAAACTTCACATTAAAATTAAAAAAATCTCTCTACCCAAAGTTTGGAAAAACTGAGAAGTGCCATGCATGAAATATTCTTTCACTGTTTGAATAGATATCTGGAATAATGTTTAATAACTCTACTACTGATAGAATATTTATTTCAAAATTAATAGTATTAGGCAATTAAATTTTTCATACCCTAAAGACAAAATTTACTATCAGTCTCCAGTCTTATGGTGTGTTAACTGTTACAATAAATAGGGCAGTCACATATCTTGAGGCTGTTCCAGTTTTCCACTTACAATGTTACATCTGCACTTACATACTAATCTAAGTTTGGTAAAAATACCTTGCCTTTTATACTTACAAGTCAAAACTATTAATGATTTTTAACAACAAAACACTCAAATTTGTTTTTCGAGAGCTCAGCAGGCAGAATATTTCTAAACACTTCAGCAGGCAGCTGTGGGTTATAAAGCTGTGTATCCACATTAAAGACCCTGTTAAAACAGTGACTAGTAGCATCTTCAGTCATACATACCACAGATCATTGACAGGCAAGGCAATGACACAGAGAAATTATCTTCCATCTTGAGACATCAAGACCCACCCACTATGCTGATATCAAAACTTCCCCAGTCCTAGTTGAGAAATACTACTCTGGAGATTAAATTGTCAGAGTGAAATGATTTAAAAATGAAAATATTTATGTTCAGATCTACCATATAGATTAACGTCAGAAAGAAAATATGCTGCTCTCTCTGTATTAGAAATAGTGGTAGACACTTGCTGGTTTAAGGCATTTGAGGTTTACCCATCCCATGAAGGTAGGAAGCGCCACAGGTGAGCAGTACCACCTTCAGCAGTACCACCTTCGCTGGCTGTCCCTCTGCCTGCAGCAGTGGAAAGCTGACTTCGTAATATCTGAATAAAGAGAAAGAGCCACACAAAGAAGTTTCTCAGCGGTTCATTTAAAGGTACGTTACACCTTAAAAGACAATAGAACCAGTAAAATAAAATTTATGGAGAAGACAGAAGGTGCTTTAGAAGCAAGGTGCCCTTACAGCTTAGGTGTGCGTTCAGCTGAAGTCAGAGTGGTCCGTGTGGCAAACTCCAGTTGTAAAACTATTTCACCCTCCCACCTTTCTTCTTACAACACTATACTAGGACTGAAGGTCCATTACCAGCTGCATAAAGTCCAACAACTACCTCCGGCTTATCTATAAACTTGTGTTGTGCTCTGTGGGTCATCATCTCACCTACAGGAGAGCAAGGGATTGCCAGCCAACAGCTCACTGAAGAAATTGAAACTGGCTTCTGGCACACGACAGTAAAGAAGCGATGGTCTCTGATAGCATGCAGGTGATATTGAAGACACAGGGATAACATATACGCAACTTGTCCTAAAGAGCTTTACCAAGATAATATGAACTTCAGTCCAGTAAGATCACTGTAAGCCAAAGATATGACTGTCCAAAGACAGAAGTATAACCGGTCTGTCTACTAAAGAGACGATTTAGCAGACGAAACTGAGAGAAAATGCACTGTCCAAGTATTGTTTAACCTTCCTCCCATTTTTGTTCCTCCATGTTTCCTACAATCAGACCTTATATCACCGCAATTTGTACACAAGGTTCAACTAAAGAAAACAAACCTGAACTTAAAACACCTGTGTACCATATGATAGCAAAGACAAACAGCCCAAAAATGCAAATACCATAGGCATAATTTTAATGGCAATAAATGATTATATGATATCAAAAGGTTTCATAACCTAATTAAACTGATGCAAAGTATTTTTTTTAAAGGAGTAAAAACGTGCCAGTAAGTAACAGAAAGACACAAGCATGACCAGCACAAACTCTTCCCCAAAGCCAGCCCATCAGCATGCACTGCAGCAGAATCTGAGGCTGCCATCGCAAGCAACGTATTGCCCCTTGCTCCAAGGGAGAGTTGCTCCTACTAACTCCTTTCTCAAATAGCTGCAGTTATATTGCCTGCTACATTGGATTTACAAGTAGGACACACAAATTAACACAGGCTGAATTACAGGCCTTGATTTGCTGGCTTTTACTTCCCTTTTTCCCAGGGAGGTACCAAAGGGCAGACAAAGCGTGGGCAGGGGCCAGGCAAAGGTCTGGCAGCAGAGAAGCTGTGCTGGGATCCAGGTCCTGGGGCAGGAGCCAGGTCTGAGCAGCCAGAAGTGCCGAGCACCAGGCTGAGCACCGAGGAGCCCCCGGAGGCATGCAGCACACATCCCCAGGCAATGCAAGGCAGAGCATCAGCCAGCCCCAAAAGCCAGTCCTTAGTCTCCCGGGAAACTAATGGTGGCCAGGTGGCCCAGCCAGAGCTGAACTGCTCAGGAAGCCCTAACAGCCAGTTATGCTAAACCAGACCTCGCCAAACAGGATTCACGGGGGCTTACGGAGGTCCCTGTTGGGTGTCTGAGCGAATACGAGTTAGGTTAAACTTGTCTGAAGGCTGTTCTTGGAGTGTTTTAGGCATAAAAAATGAAAATACTGTAAACAAAAGCAAGGCATATAAAGAAAGAGGGAGACTTCACTGATCTCACACAAAGTTATCAGTTGCATTAATCCAGGTGATTGGCAAGCCTTCTACAAATCTGTCTGCCATGCTAGTTTGCCAACGCTGTCTTCATATGGAAATAAAGGGGTTTTGTTTTTTTCTTTCAAATACTTTTTGTGTTATAAAGGCAATTAGACAAGGATTTGTACTGATACAGAATTATTCAGAATGATGGGTATTGTTAAAGAAAATGTATTTTGAATTCAGAAATTTAAAGTGCTGAAGCTGCTAAATGGCAGAACCAGCCCTTATCCCTCGTGTAGCCCTAGTCCAAGGCTCGTTTAAAACTTAGTCAAGTTAATCAGTGGGAGAATAGAGAAACAACAGATGATCAGTTTGTGTACACAGGTGCTCTCAGAAACACAGGTGTTTCTAGAAAAAGTTAGTATATGTGAATAGGCATTGCTTGTTCAAAGACTAAGTGTGCTTGAAGGATTGTGTGAGTTAAAGTAGGCAGAAAGAAGATCATGATCCCAGGAGGAGCTTGGAGCCAAGGCAGAGACTGGAACCGAATAGATGAATCAACTGGGACAGAGTCAGGTGATGGATTCGCAGAACTGACAAGACCAAAGGAAACTTCTAAAAACTTTGGACATTGACTAATGATTTGATAGTGTATATAAGCTGTGCTGCACCCCTTTGTTCTCTGCCACTCACTGGGGTGGTGGCCCAACTCTGAGTTGTGACTAAAGCAGACCTAGTGGTACCCACATCTGTGTAAACTTTTCCTTTAACAGGTACCACTACACTGATAATCGATGCCTTTAACTTTACCAGCTGTGACAATTCCCTGCAGCAGAAGACAGCAGAAACAGGGACAGCAATCACTCATGGAGCTGTTGTTTGCAGGTGGTGCATATGCAAAGAGTCTGCCATGAATCTGAAAAGACAGAAGCAAGTTTCAGCTACCCCTGTGGTGAGATGTGCTGTGTTTTAGCAGAGCCGATAAGGTGCTATTCAGCTGCTGTTAAGCTGGCTGAACACTGCCTCGCCTTGCATCGCAACTTCTCATTCCGAGATCCCAACCTGTAGCTCAGAAACCCAACTGGGTGTGCACGGCTGAGAGAGGGAACTTACGAACTCACTAATCTGAGAGAAAAGGGTACAAAATAAACAAACACGCGCAATGATATGCTTACAGTGTCATTTCCCTCTGCAATTACAAATTGAATAAGTATTTTCAATTGCATGACCAGTCTACCACCATCTTCTCCAAAATTAGAGCATCAAAAGCATAAGACTTGTCTAGATCTAAGTGAAGAAGCTGCCTTTCTGGATGGGAACAAGGTTGGTAATGTTTAGCACGGCCTTTCATCCCTTCTTTAAAATGTCTCCTTTGCCACTCCCAGGCCGAAGCTCTGCGGCACGGCTGGCAGCCACCTGCCCGTGTGCCCACAGCTGGCTGGAGCCGCAGCTGCACAGGGGCATGGCTCCTTGCTGCCCGCTTTCTGCCAGCTCCGGGTCGCCTTTAGGGAGAGAGTTTAGCAGATGTCAGCCTCCAGTCGTGCAGGATGATATTCTGAAGATGGTCTCATCTTTGCCTTGGCTGCACACTGCAGGATGGTATTCAGAGTGATGAAGGATTAGCCAAGTGCAGAGCCATATTGGCCTTTGGGATGTCACATTTCCCAACAGCAAACACAAAAAATGCAGGACTGGGAAGGCTGGCAGTCCTCTGCTGCCACAGTCACCATAGAAGAGGCCCAAATTTCTGTTTGATTTACAATTAACTGGACTGTGAAAGTATTTCTTGCCATAGAAAAAGTGTCTGCTTAAATTTGTATTGGAATCTCGGTGCCCATGAAAGCAAGTGTCCGATCTTTCTTCCCATTTTCAGGATAAGCTGCTCATGGAGTTTGGCATCAGTCTGTTTCCCCTCAACAACCTTATCCAGTACGTGTGGGTTTTGTAGGGGTTTGGTTTGGGGGTTTTATCCTAGGAGGGGGTGGGAAGCCTTGGGGGGAACACCCAGAAAAACTCATTTAAGTGACACATTCAAAGTCAGGCAGTTAGGTAGCTGGCTGCTCAGCCATGTAATTGCATTATGTTCAGGGACCACTGCTAATGATCCCTCTGTATGTGTTAAGGGCAATTCTAGATACTGAGATAAATTCATCCCTGGTGAAAAGTGCTAATTTCAACACTAGGCGTGAATTCAAGTCACTATGTCCTTTTAAAATGAGCCTATTGGGATTAGTTTAAAGAATGCGGTTAAGCTCAGATATACCAGTTAGCAAGATCAAAGCCATTGCTGGATCACAATTACAACTGAGAAAAACAAATGTACTAACCAGCTGCCAATCAATCATACGAAAATGAATAGCAATTATAAGTATTAGCTGTTTGTAACAGCATGCTCATACTTGGACCTCAGATACCTTAAACAATCTGGAAGCTCAGCATAACGTTTACACTAAAAGGGGAAAAGAAACCCCATGTTGATAATAGTTGTTATGAGACAGTAAGGTTTTAAGCAGATGGTAAAAAGTGTCAGTCTGAGGCAAAATATAGATCTCTCTGCTGTTGAATAATTAATGAAAAACTCCTTCCCCATCATAGCCATTGTAACTGTGTGATTGAATAGTCTCCATTTAATAAGGCCTTGTGCACATGAGCTTCAGTCACCTCTTAGAATCAGATTTTTTTCCCCAGGGCTGATTTCTGTTGTGCTCTCCCCTTCTCCTGATCTCTTTCCACAGGACAAATTCTGTTGTGCCTAATCAGCAGAGCTTCCAGTGAAAGCGATCAAGGCAGTTTGATTTTGCAGCACAGCCTTTATTAGAGAAATCCTGACCCCACTGAAGTCAGCTGGAGCCTTGGCATTGACTTCAGCCATGCAGACATGCCATACCATGAGTTCTCCCTTTTAATTGGATTGTATCCTTCTGCTTGTTTACACCGAGACAAATGGGAGTTTTCTCAGAAATAATTTTATTTTTAGGTATTGCAATACATTAATTGCAAATGTTCAAATACACCTGAACTAAAAAAATAAATCATGCAACCAGCTCTGACTCCAGGGATATTATTCTAACATTTAGATTTTCTTATACCAACTGCCATGAACTACTGCCATTATGTTCTTGCATGCATTTCATAACAGAAGTAGGATCTGGGAGGCTAAGACAACAGAAAAACAGAAGAAAGTGAGATAAAAAAAGGGTTTTCCAAAGAATGAGAAGGAAAAGGAGGTAGTCAGAGACAGGCACAAAAAATTAAGCCCTAAGTTATCACATGCTGAAAGACACTGATGCGGACAAAGTGATGGGGCAGGTCATGAAAGGACATTTGAAACCAGCGGGTCAATGCCTGGCTGCAGGGCAGGCGGCGAGCGGAGGGCGAGCAGAGTACCAGAGGGCGATCGGAAAGGATCACTGCATTACCTCTGAGGGGAAAGCTGCTACTTCATACTTTCTCTTAACGAATGCACTTAGCTATGCTATTTGTCACCAAGTATTGAGTTTTGTCCAACCCCGGTGCTAATAGAAACTCCAAGCAGTTGTCAAATTCTCTGCATACTCCGAGATTTAAGACCCAAAAGACCTCCATCTCCACGGGCAGGGAAGGCAAACCCGCAAAGCCACACTCTGTAAGCAGAGCAGGGAGCTGCCAGCTCCTCAGAGTCTCTCTAGTACCTTTAACCTGTGCCTCTCGGTCTCCATCACAGCCAGGGTCGCATCCCCATCAGCAACAGCCCTTGGGATCTCGGGGAATCTAGCTGTTTTCTGGGAAAAAATAATATTGATGATGGTTGAGGACTGAGTGGTGAGATCTGCTGGCATTTCTTTACCACAGCTGAGGTCACAACAGAGGGGTTTTAAATGCAAAGTTACTGATTTTTTAAAACGGGACTATTGCTCAAAAACGGAAAAGAAGGCAACAGCCATTATCATTCACTTCTTGTGACTTTGCTGGACTACGAGAACTTAGCAGTGTAGCCCAGGATACTACATTAACCTCGTGCTCTTGCTATATTAAAGGTTTGTAACCAGAGAAATAGAAGTTAAAATCACTCATGTTCTTGCAGGGTGGGCAGATGGAAACCAGACCTTTCCTCTCTCTGCTGCCTCTCAGTTCTGGGATGAGACCCTGACGCCCTGGGGCACCGCTGCTGCAGGAGAGCAGCCCCTGGAGCTCACCAGCAGAACCACACAGATCACTGGTTTATGGCAATAAACACTGGTGGCTGAGGTGAAGCTTCCATGTTCCCTCCTACATTCACCTCAGCTTCTGCAACTAATGACAAAAAATTATTTCACATCAGTGGGTATTTCATTCAGTCCATGCATGCCTCTCGCGACGGCAGAAATATATATCATGGAAATATAAGGGTTAAACACACTAAATTTTTAGTGTGGCTGTCAGAGTAGTGTAACAGTTCTTCCTATTAGCTGCTGTTAACCAGATCCTGCTTGAAATTAAATCTTAAATCTCCTCTTGGAGATTTTAAGCTAGCAGATTTCTTTGCATAATACTCACAGCTTGCCTTCAAACGTGTGCTGCATAAATAGCTCAGGGAAAGGAAACAAACTCAAAGTCACACTTGTAAATTATTTGATCGTGCTATTCAGTGTTTGCCAAATTCCCTCATCTTTCTACAGAAAAAAAAAAAGAAAAGAGGTTTCCTGATGCCCTACAATCACAGCGAATTCTTTCCAGAGAGATCCCAAAGCTGACAAGCCGCATTCCCTTGCAAGGCACAGCCAGGCGAACAAAAGACATCTGATACAGGTGACTCTGAGTAACACCAGCACAAAGCACAAAGCTGTAGCTGTGTCAGGGAAACACCCGGTATGACTTAGAGGCTGACTGCCTTCAACTTGCTAAGAAAGAAAAGCATCTGATGTAATGTTGTCGCAAGTTTACAGAAGTAAGACGCAGTATTTAAAGACAGTGTCTCTAAGTGTAAGGTTTTCCTTGCCAGGATGTCAGCTGCGCCTCACCTGGAGGCTCCTGTACCAGTCCCGGGATCGGCATGGCCAGCCAGGCCCTACATCCCAGGCATAAACAAACTTGCTGGATATTAGGTCAAGACAAGTGTTGCTCAGGACCAAGCTACAGAGGCAGAAATTACACCAGGAATTAACCTGGCCCCTATGCACTGCATTTTGGGTGTGAGCCTACAATAAGCCTGTCTTTCATCATAAGAGCTCGCAGCAAGGCTTCTTCAGCTTTACAGGATTGTCACAGGGAAGAGTTCCGCTTATGAATCAAAGTTCATGTTGAAAATAAAAGATAATTTGAATCCTTGCAGCGATCACATTTTACGTCTAAGAACACTATTAGTATGAGGTGCTACATAACTCACATCAGTGAAGTGTGTGCTGTGTGGAAGCCAATCAGCATTCAATGATCAACGATCTCACTTCAGCAGTATTGACCTTGAGTCCTAAAAACAATGGATGACGACCACCAAGTACTTATTTAAAAATGAAATAGCAAAGACCAACTCAGGACTTTTCAAAAATCAAAAGGCACAGAAACCTCTGGAAATGGCTGTGGAAGAGGAAGCCTTGAAAGTGCCACGCAAGTGTACTCCATTTAAGTAAAATGCCATTTGGATAGTCAAAACCTAAAATAATTATTCCAACAGAAAGTAAATAAATGGAAATTGAAAATATTTAAATGAAATACCAGGCAATGAGCTCAGAGATAAGGGTTTGTCCACTATCTGTTAGGGCACAGGCAGTTTTTACTGGTGTGTGGCAGCATCCTTCCTCAGTTGTATTTGCAGGGGAGCCAGGGACGCTTTTGTCCTTTTGCGCGTGAGCTGACTGCATCCTTGACACATGATCTGCCCAAGCATGAGTGACAACCTATTTCCAGCCCTTGCTCATTGTGTGTATTCAGTATGTTTCTGGCATTGTTCAGCCCTGCCAAGTATAACAGGTATGAAACAGGGATCACTTTCCCTTTTCTTGCTGCAATCCTCAGCTCTAAAAGCTCACTGATTCAGTAGGAACAATAACAAAGTCAGGTAATAAACTGCAACCAAATGTTACAGACAACAACAGAAAACTTCCCATGAAATTTTCAGCTACAGTGCTAAGGATTGCTCAGGGAGATTACAGCTAAAAGCTGCCTTTTCCCCATGTTGACCATGCATAGTTTTAAAGTGCTGGTCAAAAAAGACAAGCGAGGTTCTTTTTGTCCACTCTTATTTGCCAAAGTTAGTTAATGTTTCGAAGCAAGGCTGCAAATTCTCAAGATAATTTAATTCCTGCCCCTTCTGACCCTAGAAGCCCATCCCTCTGGGTACCACCGGACATTTCACAGGCTGCCAAAGCAGAATGGGAGCAGAACGGGTGCATGCAGCCTCTGCATGAGCAAAACCAGCTACACGAAATATACATCGGCAGAGAATCAGCTTCTTTGATAAAGGAGCACTCAATACATTAGGAATAAAATGTTCTTGTTTTGAATTTAGGGAGATAATTTACTGTCATCATGAGTATTTTTGGATATTTAAATTAATCTATTGATGAAGACAAAGGAAGTTCTTCTTGGGAGATACCAGCTCTTACTTTATGTTAGTTGTCATCAGAAACAGTAAGAATAAGGGGTGGCAGGTATGACTACAAAGGAAATGAGTGTTACATTTGTATATTTTCCACAGAGAAATAACCTAGGAGCCCTTCATAAACAGAAAGAGGTATGATGCTCCTTTGTAAGACATTGTGATGATTTTTCTAGCTAAAATTCTTCCCAGACTCAGTATATTATGGTAGATGAGCATATAAATGTGCAAGTTACTATTTCATACTGCACTCTTTTCCTTTTGCTGACTCACACCTGATCGTGTTTACAAACAGACATTACACTTTGATTCTCTTGGGATGGATGTAGAGATTGAAGAAGTGCAACTTGGAATGTGTTTATTAAGCAATGTGAAACATCTGCTTCTGTCTTTCAGCGCATGCTTTACCTATTCACACAAGACACAAATTTATATTTACTTCACAGTTACACCCACTGAGCTATTACAACTACCAATGCAATTATG
Source organism: Ibycter americanus (assembly GCA_035590275.1). Lineage (NCBI taxonomy): Eukaryota > Metazoa > Chordata > Aves > Falconiformes > Falconidae > Ibycter > Ibycter americanus. The sequence continues at coordinate 11,771,967 of JAVJGI010000032.1, read as the reverse complement.
ATATAAACTGTAGCATAGGAATGGAGCAGTTTCCTTAACCACCAAGGTACTCGGTGTTTGTAAAAGCCCATAGGTTTGATGCCTCCAGAGCATGCATGCATGCCTCATCGCCTCAGCCAGCAGATCCCTGGATAGCAATTTTCTTTGTACCTCATAAAAAATTGTTAGTCCTTCTATGTCTAGAAGTTCTGATGATTTATAAAATGCTATAAAGGATATGGTGCTTTTCACAAGCTGATACTGTCCCTGCGTTAATGTGCTGGCAAACACAGAGAGCATATGTGAGTGCGTAACTTCAAGCGCAGCAGCAATCCTGCTCTGAACAGTGACTGTAGCAAAACCCTCTTAAACATTATTATTATTAGACTTTGAGCTCGGTTACTGTGCACAGACGTTTACCCTTTTTATGGCTGAATCGGCTTACAGAGACCTGCTTTTATCACTGACAAGAATGGAAGCTTAATATTATTACTATCAGTTCAATACAAGACAGTGCATGGAAGGAAGGAGAATTAGCTACCTGAATTATTTTCATTGATCATCACATTACTTTCCACAGCAATGATACAATGTCATGATGCTATAACACAGCACCAGTCCTGCTTTTAATACCTTCGTTGATTCCCAACACTCAGTTCTGCTATGGATGCCAGTACAGAAATTCCTTCAGCCCTGGTATTAGATATAATAGAAACGTCCACCACAGAAATGCCACTCATGCATCTTTCACACGTGGAAAAAGCCATTGCTTGAGCGTAAGGCTGCTGCGGCTCCTGCCCTAACCCAGGGCATAAGGCTGACACACAGCACTGGTCCATGCCACAGGACAAGGTGACAACACAGCTGTGCTGCTGACCAGCTTTGCATGGCTACACCATTTATCATGCACACAGCACCCACTCCCAGCAGGGTTAATAGCAAGCAAGGGCAGCACTGCACTTCTGCATAAGCTCCTCTTACCTACAGGCATTCCAATTGCTGTCCTGCTCCTGGTACAAGTCTAAAGAGTGGTTACACAGCAATACCTGCCTGCAGTCTAGCTGTACTCCTCACTTTGGAAAACAAAAAATCCTACAACCCCCCCACGTTTTCTCCTGTGTTAACTCTGACAAATAGAGAGCTAGGGTTAAAGGGTCTCTGGAGTTTGGCAGTAGGTAAACAAAAGCAACCGAACAAAAGACAGCATGTGTAAAGCTGAGAAAAAAGACAAGCTAAAAGTACATATATCAACAATCTTACAGTAAAGAAATCCTTTCTCTTCATTCATGAAATAATATGAATGTAAATTATTTGGGGAAGCGAGCATCTTCTAATAGACAGATTGCATATTTAGGACTTAAAACAGATTGTAAGTGAAAATTATGCTAAAATCGTTGGGGAATGTAAATCCTTGTTTAATTGATGCTGCGTGAGCTGCCAGGAATAATTAATAAGGCTAAATTTAACTGCTCTGGCAGTATTTCCCTTTCAGATGCAGATCGTTTTGGCCAAAGCCCAGGCACACTAAGGCAGGTCCATCTTTCCAGTGCTGCCAGGGAAGACCAGAGCTGGGGGAGAGGTGACCTGGGTTTCTTCCTTTGGAAGAGCTGCAACCATTTTATGTACAAGGGTACCGAAAAGTAACTCCTCTGCTATAAGGTGCTGTTTCAGGCTGAAAAGAGTTTTTAAACCAACTGCAAACCGGTGAAACCAGATGAAACCAAACAGGCAGGTTTACCATTCTCTGCTGTGCTTTGGTGTATGAGCTCTCATTGAACTCGCACGTTCAGCTCAGGAAGCAAAGCAAAGCCAGACACCACGCGGGCGAGTGATGGAGGGTAAGCAGTGCTACCCCACTTCAGGTACAAGGAAACTTGGTTTTGTGAGATGTAAAGAGGCAAGTGACCTTTTTACCCCAGCCCAAAGGTCTGTCTCACTCAATTTCCTGTCTCTTACAGCCACGCATGGGAAAGAGCAGAAGAAACGAGTATAAACTTGTTACCTTCTGATTTCATTTTAACACGCTCCTCCCAAAGCTTTTCCTGTGAGAAGTTCAGGTATCCAGAATAATACCATCGTATTAAGAAATTAGAAACAAATTGCTGAAAAGGCGCTGGGATCCAGGCAATCTAACCTGATGCTTTCTGCTGGTAAAAATAGCTGCCCCTACCAAAATCTGCCCGGGATGCCGCCTTCAGCTCTTGAGGTGCAAGTAACGCATTCCTAAACTTGAAGGAAGACCAGGCTTCCAGTGGGACATGAGCATGGCAATCCAGATGGCTCAGCAGCGGCTCAGCAGCAGCTCAGCACGGCAGCACCTCAGACAGACTGTAGCTCCAGCAGCTCAGAGGAGGAAAACGACCTGCCAGCCATGGCAGCAGGACCTAACCTGGGTGTGGGATCATTGACTTGATTTGTGTTCTGTGACAGCAAAAGATGACTCCAAAGCTCATCCCTGTTAGCTGGCAACCACTAGACCTGTCCCATGCACAACCTCAGCTGCTTCTTTCCCTGCTGTAATTACAAAGAAATAAAAAGAGCACAAGAATGACCCATAAAAGTCAGTGGAGTGGCAGCTGATGAATAATTGCATTCACATTAATTACCACAGTGTTTGTCTGCAGGAGAAAGAGCCAGGTGGTTTTATTATTGCTGGTTTACCACCAGAAATAGTGCAAAGCTCATATACGGATCATGCATGCAACTGTTCTTCAAGGTACAATGAAGAAAAGAAGTACTCATAGCAAAGATTGCTCTGCATGAGATAAGAAAATTTATATTTTGATACACAGCAGAAGAAGAAAAAGCTGCAGCCATAAAGCTAGTTGTCCAAGCATCTAGGGAGCAACCATAACCCAGCAAGAGTTTTAAATAATTATTTTAGAACTCCATTTAGGAAATGTTTTACAATCCAGAACAAACCATCCCTACTCAGAGAGAAAATTTGTTTTTGTGGTTAAGACAAAACTGGATATTCAAGACACGTGTTAATTCCTAGTCTGCATGACATGGGAGTAATCTGATTCTCTGTGTCCCAGTTCCTCATCTATAAAGTACAGCTGAAAATATTACCTATTTTTTTAAAGGCACCGCCTTTTAGATTATCAGTGCACAGAGCAGGTATTACATCTTACTTTGTATTAGGTACAGCATTCAGTGTAAAGATGCTATAATCTCAGATGGTCAAGCCTATACTAAAACCCTAAATTTATATAGCAAAATTTTAATTTTAACCTAATTCCATGTTGTGTTATGCCTTACTTGGGATGTACTGACTTAAAGGAAAGACGATAGCATCATACCTATGTTTTACACACCATAATAACCCTTGGAAGAAAAACTTACCAAAAATACTAGCTGTGAAAGTGAAAGAGAACAAGAGCTGAAATATGATTGCACTGACACAGCAACAGCTCAGCTCACCCGTACAAGCTGTAATTTGCAGAGCTGAGCCTTTTACTTTAAGTTGC
>JAVJGI010000032.1:11743945-11768418 GCA_035590275.1 Ibycter americanus | reverse complement strand
TAATAACCCTTGGAAGAAAAACTTACCAAAAATACTAGCTGTGAAAGTGAAAGAGAACAAGAGCTGAAATATGATTGTAAACCTTGCACTGACACAGCAACAGCTCAGCTCACCCGTACAAGCTGTAATTTGCAGAGCTGAGCCTTTTACTTTAAGTTGCTCCCTCAGCGACCGCCACTGCTGTTTTATCTCCTCGCTCAGCATCCTGCTGTGTCCTCACCCACTTCTCATCCCTCACATCTCCACCACCCTTGGTACCGACCGTGCTGTAACACGACCGAGGCAGCCAAAAGCTGAAGGGTTACACGGGGAGGAATGAAGCGGTGGCCTGGGAGGGAAGGGGAGCAGCCCTGCACGTCCCCCAGCAGAATCACTGCTTTGCTGCCTGCATCCCCTCAGGAGTGAGGGCTCTCGTGGGGGCTTATCCTGCTCCACTCCATGCCATCCTTCCAGTGTGGACATACCTTCCGAGCAGAGATGTCTGACCCCTTTGCGCTGCTGCTCTAAACCCTATAGCCTACAAAACCTCAGTCCTCCATGCCTGGGAGCTCAGCGCTCAGCCTGAAAATCTGGGGTTTCCAGGCCCGCCAGCGTTACTTTGCACGTTTCAAGCCAATGTCCCCCCAAACCAGCACGCCGTCTCCAGGCCCTCTGCATGGCTCGCAGCAGCCACAGGCTGATCCCCACACTCACCCGAGTGCTGGGCATCCCCCTGGCCCCAGCACAGCCCCTGCAAACTCCCTCTGCCCTGCACAAACCACCCAGCCAGTTCCCTCCCAGGCCAGCACCCCCCCAGGGCCGGTTGCCCCCCAGGGCACGCTTTGCCACACCCCAAGCTCTCTTCAGCAACACTTCTATTCTTCAGGCAAATGTGGGTAAAACCTCCAGCCACCACAGCCCATTACCTCTTCCCATCACTCCAGGTTGGCTTATGGTCACTCTGTCCTCAGAGGGAATGCCTGGCTCCTCTCCAGCAGGTTTTGCGACTAACTTTGGCTTTAGTGGGGTTGCCTATGGCATCCTATACCATTTAATGGCCGAGGTCTTTGCTTCCCTCCAAAACAGTCACTCCTTATGGGCCAAGCCTGAATGGGCTGCTGGAAGCACGTGCAATGGTTCCCACTCCCACCCAGCTCGACAGAGAGACGGCAAGTGTTTCCACTTTGATTGCAATTGCTGACTACTGAACTAGCCTGGCATCTCAAGCTGTTAAACTCCCCGTCAGCGACTTCTAGGGACAGCCCTGCTTCTACCTTCAAATTAATTTGTCTGTTCAGAGCCCCAGACTGGATTGCAAACCCAGATTTCATATGTATGCAAAATAGGCTAATCAGTTAATTTATAAGAGGAATGGTAGAGGCCTGGATGGCTGGCAGTACACGCTAAATAATAATTCAGACAAACACTGCCTGCCTATGATGATAAAGGACAATTGCACAGCATGGGCAAACACATCCCAAATAGATTGCAGTGCAATCTGTCTCCATACAGCCCCATGAGTCATGCTGAGTTGGAAAATACTTTATAAATGCTAGTAATGGCAGGCAATAATTTTAATTAGATATGGCCTAATTAAAAAAGAATAGAGGCTTTTATAGTTCATGCCTCCCCAGTGTGCACTAGGGATCCCCACTGTTTGGCAAACAGGAAAAATGTTTGTATTATTTAATAAGTATAATGTTATCAGCAGAGCTTTAATGCAGGATCTAATGCATATGCTCTGGCTCACCAGACCGAATGTTGACTGGCCAGTGTGCAGCCTAGGTGAAGAAAGGTTGCAGGCATGTCACATCTCTAAATGAGATCTCAAAATGTCTCAAAATGATAAAGTATGCACAAGGAATTGGCTAAACCTCCTGGGTGGTTATTAAGCTGTATGTGGGTGTGGGGCAGATTCATTCAGATACAGTAAAAATTGGCCTAAAGCTGCAAAGCGACACCTCGGGTTGATGAGTTTCTCTGCAGGCATTGAGTAATGAGGAGAGGGAAGTGATGCCAGTGCCCCCCTGCCAGCTGCATGCCTACCCACAGCCCACCCTCCAGCTCCCCTGCCACCCTTCCCAAAGGGGACCAGGCATTCCCAGCTGCCGAGAGCGGTGAGTGCTGCCACACTGGCCCTCGCCCCTCTGCTGCACAGCTGGGAATGGCTATGGAAAGCAGAAATCCCATGACCTGGCCCACCAGCGGCGCAGGTCCCTCTCTCATTTTCACGTGCCATTGTGTAATGCTTCCACTCTGCTGGGGGAAGAAGCAAAAATACCACAAGAAAAAGCACTTCCTGCAGTATTTCTGAGCTACTCAAACCCAGGAAATAATGGAAATTACAGTGATGCACAGGCTATCGAGTTTCATGAGTTTATTTTGCATTTCTGTTATTTCCTGGGCTTTTCACAGGAATATTTAAAGTCATAAAGAAGTTAAGCCTGCATATATGATCACGACAGCATTAAAATAGCAAAAGCTGCTCTTCTCCCTGTGCGTATTTAAAGTAACAGAAAGCAGTAACCTTTAGTGAGCAATGGCCGTGCATCGTGCTTGGAGCACTGCCTGAGCTAGACTGCTCAGCCTGCAATCCCCTGGATCCCGGGGATGCTACAGACTAATCGAAGACCATTATTCCTGTTCAGGGGGTCCCAGTGAGCCCGTCTCACAAAACAGTCCAGCAAGCTGAAGATCAGTAGCGTCTCCCTTAGAGCCTGCTGCTTTGGTAGAACCAAAGGACCTCCATGGATCCAAATCACCCTCCATGTTACCTACTTGCAAGTGAGGGTGCCAGGGGCCAGCAGCTCCCTGGGGCCAGGACAAGCGGCTGGACTCGGGTGCAGGCAGGGCTGCCATGGGGCTGGCGTTGGCTGGGGCCGCCCAACTCTGGCGTCGGTATTTCTGCTGAGAGCAAGTGCTGCTTTCAGCAGTCCTGTATTGATTTGCTTCACCCGAGGTCACCTTAGAAGATGATTTACATTAAGAAAATCAATTTTTTAAAAAGTCATTGCTGGGAGCAATGCTTGATTTCTAAATTCAGAGCACAACTGGGCACGCATCTGAGTTCAAGAAGTTACCCAATTCTTGCTAAAGGCAGCAGGAAATCTTCTACCTGCTCCATAGCTTTACCCTGGAAACACGCACAATAAAATTTCTATCACTATCTCACTATCGTAACTCCAAAAAAACGTTAAAGCAAAAGACTACTTTCTTATCATTTTGGCTTTTTCCAACCCCACCTAAAGTTGTTAGCCGTGACTCCCTTGCCTTGAAAAGGAAAGAAGGGTTTTGAAATGGAGTTCTTTCCAAGTATGTAGCCCCAATTTCATCATTTCCTTCCTTAGTGAAACATACAAATCACCTACTTTTTAATAACAGAGAATCAGATGATACTTACTCATCCATTGCTCAAGGCTCTGCAGGGATGTCATGCAATGTGCACAGTAACTCATCAGTGTAATGTCGGGAATATTGCTCTGCCATCAAACTGCGTTCATGTTTTTTTCTTAATGGATAGCTAGATGCTCTACACACATAAATGTTCCGCATCACTCCCTACAGAGGTCCCAAAGACCTCTTACCATGCTCTTTTCGTCTCTCAAGGTCACTCTTTGCAATCTCTGCGAGGACCCCCTTGAGTGCCAGAGTCCCAGAGGTGAATCCTCGTGCCACCCATGCGGTGAGCTGGCTGCTGCCCTGGCTCACTCCTGCCCACAGGCAGGGTGCAAATCCCAACCAAAGCATGAATGTCACAGGAAGAGGCAAAACTGGAAGGGAGCTCAGTGGGGCAGAGGCCCCAGCTCACTCCAGCCTACCTGCAGCTGCATTAGACAAAGAGGTCAAGTTCCCAAGGAGGGTGTAGATGATGAGATGATGGGTAAGGCATCTGGACATGGGATTTTCATCTCCTCATATAGCGGAGCAATGTGGAGAATGGCTGAAGGACCTGGGAAGAAGAGTGAGAGCTGAGCCGTGAGCAGAAGAGCAGAGGCAGGAGCTGATATCTCCATAAACCCAACGTTCAGCATTCTCCTAAAGCTCCTGAATAAACTGATTTATACACAGAGATTTTTCTCAGATGCTGTTTTGGAAATCTGTTCTCTCAGCCAGAGCCATATTTATACCGGCTTGCTGCATGCCCACCTCCCCATGGAACCAGACCAGGTGCTTTGCCACCGCCTGGGTCACCGGCTGGCCAGGCTGCTCTGCCTCATGGGTGGCTGCTGGAAATGCTGTCCTGGGGACCTACAGTCTTCACCTGTATTTTCCCTACAAGAGTACCTGAGCAGCAGGGCATTTGTGCAAACACAGCCTGGTTCTGACAGCAAAGGGTCTGCACATCCTGTCCGTGCATCCGCACTTGAGCTGGATAACGCTAAGCTTGCCATGTTACGTGACTATTCCTAGCATCTCCCTCCAAAACTTTGTCTGCCATCAGGCTGTCTCCTTAGATGGCCATGAATCACCAGCCCCTTTCCTTCATTACTCTCTCACCTCACCCCACCTCACCAGGGAGTCACAAAACTCGTGGCCATGCCCAGGAGTCTCTTTCTGCTCCGGTTTGCCAAACTGCCCCTCCATTTGTGGGCAGAGGACACCACGCTGGTCTCCTGTTACAAAGGGGACAGCAGTTGCAAGAGCAGTAACTTCCCAGCCAGCCTGCACAGCTCCTCCACCCAACCACAGGTACCTTCAAAGTCTGAACTATCGTCCTAAAAAATACTGTATTCTTAAAATAGTTTAAAATTTATTTACACCTCAAAAAGTTGCGTAAATAATACATTAGCCTGTGATAGATGGTAATTTTTTGAAGTCTTTACTAATGTACATATTTATGCACATAAAAATGTAATTATATACTTTTTATAGTCATTTATCCTCTTTTCAGTCCACTACGACTATCTGTCAGGATGCTGTCAGCACTCCAAAGCGCTGACTGCATGCGATGCCTGCTGGCTGCATCCACGCACTTACAAAATGCACGTGTCAAGTGCTGCACATTTCCTGGTGTCAGCACCATTTGCTCAACACATGACAGACAAAAGGATGGAGCTGGGCTTTCCTGCTGATTGTTTTTTTCCAGAGAATGGTGTCTGTTCCTGAATCTATTAAGTGAAATACAAATAAAGTGTTAAGGTTATTGATAAAAACCAAAGGTCTTACTGCTGCAAACCTACATTTGCATGTAGTAAGTTACCTTTGGAATTATGCTCGGTTCTCCAAGTCTACAGTAATTGGGAAGCATCAATAAGATGTTGCTACCAACACAGCTGGCCCTGGAGAAAACATTTATTAAAGCTCCTTAATGCAGGCTACTTACCCATCCTTCACTAGGCAGAGTACTACTGCACTTTGCCTTAAAACCAGTGAGATGAGCTACGTGCACACCAGCTGAAGATGGCAGATAACGAATCCCAACACTTGTGAGAATAATCAGACAAATATAAGCCCACTCTCATTCAGTATCACAGTAAGTTTGGTGACTACTTGCCAGGGTTATTCAGTGTATTAGGAGCTGCCTCATCACAGAAGTCTCCTCTGGCTCAGAAGGGCCTTCAGATTTGAATTTTGTATTAACCAGTCCTGACTGACCGAAAATGTGTTACAGCAGTTTTCTGGAGCCATTAGCATCCAGGTATTTCATCTCATATTTTCAGCCATCTCTGAGCAGACTAATACAGCAGTACAGTCAGGCTTTTCTGTCTCCGTCACTGGATTACATAAATTCAATTACATGCTCCAGACAATTTTTTCTTAAGCACTTGCTTTACATGTGCATCCTGTGCATTTTCTGTCCTTATCTGTAGGACAATGCTGTGTACTAACTTCACGTTTTGCTTTTTCCTTCACACATTTAATTGCTTCATTTTAAAAATATATGCAGACATCAGGACCAATTTGCCTATAATTGAAAATGGGAATGTTGAAGCTTATGAATTATCCCATTTTAAAATGGGTAAAATGAGAAGAGAATTAGGTAATTATGCAGGGAGGAACGAGATACATCCATGTATTAAAAATAAAAATGCAGGGTAGTGCTTCCTACCCTGTTTTAAGTTTGAAGACGTTAACCTTTCTTTTCTTGTCATACGTCAATATTTTAAAGAAGTCTATTGTAATCAAGGTTCAGTTGGACATTTTTATTTACCCGGCTGCTAAGAGAAGAGAAGTGAATTCTGATACCGAATTCAAAACTGAATTTGCAAGTGCTGCCATACCAAAGCAAGGACCAAGCAGGGATGGAAGGATATAATGTTATGGAAACATCGGAACGACACAGATAAAACTGTATGCAACTCTAGGAAAGGAATACAGCATCTCTATGCAAACACCAAAGGAAGGTCTTCAGCCCCTCCTGCCTCTTATAATGGTGTTTCAGGCTCTTCTGCCTCTTGTAACGGTGTTGTAAGTCCTTTCCATCAGAAGGATTTTTTCTTCCATGCTTTGAAACGCTGGAGATGTGTGAACACAAGGGAAAGGAGGAATTTAACCAATGTTTAGCAGAGCCAGGTGGGACAAAGAGTGAGCTTTTTCAGTCCTGTAGGTTTCACAGAGATATTAACGTTATTAAGACTTTTGCTTTGTAAATCATCAAAAACCACAGTTCTGCCAGGAAGTGCCCTGCTATCCCTGGGAAAATAGATCGCTGTACAGCAGGGTACAGACTCGCCAAATCCTCCCCGAACAGCCAGCTTCAGCTCTTGGATGCTGAACCACCCGCGCGCTGCGGTGTGCGGCTGCCAGGCATGGCCTAATAACCCAGTGGGTACAGCTATGTCAAAATTATCGTAATTCTACTAAAAATTACGGGGGAAAAGCAATTGAGTTAATAAATATTTAAGGTCCCCAGAAGACACACTACTGAAAGAGGTCTGTGGCTTTCATAGCAGGGCCTAGGACTACCTCCAAAAAAGAAATAAAGCCAGTTCCTTCAGTGATAAAAATCTGTTTGCCTGAAGTAAATGGACAAGGAATCATACTGATACAAAAGGAAAATAGGTCAGTTTTATTGCAGCTATTTTATGCAGCTATTTTCTATGATAAATAAAGATGTCTGGTGAGGCAATCTTAATTCCTATATGGTACGTTATACATTCCTACTAATCCATTTCCTTTCTAAGATGAAAGACCTAAGTGACTGCACTGGATTTGATATAATATTAATTAATGCGTAACACTCCAATGTTGAGTTAAGCAAAGGTCTAACCACATGATGTTCCTCAGCACTAAATGGTTATGCCTAAGCCTGTGAGTAATAACATTCTTCCTGGAGAAGTCCAAGAAAGCAGGGCATCAAAGACTTAAATGTATGAACCTACAGGACAAATGAATAGTAAGAGGGAAAAGAATTCAAAATACATATATATTTTTAAAAACTAAGAAACCTCAAAACCGTATTGTCTACTGCTTAATATGTAAAGGCTGGGAGAGCTGTGAACAACGAATGCTTTATCCACAGTGAACATGGTTTCCCTTCCTTCTTAGCAGCTGACTGGGAGGAACTAAACTTAGCAGGCCAGAGGTGTAGGAAACCAGATAGCACGGTGTATGGCTGGATAGGAAATACAGGGCTCAATGTGTTTGAGGTTAAGATTAAGCCCTGACTTCCTTTGGGTCTATTTTAAACGGTGGCAAATGATGGCATGCTTTCTTACAACAAAATGACAGATGATCAAAGGTCAAATATGATCTGTATGTCAAGCATTTGTACGAGGACCTTTCTTTGAGGGACTGGGCAGGAAGCGTTTTAACGTGGTGTCTCATACTTCCCCTCATCTGTGTTTGTTCAAAACATACCAGTAACCGGGGAAAGCTGGATGACTGGCTGCAGATAATCACCCAAACAGCATGTTCCTGCGAAAGGAGAGCAGTTGGGTTTGGGCAGAGTGAAAGAAAGATTACTACAGCCCCAGCCATTGCTCATGTGAGGAAAACAGTAAGGCAGCACCCACCACGTGCGCACTTTCAGGCGCTACAGGTGGTAAACAAAGACAATATATCTGGAGAGCATCTTTACACACTCACCTTTCCGGACATAGTCAAAATCAAAGCAGAAAAAGTGAAAGAACATTTTGGAAGCCTTGCACCTTCCAATCGCCACGTGAAATACAGTTTTGCAACACTTGCGGCAAATACGATGCAAGACTGACTGTGTCGTGCTGACTACAGATTGCACACTTGCTAAATTTGCTGTTATGTGTTACCCATGATTGATGCTGAGGCAACCAAAGGAGGACTTCACCTCCACATGAGATTGAAAAACACACAAGAAAAAGACAATCTTTGTCCCAGAAAGCAAGGCGGTACCTGAACACCACAGCCATGCCACCTATCATAAGGCTCACTTCCCTCCTACCCTCCTTCTCATACCTAGAAATCTCCAGACAAAAGCCTACATTTGAAAACTCCTTTTAATCAAATTTTTTTGTCTTGCTTCAGGCTCATGTCCACAGCTCGTCAGCTCCAGCTCTGACCTGGAGCCGTTGGCAGCTCCATAGCTGCCCCTGCCAAATACTTGTCCTACTTTGCTAAGGCAAAGGAACGACTTGCTAAGAAAGATAATTGGGATCACTTTGCTCCTCTGAAAATCCGCAAAACCCAATTTATTAGTTATAGTAAGAGTTTTATTAAGCTGAAAATGAAGAGATCTCTTCAGCTCAATTTCTGAGGATCCTGCTGACAGCACCTACTCTCATGAAAAACAATGTCATTTATAAGTGCAGCTGTGTGGACTTTTAAAACACAGCATAAAGCCTGCTTCCATTGAGATTTGACACTGGCTTAACAGAGCAGGAAGAATTTTTAAGTATAGAATATTAAGTGTGTATCTGAATCAGAAAAGCATTTTCTGATGCTAGCTGGGTGGAAAATCAGGAGAATATTTTGTAAAATACCATTCTGTTTTCTCTACACCCTGTCCTTCTGCCTCTGGCAGCACAGACGGGTTCACCCACTATCAGAGGATGCCAATGGGAGTCATGGGAATGGTGATCTGAAGCGCAATTTTAAAATGCACACTACTGTCTAAACAGCGAGAGGTGAATATCTGCTTAAACTCTGGTTTGTGCAGAGGAATACAGGTACCATTCCATGTAACTTTTCCAGGCTTGGTTAGCTTTCCGAGTGTTTCTATGAGCAATATCAGACTGTAGCCAGCTCTGAGTGTGAGTGAATCCCCATGGAGAAGATGGTGGGTACCTTACACTATGGACATGCTGTATGTCCCAGTGCTCCTCTGCACAGCCAGAGGGAACCACGTGGCCATTCACCCACTCATCCAGCTCTTGGCAGGTATCTCCAAGCTCCTACAACACTAGCAGGGGAAGGAACCTAAAGCTTGTTTGCTGGGCACCATATAGAAACCATTTGGCACAAGCGATAGATGGATATTTTACTGCTCTGAGCAAAAAAGCTCATCAGCCAAGCAACAATTAGAGGAAAAAAGATCAGAATAATCCCATCTAAACGCATACAATAAATGAACTTAGAACTGGACTAAGAGGCAATATGTACAAGCAATAGTTTTTGGATTAGTGGCTGAATGACCAAAAAGTTGGGATGAATGCAAAGATCCAAAGCATTCTCATTCAATGCAAAGTATTCTTACTATCAGAAGAATAGGGAAAAATATCCAAAATTCCACTTTGAGTTAAAGTAAATATGTTGTTCAACAAGTTTTAAGTCTTGGATTTCATAAAAAAAAAAAACTTACATGTTGTTTTTCTCAACAAAGTAGTCATTTTCAAAACAAAATCATGATTTTGGGGGGTTGACTTTTCAGTGTGTGACGCTGAATGTTCTATTTGCAATCAGAGAACAATTTAGGTTGGAAAAAAACTCTGAGATCAAGTCCAACCACCTACCTAACACTGCCAAGTCCACCACTAAACCATATCCTTAAGTGCCCCATCTACCCATTTTTTAAATACCTCCAGGGATGGTGATTCCACCACCTCACTAGGCAGCCTGTTCCAATGCTTCACCACCCTTTCAGTAAAGAAATTTTTCCTAATATCCAATCTAAACCTCCCCTGGTGCAACTGGAGGCCGTTTCCTCTTGTTCCGTCACTTGTTATCTGGGAGAAGAGACCGACCCCCACCTGCCTACAGCCTCCTTCCAGGTGGCTGCAGAGAGCGGTCAGGCCCCCCTGAGCTGCCTCCTCTCCAGGCTGAGCACCCCCAGCTCCCTCAGCTGCTCCTCACAGGACTTGTGCTCCAGACCCTTCACCAGCCTCGTTGCCCATCTCTGGACATGCTCTAGCAGCTCTACATCTTTTTTGTAGTGAGAGGCCCAAAACTGAACATGGTATTTGAGGTGTGACCTCACCAGTACCAGTACAGGGATAAAGTGTTTAGAAAGTGTTTAGAAGACACTAAAAAGTTTTCTAAGTACCTTAACTCTGCCTTTTGTCTCTGGTTGAAAGCTTTTGCTAAACTCAGGATAAAATCACTTATGCTTCCAGTCTCTATAACCTATTTTCTGGCAGATCACCCAGCTCTAATAGGCAATTAACAAGTGTGAAATAGGGATAATAACTCAAGAAAATGTTGAAATCTGTTCTGGCCCATTCCTTTCACAGATGTCAAAACGACAAGCAGGAGCAGTTTGGGTAAAGGCAGGCAGTGGTGACTAAGATAAAGGTGACACTGGAGGATGTGGGAACCCTCTACCCAGCACCTCCTTGTCCCACAGCTTGGGGTCCTCCTGCATCATGGCAGCTATTAACATTTCAGCCCATACACTACAGAGCAGTACAAACAGTGAGGCCACGAGAAATAAAAGACACAAGTACCTCTGCGTTCAGGTTTAAAAGCTCAGCAAAATTAAGGTATCAATTCTCCCAGCTGTGAAAGAGCCCCAGGGTGTGTCTCAGAGTAGGCAAAAGGAAGAGATCAAATGCTGTCACAGTGAAAGGTGTGAAGGTCGACAAGGCCACATTTCCCCATTTCTTGTACCCATGTTAGGTTGACTGCCAGCAAAGGAGATCATGCTCCAGCCTTACCCCCGTCAGGGTGTCCCTCTTCGCAGCTGCTGAAGCGGATCCCAGACCGCATCCTCATGCTCCACCTGACGCTGTGCGGCCAAAGCTATTGCCAAGGCATTTCACCCTTATGGCGACCCTCCTTCTGGTGAAAGGATGGAAATGATGCTTCCAGCAGATGAGGCTGACAAGGTGGAAACTCAGCCTTGAACTACACATCATTAAAAATGGCAATCTTTATGTTTACTATCATAAATATTTTTTAGTATATGGACCTCAGTTTTGTTTGTAGGCTTTGACGACCTAAAAACTTACCCAGAGCCCTCTGGAGTAAGATGTGACTTAAGATCACATTTAAGATGTGATCTCTTTGCAGAACACAGGAGCTCCAGGGAAAGTATAGGGCCTTGGTTAAAGGAAAAATCATTTACGCTGCTTAAAATAATTTACAGCATTTTAAAATATCCACTATATTTAAGCATATCAGACAGAATTCTTGTAGTTTCACAAATATTCCTTGAAGACTGCAGGTGTGAGTGACAGAATTGTCTCCACAGCAAGATTTACCATTTTCAGGTGCTGCAGCTTTGATTCAGCATCTAGTGAAATAGCAGTATAAATAATTAATATTTTTCTGTAAAAGCAACGGCCAGGTATTACACATATTTCAATCAGGCCTGGCCAGAAGGCTCAAGATTTTTCTTCTCAACAGTTCCATTCTAAATATAGGCCTTGCATGGATTTATTGGGGGATGTACAAGGGAGTTGTAGCCTCCCTCCTGGTACTGCCCATGTTCTGTGCGACGGGACACGGAAAGGTCTGCACCACTGGGCAGCAGTGGGCATCCTGCAGTATGATAGTTAGACTGCAGATGTGACCTAAATTTTATATCTGAAAAGGTACTAAAGTAATCAGAAAGCCTACACAGGATAATTGCAAAAGCTGTAATTCACACTGAGGCAGTGTGGCTGGAAGAACAAGCAAAAGCACTAAAGCACAGGAGTTCTCTTGCCAGCTCTGCCACTAAGTCCATGCAAATCACTTAATCTTCCTATTTGGTTCCCTCTTTGCTAAAAGGGGAATGTTAATATTTATTTACCTTCCAACTCACAGGCATGTTGTGAGGATTAATTAGTTAATAACTGTTAAGTGCTTTGAAGATATAAGTGACTGTGCAAAATACTAAGTACTATTAACTAACATTAGGCTAATGATGCAGATAGGAGTGGCAATTTTCATTAGCTGTATCAAGGCAGAGCCCAGGATTCAGCCCCGAGATGCACACTAGCTAGTGAAAAATTAACAAGGTTATGAGAAAGATTAAAAGAATAAAGTACATTTATTTCCACTGGTCCGCTGGAACACAAGAAAAAATAAACAGTTGTGCCATTCCTGACCTAGCAAAACCACAGCTCTATTAATAATTCTAGACCACATTCTGAAAGCTGTTGCTGTGCACCTTGATTAGTCATTTCCACCAATGTGCAAACTGTGATGGTTTTGTGTTGGTGGTGATTTCTACTCCTGCATCTTACTCTGCTCCTGTGACAATGAAAGTATGCAGTTCAAGGCAAGCAAGAATCAAGCACAGCATGCGTTACATACAGTTTTGCAATGCACTTGTTTGGCATTAATTTCCATGAAACTTCCACGAGAAATCCGGACAGTTACGCTACATCTTTACGAGAAGGCTGGTTTTGCATTCAGATAGCTCTCTGCACAGAAAGGAAGGTACAATGCAGGTGGCCAGCCTGAGGTCTGTGAGGGCCAGCTGCACGGGAACAGCATGCACCTCTGTCTGACGTTACTATTATAATTCTAGCAAAGATAGATGGAAAGACACAGCCTGGAAAGTTGAGACAGCAACTAAAATAACTTCAGAAGATGCTTCCTCAGAGCAGTTGTCGACATAGCTCTGCTGAGGAAGCCAGGTGCAGCCCCGAAGAGCCATCAGCAGCTTACACCTGTGGACCTAAATCACTTCTTGCTTATACAAAAAGACTAGAAATTCCCTGATTTCAATTGCAATCAAGTCTTTTGTCGATACTCGCAAATAATTTGCAATTCATGTATATAGCAATGTCTTTCTGTCTTAGTATCTCTATGATTCTCAGCACCGTAGCTTCAGGTGCATAAGGCAACATTTTTTTTAGCTCTCTTTTTTTCACTTCTCTGCCTGAGCTGGAAAACTGAGTTTTGGTTCTTTTTTTCAGTACTTTAGCAGTGGCAGAGGTGGGTAAACACACAACGATTTTAGGAGAGAAAGACGGTAACAGTCTAAAGGCCTCTATCTTAGTAACAATCCATACAACTGCTCTGGTCCTGGGCAAAATTTTTGACTTCTGTCATCTCATGACATCATTGTGCAAAATAAAGATTTAAATAAGCCTATGGGACAGAGAAACACAGAACTGGAAAAAGCTGAGGAGAGAGAAGGATTCCAGGTTCCTCAAAAAATTTGTAAACCTTTTTTTTCCTTTTGAGTGATACATAAATACCTTAAGCCCTGACGCTGTGAATATCTGTTGGCAGACACAGGACTTACTGTGAGGCAAAGAAGACCTAAGATACCGCACAGGCTCCTTTGGACTGAAGATGCAGGCTTTCAGGCAGATGGACGATTAAGGAAGCAATGCAACCAGCTTCTGCTGTACTCATTTGACCCAGCTGCGAGGAAGGAGGCAATTCCTCTACTCTCACTTCCAGATTACAAAGCACAGAGGCACGATGCAATTCTCAGAGGTACAGGTTTGTCACCAGCACAAGTCACATTTTTCTCTGCATTACAATGTGCTAAGCCCCTTGGGGACCCCTACCCTGGGCTCAGAGTGTCCTGGGTGCTCTCCTGGGGAGGGTGGGAGAAATGCCTTTGTGAAGCCACCTCCTCAACAATACATTTGTCAGAAGAGAGGCAGCTGCTGCCATTAAAATAGGTTGGGAGAAGAGTTCCTGCTGAGCCCAGTGAAGGCTCCTTAAGTCTGATGTCCAGTTATAAGGCCTTGTACACTGTTGCAGCAGGGTGGCAAAATGTAATTAACAGTTAGGTACATCAAGTTGTTCTTGTAAAATTTAAATACAGTAAATATCTTCAACAACTGCATCTCCACACATGAAATATGAGAAGCTGAATTTCACACTTCAGTGTAAACCTCAGAGTAGTGGCTACTGTTAAGGATGCTTGACATTTTAATGGTCATCTGGTTATCAAGCTCTGTTTTCAGATACTTATGACTAAACAGTAATGACTTGAAGTTAAGTTTTATGCAACTCAACACTAACTTTGATCTATTTATCTTGACAACGTGGGATTTTTTCCTTCTAAAATACAATGAACAAAACCTATTTTTCATGTCAAAGACATATCCATTGTGATACATCTCTTCCTGCAACTTATGAAATAAGTTTTACCATTAGCTCAAGATTTCTGTTTGACTGCAAATACCAATGCTCATTATAAATATATCTACAATCCACTTACAACACTGGAAATGTTAAAAACATTTACACAAGGACAAAGACCAACTACTTACTCAAAATATCTTGCCCCCTGGACGTATTGTTGCTTAATAATTTTTGACATGGGTTTTTCCTTTTGCTGCTGAAATTACTGGCTATCGTTTGACACATAGTGTTGGACTTGAAATACTATAAATCTGAAACAGTAATGTGCTTTCCACTGCGTGTGATTCCTACCAATCAAATATGTCATCCACAGTTACTTTTATCCCAAGCCAAGACTAGCAAGGGCAAAACACAGTCTTTTTATCAACTTTAGAGCTTAGTCCATTAAACTCCCTGCTTTTTCAACCTCCAAAGCCAATCACAGGCTGATGACATCGTCCTGGATTTTATTTTGCAATATTATGCACCCAGCTTCCATACACAAGGAGCATTGCGGGGGCTGGGAACCTACTCCGAGGCAAGGAGGCACATTATTCGCCAGCTGCTTGACAACAGGGGTAATTGCTTTTTATTTTTTAAGCATATGGTGAAGGGCAGGCTTAGCCAGTGCAGAAGCTTCTGCAGAGCCTCCGGGGGACAACAGCAAAAACACTTCATGCTCTTTGCCAAGATGTTTTAGATGTAAAGTGGGGCATCAGCAAACCTGAACCAAGCAACTAAAGCCCTCACAAGCCAGCCATGCAAATAAGGAAAACAACCCTTCAGGAACAGATTTTTTTAAACAACCCATAGAAGAGCAAGCAAATGCACATGGTTACAAATACTGTCACTTCCTATCATACATGAGCAAGAGATGCTGTTGTTTAAAGGATGAAAAAACATGGGCTTTTGCGAGCACAATATCCAGTGCTTCAAAACCAACACATCTTCAAGGTTTTGCAGGAAAGGCACACGCTTGGCTTCATCTGTTGTTCACACACAGCACAAGTGAGCAAATCCAGCACGCTTTAAGTTAAGCAGATCTGGCGTAACTTTTTCATTTATGAAAATACAGTCATAACAGTTCAAAAGAAGCTGCCACAGCATTCATAGAAAGTCTGTAATTGTTCACTCCACAGCGTCCTGGGCAGAGACACTGTGGACACAGTACAAAGTCATTGCAAGCATCCCATAACTCTTGCTGATCTTATAACACCTCCCAAGTCCAAAAGATAAACACCACGATTCCTATTTGTGTTACTCTTAGTCTAAAGAAAGATAGTCTCATCCTAAGGGCAAAGACATTTTTCAATTTTCTTGCATAATTGATTTTACATATAAAACAACGTTAAACACGTGACTAGAACTGATCAGAAAACACCATCTTTTCACAGGAGAAAAACAGAGTTGCAGCATCCAACATGGCTACAACCCAAAGTAACGTCAAAGCGCTGTTGTATCCAGGGCAGCAAGAAAAGATCCGGCAGAATTCAAGACACTGGACACAGAATTTCCATTGCAGACTGCCGCCAAATGTCCTGCCTACCATTTCCCATACAGAAAGTTTGTTGCATGTGCGTAAGCCCCATTCAAGTGCTTGTCTCTGTAACTCTGAGGTATGGATAGGGCAGCAAGGAATGAAGGTGCTGATACACCTAATGAATTAAGGCTAAGAATTGTAATGCTGCTGTTGTTGCCCCATAAACCTCGTTGAACCTAATTACTGTGCTGCATTAAGTATATGTGATACCGTGAAGAATGCAGGATTAAAAACTGCTACAGAGACAGTACGAAAGCTTAGTCAGGAAACACCCAAGTTCATTTTCTCTCAGATTCCTTGAGACATTGCACTTAGGCTACACACAGCCTTCTTAACATTTTCTGAGCTTTGGTAATTCTCGACTGGCACAGAGTAATACAGTCTTGGGTTTATTAGAAATCAGTTTAATCATGTAGCAGCTCAGCACTTGGAAAATGAGACAGAAGTGGATCTGCAATGCTACAGTGATAGCTCTTTACAGCAGGGTCACTAAATAAATACAAACACTGCTATAACAGCTGTATTCAATTTTGTAGGTACAGAGGTTATTAATAAGTAAGATTGAATGATATTAATATTCCTTGAAAACAAATAAACTGGTTGATTTTTTTATTACAGAGTCCACATTTTTCATTTGTTCTGGTTGGCAGCACTGCAACCTATTAGTTAAGAGCAGCTTGTTTGCTTTGTTAGAGCTATTGTCCAGATGTCTAAATATATATATAAATCATAAATTTAAAATCAAAGTGTTTCTTAATGGCATAGTATAAATTAATAAAATATAGGGATTTGTTTTTTAGCTAGACTTCAATTAAAATTTTATATAAATGAGAAAGACATTCTAATGATGAAAATCAATGTGCTGAGTTTATTACAGAACAGCTCACTGGAAATTAACTACGTACTAATCTTTTAATACTGCAGCTGATCCTTGGTCAACCTGTTACAAGAGTAAATTGCCATTCCCAGCTGTGCCGTACTATAAGAGGATAAACATCAGAGTGGCCCTTAGGAACAACCTATTTCAAGAATATCTCCTCGATCGTTTACAGCTAATCAGAGCAACATTAACAGAAAAAAAGAGCTACCAGAAGGGAATGTACGTGAATATGAATCCAATACTGATGCTGCAGTAAGGTACAGATTTTGTCTTTAATGTAGTAAGATGCTGAAAACTCCATATTGAAAGGCTGAAGAATTGAGAGAACTGAGAAATTAATTCAGCCCAAGAATTCATTTCAGTAAGATTCAGGGATCTAACACTTAAAAATCTGGGCCTAAGTACTTAGGAGAGTCTCTTTTCTCTCATTGTAATAAAGCCACAGTGGAGCCTAAGTACTACTTACTAGGTACCCAAGTGCTCAGGTTGTTTCGGAAAAGGCTTCTTGCACTCCCACATCAGAAGTTGCAGTGACAACCAGAGCGTGATGTACATTTGGGAACCCAAATGCCTCTAGCTCTTACCAGCTACTACATAAGTTAAATTTCCACCGAAACAAGTTGGGCTCAGCACTTTTTCATACTCTGGCTTTTTATTCCACAGACACATTTTCTCTTTCACTTTCTTCAGCTTGCATTTGCACTTACTCTACCGTGTGCTTCCTTCACAATTTCAAGATAACTAAGTCACAGCTGAGCAAGAAATTTCTCTTCACTTATCAAAAGTCTTGTCTAAAAAAAGACTGCCGGGGTTTGTAAGCTTTTAAGCAGAAATAGTTAGTTACTGTTTGCACAATACCTAAAGCTATTGGACCTCCAACCTAGCTGAGGCCTTTGGTCACTACTGCAATATTAATGTTGCATGGTGATTTTAAATTCACAATGTTTTTGCCTTCTGTTGCACGCGCAACAGAAAAGTGTGTTCATGTTAATTGACAGATGACTAAAAATGTAACCTATTTTCATCATTTCCATCTTATTCCAAGATGACAATACAGAATAATTGCAGAATCACACTGTCTATTTAACATACTACAAGATGGCCAGTTACCTCTTTCACGTCCCAAAACACTCCTGTGGATAAACACTGACTCCTACAGAAAGCTATTGTATTATTGTCTTTCCGTTACTTACAGAAATATGGACCAGGCAATTTTTAATATTGATAAAGCTTAGCATATGGCTGTGACCTGGCCCTGCAGAAGACACCCTGATGTTTCTACAATCTAAGCCCTAGCCCTGGAGAAATTATCAGAGGAAGGAAAAGTTTCCCTGCAATTACCACCACCCCCTCCCAAGGGCAGCACCCTTTGCAAGTTGTGGGGTGAGATGGGCTTTTCCTTGCCTTTTCCCTCCTCATCCCAAAGAGTTCAGCCACATCCACCCAGTATTACCCAGGCTAGTGGACAGCTGACTCTCTCAAACTATTGCTGTTAAGTGTTAATTGTTATTTCTCCAGTCTTGTTGACATGGTATTATGCTGTTGGCTGCTGCTGGAATTACTATCAGTGCAGACTGAAGGGAGAATCAGGGAAGAGAAGATGGCTTGACAAATGATTACTGAAAATTGGGAAGCGGTGTTAACCACGGAAAAAATGAGTGTATTTGAGAATTGCTAATAAAACAGATAGCTGAACATAGTGATAGTTTCCATGACTTACACCAGGGCTAGATTTAAAAGCTGGCACTAAAGAACATTTCTTCTTAACAGTCTTACAAACTCTTTCTTTGCCCATGTATGTTGCTCAAGAGTGCCTGGTATGACACAGACCAAAGGACTTCCCACCTTAGGACGGATAGGCACTACATGGATTTTTTGTTGTTGTTGTTGTTTTGGGTTGGTTTTTTTTTGTTGTTCAGTTGGTTGGTTTTTTTACTCACATGCCCTTTCAACAATTACCCTCTCTCAAAAAATGGCAGATTCATCTTTGGCCTTCTTCCTTGCTCCTGCATGGGGAATATTTGGCCAGCCCTTGGAAAAGGAGTCCAGTTTGAGAGCAGCCGAAAGTACAAAACAATTACAGCAAGAGCCATGCAGCCAGCCCTTCATGTAAAAATCTTACGTCCTTCTGCTAATAATGTCAGAATCACCAGAACAGCCTCTCCAAAACCACAGAAAGTACTTCCCTTTCGTGCTGATGCTTCTCTGTGTGCAGGAGGAAGGACTGTCTTGTGGCTCACACAGACTTGGCTGTCAGCATGTGTAGCTTCTATTCCTGGTGGTCACCAACTTCTCTTGTGACTTTGGGAGAGTTACCTAACTTCTCCATCCACCAAAATATCTGTCTGCTATACAACATAAAAATATAATTCAATTTTGCCCTTTAATGTAAATACTATTGGAAAATTTAATGGCTTGGGATAGATAGGAAGCAGTGTAGGAGTTCAAAATGTTATTATTTTCATGGTGGTATTATTTGGTGGCATTTTAGTCCTCCTCACAGAGCAAAATTTTCATCAGATGTGTAGTGCCTTTATTTCTGAACATTATCTACAGTGTCAAGACACAGAGAGATAACCGTTTAACATACCTGTTTTCCATCACCTATGGGAGGGAATGTGGCAAACACATCCAAAGGAAGCATGTCTCGAACTCACTCCTGCTTCACCTTCATAATTAAGGTAATTTCAAGAAGAAAAATAGCAATGTTGTTCGTGTGTGTTTCTTGTAAATCCCTCTCCAGGCAACTGCTCTCAGACAAATAGTCCACATCAAACAATTGCTGAAAATTTTCAATGTCTGGCTCATTTAGTTCTAATAGACATACCTAAAGATACCACCAGGACTGTGCAGTGTAATAACGTGTCTTAGCTAAGTGACACAAGTTACATGGCTCAAATGAAGGAGCAGCTGTGTTGGTACACATACCCTTACTCCTAATTTCCAATGATAGCATTGACTTTGACAGCAAGCCATCCGATGTGCAGAGCCTTTGTGATGTGCTCACCTGGAAAGCTGGCTGGAAAAATGATGCACAAGGAGGTGGCACACTGGCTACATTTTTAGATATTTTCTGCAGGTTAGAAACAATTGTTTTAAGAAAAGTTTGAATTCTACAGAGGCATCAGGGAGGTTTCCACTGATAGTCCTCAAATCCCATGTATTTGATATAAAGCTGAAGGCAGCTGCTATGTGAACCAGGAGTAAATAAATTTCTCCAATCTTGACATTAAAGAAAGAAAAAAATAATGTTACTTTAAGTAAATAATCAGTCAACTTTGAATTTAAATTTGCAATTAAATTCAGGCCTCCTGTTCACATCCTAACTTAATAGAACAAACTTCAGGTGGTTCACCTGAACCTAGAGGTGGAAATAAACTGTCTGAAACAGAGAAGTTTTGGTAGTTATTTTGGGTGTTTGTGGGTTTTTTTAAGAGAAAATGTTAGAGATCTAATTCCTTTTCCTTATGTCATCCCCTTTTCTCTTCCAGCTCTGGTGCTGCCTAGCTTAAGGGCTGCTCTAACAATGCTAGAAGTGGCATCACCCCAACGAATTGCAGAGGTTTTTTCTTCTTTTCATCAAAAGTACCATATTGATCACCATCATTTATGACTTGCCATCCAGTTTCCAAAATAGTTCATATTAAATTAAGCTATTGAGCAGTGGATTACAGGTTTCTTTTCACATTTTAATTTCTCAGATAGAAGCAAGGTGGAATTGCCATCTAAAACATTCTGCTGCCTTGCATTACTCAGGATTTTCTACTGAAATTATTCCAGATGATACAGACATAGTAATTCTGGGTTTGTTCATGGAGCTACCATGCAAAACTTTTGCTCCTGCAAGCCCACTATGCACAGAATTATCTGGAAGTCCCATGTGCACTACTAGCATGAGTATGCTGGGTGTGCAGAAGGTTAATAGGTTTTGTGATCCATACTACCGTCACTAAATACTGATGCAATTAGGGTAAATCTCCAAATACAAACAAGCTACTCAGGTCTGCTTCTCTGAAGTTGTAACACAATTACAACGTTATTTTGTTATTTAGTATTTCCTCAGTAATAGCAAGCGTGCACACAGTTTTGTATTTTCCTTCCACACTAAGAGAGGAAAGGCAAGTTGAACTGTCATGTTGTATGACTGAAAATACAGACTATGTAAAAATTAAGTTCATTCTCACCCAAACTGGTACTAACAGCATTGCTTTCAAGCTAGTCAATCCCTCCAGTGAAAACTGTTTTGTTCAACATTTGGCCATTTTCCTGCAGCATCTATGTCAAAAAAGTCAGCTCTGTGCAGAAAAACTATGGAAGCTGTTAATGGAATCAGTCTGTTGATTTCTACTGTCTGAGCTTCCAGAAGCTCCAATAACAAACATGGAGACCAGAAGAGAAAACTAGCTTTCAGAAATTATGTCAATGCAATAATACAAGCTATTGTTACTAATGAAGGAGAAGAGTTGTTTTCATGACACAATTTGAGATGTTACTGTGGCCTTCCTTATGTGGAGGTCAACCTGAAAATCAGAACCAGAAGCAATTAATCTACTTTTCCCCCCACATGCATTAAAGTCCTATTCATCGACACTTGTTTTTCTCATTCCCTCACTCCAGAACATCAGATATTCTGTATAGAGCACTATCACACAAAGCTGTTCCGTGTTATCCCACCCAATCTGTAGGCTCGTTAGTACTGTCCTGAGGGAAACACTTTGTTCTAACTCTTCATTCTGTTTTTATCATTTGAGAAACTTCCCAGGAAGTGTCAGACTCCTGCTGTTTACTGATGAAATGCATCATCAAAGAAAGTATTGAAAGTGTGATCAAGTGGGGGTTGTTCAAGCTGCTCTTCTTTACCTCACCACTACAGCTACTAAAACCCTACAAATTAGAAACCAGAAACTCAATTACTGTGAACAGAAATGAACAAAAAAATATCCCCTACTTTATATCCAGCTAAACAAAACTAAAAGCAAAAAGTTCCCCCTATTACAAAGGTACAGTACAGTCACGGGCATATAGCAGGGAGGGAGAAAGGGTTTTCGGCCAGACAATTTTAAGGAGTGTGACTGAATAATTAGATGTAAGGAGTGCATTTGAATGCTGCCTGAGAACCTTCTGATTTTTAGCTTGAAGTTCTCAATAACTAAGAATTGCATTAATTAACACCTGAGGGAATATTCATGCATTTTTCATACACAAACCCAATCTGCATGCAGAAACCATCCAGACTCTCCCAAAGTGACTCAATCTGAGTAGAGACAGTCTGAAAAGAAAGGACTTTTCAGCTCATGGATTTGTCCCTAGAGAGAGCACACCGTAGGCACTGGGGAGAAGGAGTTTTAGTTGTTAGGCTAAGTTGCTTCATAAGGCCAGTGTCTACTGGAGGACAAAAAGAGCTGAACACATTCTGCTTTAGTGCTTGAAATCTTTTTCAAAGGTCCCTTGTAAGTTTTAAAACACAGTACATGAAAATTGCCTTTTTCACTAGAAAGGGAAAACATTTGACATGTTCTTAGGAAATAAGCTATCAGAAACTAACAGGAGATAAGCAGTCTGAAGTCAAATATTGAAACATCTGTACGTACACAAATACAAGAGAAAGGCTGCTTTGGTCTTTCAGCTTTGATATCTGCTGGCAGACTTTTTTTTTTGGTTTTCTGAACACTTTTTAAAGGAGATCGCCTACGGACCATATAGAACACAAGCATAAGATCTTATTCAAAACACCCCAAATTTTTGCATCTTCCCTTTACATCTCCATTGCAGGTTTTAAGTTTTCAGCTAGGAGTTTAAAACCTGAAACTTTATTATTTATGTTTAGGTACTGATACACAACTGCAAACTGAGGTTCAACAACATGCACTATGAGTTTAATCTTGAACACTTGAAAATTTCCTTGCTTTGTCAAAGACAATTTAATGCAATATTTGTTACTAATTTAAACCTTGAAACCTCTTTGAAGCTGAACTACACTTGTGCTTGATGCTATAATCAGATGACAATGCACCAAAATATGCAATCCCTAAAAATGGAAAAAACCCGCACTTGCTGGCAGATCGAACACCTTTAAAAGTATAACTGACAAAAAGTAAAATTCCCTTACAAACTGTTTCTCTTATTTTGTACTGGATTGATCACTGTATAAGTACAATATGCACTGACCCCCGCTGTTAAGCACAAACACAAGAACACTTCGATCCCGTATAAGCAATTTCACATATGGCTCAAGAAACCAGGAGGGCAGGCATCTGCCTAATGTAGCAGCCTGCACTGGCGGATAAACCGCTTTGAGACTACAGGATAATGACCCTTATTCCCATGCTGGCTATTCATGCTGTAAGTCTTCCTGCATCCTCTGAAGCAGGTTCTCGAACTTCAGCCTGCAGTAAACAGTGGTAACTGTGAGGAAGCAGCTCATGCTCTAGCCCTGTTCCCACCCTGGTGTCTCACTGAGGCTCTGGGACAGCACTCCTGTGGGTAGTTTGGAGCGTGGAGGAACGCTTTTCATGTGACATCCTCTCCCTAAGGAAGCACTTGAATGGATTTCACACAAGCAGTTAGTTGAAAGCCGTCAAGCCACTAAGGATTTCAGAATCGAAGGTTACTTAGAAAGGACATGAGAGGTAACTCTCTACCGTCTGGAAAGCAATTTCCAGACAGAACCACTTAGGTGAAGCCCTCACCTGCGTGAGCCCAGGAGTGCGACTGAAAAGCTTTTGTTGAGTTTTGGCCATTTTTAAAGTAAGCACATACTCCACTGTTGCTTTATAAAACCGTTGAGTGTTTATATTTCAAGTATTAATAAGATATACTTGAAAGTTAAACAAAAAGCCTGTAATTACAAGTTTCAAATAGTTCCACAGAGCAACAACTTCTGGGGATAGAGGTGCCTAGAGCATTGGCTTCTTACCACGCAGCTTTCATGGCAGACTCCAGCCCCAGTATCTTTACATGGAGCAAACCACATGAAAGTCACCTTCTAGCATCTGGGAAACTTCCAGAACTTTCAGGATCTTAAATGCTATTTGACTTATTTCTTATAGCACAACGGGAAATTAAAGGAGATGAATGTACAGAATTACTAAAAAATAATTTACATGTTTTTTGGGGTTTTGTAATATTAACATTTAACTAACAAGAATGAAATATCAAATTATTGACTGAAACTTTCTCATGAGACGTTACGGCGGTGGGCCTGGAACACCAGATTTCAGCCCGGGGTGCTGATCTGGGCCTTTACAGCGGCTTACATCCCTCACCTAGGCTCTGGGCACCCAGTGCGCGACCTCATGCAGAAAACAAAACAGAATCAAGATTCCGGTGACAAAATATGTTGCCATGCTGCCCGCTAAAGGACAATTAAAAAATCTTTCGTCTTTGCGGTTATTTCAGTCCTAAGTGATCTACGGCAGTAAAGGGCTGTCTATGGTACATGTTGCAACAGATTTGATTTATTCTATTTTTAAATAGTGCCTCCAGCCCTATAGAAGTCCCTCGGGGAGGTTTCCGCACCGTCAGGAAAAAATTTCTGACCTTCGGCCTCACGTTTCATTTGCCCGCTGCGATCGCACCCTCCCCGCCCCCGGCCGCTCCCCCCGGGGGCCAAGGCCACCCTGTCCCCAACCGGTCCCCAGGGTGGCCGGGCGGGGGTGTCCCCACGGTGTCCCCCGGGTGGCACAGCTGGGGTGTCCCCAACCTGTC
>JAVJGI010000032.1:11713049-11735370 GCA_035590275.1 Ibycter americanus | reverse complement strand
TTTTGTTTTTTATTGTTGTTTTTTTTTTTTTTGTTTTTTTTTTTTGGGGGGGGGGGGGGTGTTTGTTTTTTTAAAGTGCGATGTCCAAGGTTTCCCTAAAGGGAAGGCCAAAAGACACAGCTAAAGCTGCCATTTTCTGAAGTCTATTGAAACGTTTTCTAATAAAAATTTTATGGAGTTGTTATGTATTAGTTTATGGAGAATAAACACCAGCCATGGAAGCACTGAACACAAGATTTACATCTGATTGCTGTTTGAAAAATATGGCCCAAATAGTATGTGGAACACTGAGGTTCAGACAGCTATTCATGTTTGCTTACGGGGAGTGGGGGGTGGCAGGGGGAAGAGAGAGACTCTTAATGACCTTATAGGAACAAAATTCTTCGTTCAGTAACCCATTTCAGGAAGTGGTCTAAGAGCAGTTGCTTTTAGAAGGTCAAGATAAGTATAAGGATAATCTCAAATTTACAAAGATTAAAACACCACACATGGCAGAAAGCAGAAAAAGCATAACAAATGAGTTCGGCAATAATTGTTACTCTATTTCAGTGTTCAGGCCTGAAGGCAACTGAAATGTGGCACACACACCCCGCAAAAGGAAGTCACTTTGGAAGTACCTGTACATGGAAATACCTAACTTTCTGCATTGAGGAAGTGCTGCTTTGTTTTTTGAGGAAGAGCTGTTTCTCAAGCACTAACAAGTTCTGTGTGCATGCTTTGCTTGCTTCTTAACATCACTCTAATGGGCACCTGAGATCAGCAGTCCCATTTGGTCACTTGGACAAAATGCTTCAGTATTTTACTATCTGGATTTCACATACACAGCCAGCATGCACAGAACACTGAGGGAAAGAGGATTCATCTCACATTACAAACATGTAAAACCTTTACGTAATAATGCAATCCTCCATTGGCTAAAAGAACATAGTGGACTGTAGCCCTCTGAGTAAGGGAAAGAATGGAGAGTCCAAAGTGAGAAGCGTTTTTCTCCACAAGACAGCTACGATGAGCTCCGCTATTGGCTGTATTACAATCACTACCAGCTTAATACTGGATCCTCCACCCCATTTTTAAATGGCAACTTGCACTTGTATGGAATGGATCCAGTAACCAAGCTTCTTCTGCTCTGTATATTATGATCCTGTAAAACGTGCAGCTGTAACCCAAAGCTGGTCATGGTTAATGACGCTAACATTTAAAAGCGCAGTAAAAAGCAGGTCTAGTGAAGCAAGTTATGAAAAATCACTGATTGTATTACAAAAATATCATGTAAATTCACTTGAGGTATTCTGATACCATGGAACAGCAGTTTCTCAGGCTCTTACTCGTAAAATAAAAAAATTTTTAGCCTGAAGATGAAGGCGATGGGCTACATTTTCATGTGTTATTCCACCTATGTCTGTATCTAAGATTCTATTTCTTACAAATGTAACATTAAGTCTTCAAAAATAACAACATTAAGTGCTTACTTCTAGGCATGCAAAATGTTGCCTGTGAATTGCTTGAGTATAGGCAGCGTGACAAAACAAAAAGTCACTTTTATATATTCAATATCAAGGCAGTATAAACTTCTCCTACCTTTGGTTTGATCCAAGCCAAATACACATTTAGAGAAGACAAATACAAAAACAAAAAAAGCCAATGAGTAAAATATGCATGATTTCCTGAAAATATAAACATATTGCTGATTTAAAGACAGTTTCTTGATTATTTTTTTTTTAACTCAGTGACATTTTAAAGTGCAATATAGGTATCTGTTTAGAAATGGTGAACTAGAATTTAAGAAAGTTTCTTCCCACTTCAGGGCAAAAGTAGAAGCTGCAGCATTTCTCCACAAAGATCTGTCTCTAATTGGGAGAGCACATTACTTGAGAAACCATTTTTGTTCTGGTGTTTCCAACATTAGACGCATCTCACCTTTTTCCTTCATTTCATGCTATTCCCAAATTCTGCTTCATTTTTTCATATACAACATAGCTGATGCTGACAGCTGGAAGCACTTTCATAAAATTAGGGGCTATGCCCCTATAAAGTCCTCTGATTCCCTCTGTAGCAATAATTTTTTGAAAGAGACCGACCATGTTTAGCTGTGGACCTCCTTCCACTGAGGCTAGAAGAAAATTATAATGTGTTATACAACAATTCTAATAATATTAAAATTCTTAAGCAAGTATCAAACACCTGGGTGATGAGCCTACTATCATCTCTAGGGCCACTGATTAAAACCAGTCCTCACAGAAAGGAGATCTCTTTAATCTGACACTGGAGAGATATCAATGTGTCTAAATCCCACTCAAAAGCATTATCTACCTACATTCCTTTGGAATCTAGGCTCCTATCCTTAAGACTCTGCACTAACCTATTAAGCAGAAGTCTCAGCTATGAAACTGTCTTTATGAAATATCCTCCAGAGCAAAAATTGCTGTCTACCTTCACAGGATGATGCAAGTCCTTTTCATTTTACCTCTAAAATTTAGGAAACATTCTAAATTTTAGAAGTGCTCCCAGACTATGACAGGACTCCTGGTAGTCTTGTATGGAATGTGGCTTTCAGAGCACACAGAGCACTAGCATCTGAAATGTTACATTTGAATTGAGTATGATAAAGAACAACGTCAGGAGTAATGGGAAGATGGGACCAACATTAAGAAGGATTTTCCAGGTAAGTTCTTGGTTTTCCAAATTGGGTTTTTTTACTCCCATGTCTCTGCTACAGCTATCCCAAATGATACAATTTTGATGTGACCACACAGAAGCATTTCCAGTACAACAGGACTCACCTTGAGCCTGCATGCGTGTTCTGATAAGAGCAAGAGGGTAACTGGCTAACTGTCCACATGTGCTGGAAACAGTACCGCATCCCAACAACACAAAAACACCTGGGTTAGCAGAGCTTGATGCATAGTGTTCTAGCCATGTACTCTTTAAGAGCTGCCAAGATACAAAATTAAATAATAAGACAAGAGACCTGCATTCAAGAAAGTAAACAAATACATCTTTATTCATAACAAATCTTATGGGCTCAATCCTGCAAAGCACCTGTCTCGCTATGCCAGTCCTGCATGTTTACTTTTGAAGTGCAGAGGTAAACACCTTGGCACACTGGTAAGGACTTTAATCAGACTACAGTAGTTAGTGCCTAGAAGAGAAATCTTTAAAAGATCCAGCAGCAGGAACAGTGCCTATGTCCTAGACCTGTTAATACTTTGCGGGGAGGAGGAGGGAAGCACAACTCAGCACCCCGCAGGATGCAACAAAGCCTCGCACAGCTGTACATACCACCCCATGCAGAAGCAAGGATGCAAACTGTAGAAAAGAGCATCCATACTGCTTTGAAAACATTTGCTCAAGCGATTCTGCTGATCAGTACTGCAATGTCAAAAAAAGATTTGTCTAGACTAGAAAAAACACTATTTTGTGCATCTGGATTACTTAACACACTTTGAAGCAACACCTAGCACCTAAGACAGAGAAAACATTTTAGTTGTTGCTGATGGGTGTAAGAGGTACCAGTTCCTCTTGAAAGGAAAGACAGCAGTGTTTCAAACTGCTCAGAATAACTATGTATCAGCCACGAAGAATTCTGGTGACATGCACAGACACAAAATGAATTCAGGTTACTACAATCCAATTATAAATCAGAGAAAATGGAAAATGGATTAAGTATCATAAATGCAGGATAGGTAACTTAATATGAATATCATATCAGATATTTAAGGCCCATATTTACTATAAATGTTCTAGTATGTTCTAGTCCAACAGGGTTAGTTAAGTGTGCAAGCACACTGTATTGCCAAGTTCCATATAATCCTGCTGTATGAGTAGATTTCTTATTTGGTACTGTTGTTTGTAAGGGCCCATCAGCACAGGCACTCCCCCAGGAGGGGCAAGGGGCAAACAAAGAAAAACTTTAAAGTCTAGTAAGTGGAAATTCTCATTTGTCTATTCTAAATTGAAGGCAACCGTAATACTACAAACACATTACAAATCTAACTAATTCTAAAGAATACCTACCCTTTTTGTAAATTAAGTCATGAAAGCTACATGCATTCAGTGATCTAAACTCACCTCATAAACAGCAAGGTCAATGCCAGCATAAGGAATTATACCCAGAATATTAGGAACATAGCCTTTGTAGAAGGCCTTTACACCTTCTCTTTTTAAGATCTTCTTAGCACAGTC
Organism: Ibycter americanus; assembly: GCA_035590275.1. Lineage (NCBI taxonomy): Eukaryota > Metazoa > Chordata > Aves > Falconiformes > Falconidae > Ibycter > Ibycter americanus. The sequence continues at coordinate 11,731,188 of JAVJGI010000032.1, read as the reverse complement.
AAACATCCCAGAATATTGCCCTGTTTTACCCACAGCCAATCTGGTCTTTAAAACCTAAAGGGAAAAAATAGTAGCCTTAATTACATACCTATTAATGTATTTTATAAACAAGGGAAAACACAGTAACTCTCTGCTTATTCCTCTGGAACTGCTTTGCATTTTGCCACTTCAAATTTCCTTTGTGATGACTACTGTTGTTAGCAGTAGGCTTCTTCAGGTTTTATCATTAGTGCGGAGTAGCACACGTACTACCATACACTAGCTTACAAATTATCAGCCTTTTAAAATTACTTTTTAGCTTTTTTTTTTCTTGATTAGAACAGCCAGATTTTTTTATCAACTTGAAGGCAACAGCATGGATGATATTTAATGGAAGCATTAGCTAAAGAACAAGTGAGACCATCAACACACTAACAGATCACGCTTCTGGGAAGAGCAAAGCATATTAAGAAAATCATCTTTCAAAAAGCACAACACTGAGAGGTAGCTAAGGGATATAAAGGTTGCATCTTGCTACTGAAATCCAGCATCTGATTAATAAGGCAAATAAGTCTATGCAGCATCTTAGGACAAAGAAATTAATAACAGTATCCACAAGAAACCACAGAGGAAATTTCCTGAGCAAGAATTTGGCCTACTTTAAAGCCTCATAAGACTGTAGAGATTCCTCAGGAGCTTCCTGGCACTTTGCTTTTCTCTTTCACATAGAAACACCCTAAAAAAATCACTTCTAGGACAGTATTATATCTTCGGTAGGAAAATCAGAACACCTTGTTGTAGAATAGTTCATCTGTCTCCATTGATCAGTGTAATCCAGATGATCTACATAATATTTCAGTTATTCTATAACTTAACCCACCTCTGTACTCAGGCTAGCTGTAATTCAGCAGCTCTAACAGCAAGGATGCCATTTAAGAAGATACTATCATCACTGTCAGCAATGAAAAAGCTATGTTCTACTCCTGCTGACACCCCCTCCCTATGAAAAAGGTATTTAGGTTACATTTTCCATTCCTTCCAAATCTTGATGTTGGTATGGGTTTAATCCCAGACCCAACATACATTCCAGTTATTTGCACAAGATAAACTTTCTGGGGAACCAGCAGTAAAGGAAATACATCCTACTTCTATTTAATAAAAGCAGGATATGAAATCGCTACCCTAGAGCGATTAATATATTAACACTAGTTAAATTGCTAAATGTGTAGTACCACTGACATATATGTCCTACAGAGGAAAGAGCAGCTAATCCACCCAACCTCAACTGTAGCTGTTATATTCTCCCTCCACACTGATCTCCTAATCAGACACAGCTCCCAATCATAATCATTTCATCAGTTCTGCTACAGACAAGACCATTCCTTGTTTACATACAATGGGAAAAAGATTTATGCCCAATTTAGAAAATACTTGAATATGTACTTAATTTTAAATGTGTTCCTGGATTTTTCCCCCCGGAACTAGGTTTTACTTAAACATTGCTTTAGATGACACTATACAGCCAAATATATAGAAAAATTACAAGTATCAATTAGAACATAGTATATTCTAAAATGCCTAGTATTGAAATTCTGAAAGGAAGCCCCAAGTAAAAATAAATTGGGATGTAAGAATATAGAGGAATTCCTATGATACTTTCAAGAGCAAAATGCGTTTTACTTTAGAAACGAACCAGACATTTGGCAGTTTCCAATGGAAGCAGATTCTCTGTTACTTACCTCCATGGGATAAATAGAAGTTTGTGCTGTTGCTCCAGCCAAAGAACCAGATACAAATCTTTCAACAGTGCCTAACTTTCCATCATCCTTAGTGAGTATCTTCTTATACTGTATAGTTAAAACAGACAAATATCATATGCTTTTTAGGAGGGCAAGAGTTACTACGAGAGGCAGGAGTACAGTACAAAACGTCTTTTCAAGCTGTACTTACTATTTCATGTACTTACAGTTACATTTACTAAGCTAACAAATTTAGCAGTATACTCACTGCAACTCTATGGACAAATATTCTCCAGAACACAATAAATACTCCAGCCTGCAAAAATTCTTCGCATTAAACACCTCAGCCACCCACAGTACTGTCAGGTATTCTACAGACAGCCAACACAAGGGTACCCACACCACGGCCCCCAGATAACAGAAAGAAACCTGAATCCCTTGCAGATCCAGTTCTCCAGTCAAAGAATGAAAGATCAACTAGCATGTTCACAGAGACACTCAGAGAGCTGTACAGACCATGTCATTCAAGACAGACACCATCATGCAACAATATGCCATCAGCTCCCAAAAGGCAGAGCAAGAGTAAGGAATAATGTGTTCAAGGTTACTCTATGGCATCACAATCTGCCATTCAGTCTTGCGATATCCCAAATTTTACTTGACTTTTTGTTGCTTTTATTTCATAGTTGTACAGAGGCGTGCAGTATGTTCATTAAGTCTTACCTGAGGCACTAGCAAGCCCCAGAGGAAGAATAAAGATCATTCAACTACACCAGAACAAGAGTTCATTTTCCAGAGCAGGATTAGGCCTTAACATGATGCTTAAAGCTGATTCAGAGGTAAATATAACTCTGAAATCCAGGATGAGGGCATCTTACATAGCACCATGATATTTGACTTTAAAAGAATCCTGTATAAGTTCAGCAAGCACAACATGCTAAGTTATTGGTTCTTGTCACTTCAAAGCAACAAATTAGATATTAATGCATTATTCCACATAAAGCTATGCAGACTGTCATATGCTTTAAATTCTCCTCCAGATTTACACTGTTTATAATACCAAGTATTCTATTAACAGAATAGACTATTTTAAATCTGAAAGTGACTAAATTACTGTGACAAAATGCCCACCCATGGTAAGAACTCCTATATAATACAACAGTGTAAATAATGAACAGTGAGAGTGATATAGTATTTTGATTACCATTACTTTCATTCCTACCTGTTCATAAGCCCAGAACTTAATAGCTGTTTCAGGAGCTATTTTCACAACATTTACACCATTTCCCCTCCAGAGGGATCGGACACCACCTTCTTTCAACATTTGCTTAAAACCACTGGCTATATTCATTTTGTTTGATTTTGAACCATGAACCTAAAAAAATACCCAAAGTCACAGTAAAGAACACTGCTCTGATTAGACTGTAAAATTGCTTAAATATATGAACTAGCAAAAATACATCCACTATTGAAAAAAGTCTTATTTTAGTGGCACAAGTACTATAATATTTTGTTTACATTTCTTCCAATATGACTATGGAAAAGATGATTTTTATGAACACAAAATATGGAAGTTGTCTAAACATAACTAGACCTCCAAAATCTAGATACTGTATTTGGCCATCAGTTTTCCATAACAGCTCTCTAAAAACTGAAGTGATACACTGAAAACTAAAAGGTTCTTGAACATTGCACCTACCTGCATCATCACTTTAAGGCGATCTAACGGTGCTGTACCTGTTCGAGACACAGCACCAGCCACTGCTCCTGCCAACAGCTGTTTCCACCACTGTCCAGTCTTTTTCTCTTCCTCCGTGAACTCATCTGGAACAGTCAAACTATCTCCTATATCCAACACCTATTAGAATCCAAAGTGAAGATGTGCAAATAACTGTCTCATTCCATCATCTCAATTTTATCAACAGTTCTAATTACAAATTAACCTACCACCTGAGAATATGAAAACAAAATGCGCGTTAAAAATAAAATAATCTCTAATTTACATTCTATAATTAACTTGCTATGGATTGCTATTTCTATTCATTGAATAGCAACTTTAAATGACTTCTACATAGATATTGAACAATAATACCACAGACCCACCATTTCAAAGACTGCACCATCATCATTAAAGATTATGACAAATTTCCGCCTTGAGTATGGCCCAAACAAAGACATTCTGTCATGATCAGTAGACCTTTACAGTCAGCACTAAAGCTTAAATGCTTACATGTTGCAGCTAACCTTTCACCAGACAGCGTTCTGGGATTAGTTTGGTAATCTCCTAAGGATGCTAAAAAGAGATTTCTCTCTCATGGTAATTCATTCACACATATGTAAGATTTCCCCTTTCTGCCCCAACATTTTAAAGTAGCATTTTTATAGCTGATAGATTGTGACAGATTGGAATATTCTACTTGCGGTAACTGCTGTGTATTATCTTACAAAATGACAAGTTTGACTAATGCTTTATACATTTTCTTATCATCAGTTATACTGAAAGACATACTGATGACTTTTCAGCTATAAAAGTTTGAAATTTCATTGAGGTGCATGTTTGTATTACTGTTCAATTTGATCAAAGAAGAACATGACTGTAGGCTTTAGTGATAAAGCTGTCCAAGACATAAAACAATGGAATCTCACATACCACTTAAACATAGTCTCTGCTCTTCGTGTAATTTATAACCATGATATATGAGAAAAAATACACTGTAGATAATGCAAAACCAACATTATGCATAAATTAAACCTATAAAGAAGCAAGAATGTTTCAATGACTGATAATTACTGACCAGAAACTGTGTTAACTGATGAACTTTTTTTAACTACTATTGATTTTAATTGTAGACACTATGTCTCTAACTTACAGTGTGTTCCCTATCTGTTAAGTAGACAGAATACTGTCTTGGTCATTTGGAACCAGGAATTGCACGACACAGATAATGGATATAGCCACTAAGACACCGGACTTAGTTGGCTAAGTACCAACTATTCTAGATATTGAACATAGAACAGATTGATTGGAAAATCCTTCCATCTTTCTGACATTTATGGTTTCCGATTAAGATGTCATCAGTCGCTCAACTACATGGAAGCATAAAAAAAATAAATCAATCAGAATTCTCAAAATATAAATTCAGTGTTCTTAGAGATATTATGTATATCTACCAGGGTTTAAACCTTGTGTCTACCGAGCCCTAGACACAACTACGAAAAAAAGGTTAATTTGAAGGTGTTTATAACAGAAAGGTCATAGCTACCAACTCATAATAATTCCATGTCAATGCAGCTATCTGCTTGGAAAAGTCTGACAGCAATTAAAATTTTACAGTAAAAACAAAATTGAAAGAGCTGTCAATGCCAGCCAGGCATGTGATGTCTCACATCTGCTCTTATCTGAAACACCAGCTGTGTTGCCATATAGCTGGATTTCGCTTGCTGTGATAACTGGGTCATCAGCTGACTGCAACACTGAAAGATCACAAGAGACTTCTAAAATTATTTCTCGGGAGTAATAATGACATTCCATAATAAAAAAAAATAATTAGATCTTATGTTTAACAATAGTAATACAAAGCATTTTATTAAAGCAAAGAAAGGGGTTTTCTTCCATTAAGTAATCTGGGACCAGGACTATTTGATCTCATAGCAGTACTCTAAGTGTTTCCTTCAGCAAACAGGGAGCTACATCCCTTTTGGCAAGCATTTCTGAACTGAGGTTGTACAGTGTGAAACACTCAAAGCTTTCAGATTTCATAAACTGTTTTTTATCATGGAAATGCTGACTAATCCCCGAAGACATAAATGGCCTCACTATATTCAAAGAAATCTTTCTTCACCTAACTTTATGGATTACTCCAATAATCTACAGGAAGGATATTCAGCAAACAGGATTACTGTCGGTTTACTCACCGTATTATTTATTCTTCAAAGTCAGTCACTGCGGTGGCAAGAACTCCATTCAATAACAACTAAAAAAATGTATCTGCACAGTGAATAGCCTACTGCTGTATATTCTGTCATTCTTAAATGAAATTCTATAGCACAAATGAGCATGAGAACACATGCACAGAAAATAATCACTAATGACAGCAGTGATTTTACGACAATGATAAAGTTACTATAGAAATAAAAATACTGAACAAATTTCAACATAAGAAACTTAAAATGTTTCAATAATTTGTTTCAACACATCAAAAGCAGCGAACATAAGAATTTACTGAAATGTGAAAAGAAAAAGATTTAATATTGTAGTTATCTTTCTGTGGAGTATCTTCAAAGGAAGAAAAGGACTGCTTCCTAAGAATTACTGAAATTATTGGCAAAGTTTAGATAAAGTTCTTTGTTCAAAAGAAACTTGTGTGACACTATCCTGCTTGTAAATGGGGGAGCATGAAGTGAAAAGGAAAACCAAACAATTTTAAATACACATATGCTTGAAATATAACTGTGAAGCTGTCATACTTAATATTGCAAATTAACACAGCAGAGATAAACTTAAAAGCTGCACTAAGTTAAAAAAAAAGTTGAACTTACAGTGGAATGTTTCCAATATCGAATTATTTCCTCAATGTCTGTAGCTGGGTTAAACATAAAATGATCTCTCCACTCATTCCAGTCTACTGTCATTGTCCCATCAGCATCAATACTGAAAAGAAATTGAACAAAACTATATAAGGAAACAGTATCAGGGATAGGGTTTTGTTGTTTTGTTGCTTTTTTTTTTTAAAAATAATATTCACCATCACATCAGTGACAACTGACTGTAAATTCCATATGGAGACTTCAAGGCTGAATCTGCCATGGCCTTTCAATACTATGCTTTTCTCATCCAAGTGCATCTGGCGTATTCCATTTAAAATCATAATATAATGCTTCATTCTATGAACAACATTTACAGGGAAATGAGATAACATTCTCCTCCCAGAATCAGATGCTCAAATAGTGATTAGACTTACTATCACCCAAGAACAGATTGAATACGTAAACATCCCTAGAAAGGCACCACTGAAGGTACCAACATCTTTCAATTTATAATCCCATTTATCTTGTTTTCTGAATTATAAAAATGTAATAATTAACATTACAAAGAAGCTTAAAAAACTTTCAGAAATAATAATTTCTGACCTTTGCAGAATCTTTTCTGCCTGTTTTTCTGAAATGCTTATACCCAATATCTTGAGGGACTGGACAACTTCTGATGCTTCAATTTTTCCTTGAGACATTAAAAGAAAGATGATACATATTTAAAACATGGAGCTTAATACACTTAGCAGCTTGGAGCTCACTAAGTACCATTGTAACACCTGCATAATAGAAAAGATAATTTAAAACCTATTTAAACACAGACAATGTATTTTGACTGTCTACCACAAGGACTGAGCGAAGGTAAGTACATCAAAATCACGCAACCAAATGGGATGCAAACATTCAGTGAGTTAAAAACTGTTTTATTTTATCTTTAATAGATACTTTGAAACTTCCTTATAGCTTCTTCATCTGGGGAACAAAGAGCCCCAGATCAACGGACCTGGAAAATAATAAAAAGAAAAAAAAGACTATAATAGTTTATTACTTCAGTCTATAGTAAACTGTAATTATGAATCTATTAAGGAAAAGAAGTAAGGGCTCCATATTCACAAATTTTTGTCTCCAATTTGGACAAAGAATATAAAGGAAGATAAATTTTAATGCAGTTTCTTTGAACCATGTTTGAACAAATAAAATAAATTAAGACATACCATCATTGTTTTTGTCCAGGCTTTTAAATGCCAGTTTCATCTTTTTCTCATGATCTTTAAGATACCGCATAAATTCTTCAAAATCTAGCTGTCCATCCTGGTTAGTGTCTCCAGCTTTAAAAATTTTCTGTTGAGAGAAAATTCAACATTTGACTTTCCAAATTACAGCAAATCACAAAGCAACAGCAGCACTGCACAGCACAGTCCTGGCTTTAAGAAAAGCATCATATTGGTCACTTTGGGAGTCAGACGAGGAAAGCATCTAAGCATACACTTCAGAGCTGTATTTGTTTTCAGAATTTAACACACTCTCAGTATTTTCATAAAGAGAGAAAACACTTGGCAGCAAATTAGATTTAAGAAAGCATTATTTATTATTTACGTAACTTTCCTATTCAAAGATTTTAAGATTTCTTACCAGCACTGGCAAGTTACAGCTAGAGATATCAAATATTTGTGAAGGAGGTGGGGAACAAGACAAAATCATGAAAGAGAACAACTTCAAGCTTGTGACTTTACTAGTTATACATGAAAATTGTCAATATGTCAGTAAAATTAAACAAATACTGTCTCAACTGTGGTCTTTAATCCGGTGGTCTAGTAATTATAAAGACAAAAACACAAATAGCAATTAACTATTTAACTGCTGACCAAAAAAATACAGAGACCTTGCCTGACTAGCACTTCTACCCTCCAGAGTTTGAGAAGGCAGAGCTTTCTGCTTCAAACTGAAGCCCTGACAAAAATTTAAAACAACCAGCAACAGACTTGTAACAAGTAGAAGTTAGCTTCCGTTTTTGCACATTTCCTAGTAACTATCCTGCAGATAAGAAACATCTACATGCAAAGTTAACTACGAGATGAACGCATGGTATACGACCACCAGCACTGCAGGAAACAAGTCTGAAATACAGCCTAGGCATACACTTCTCCATCAACAAAGGGCCAGAATACTTTACTATCTGTGTGTGTGAAAACATGCTGTTTAGAAAAGGGAAATTACATCAGCCCCACCAAGAATCAGCCTGTATCTGCTGAGGCCTGTCTTCAAAGGCAAAGCCCGGAGAAGAGCAAAGCATAGGCTAAACAAGGTCTGCAGGATTTATTAGCTTGGGCTTTACGCCACAGCAAGGGCTGCTCCACACAGGGAGGGCTGCAGGGCGCAGCAGGGCCAAGGAGAGGCAGCACCCACAGCACACGGCCACAGGTGCTTTCCACCAGCTCTCCCCTTCCACAGCACTGCTGTCTCCTCTGGCAGGATGCGCAGGAAGCGGGCAGAGAAATCCACCCCAAAACTCTGCTCCAGAACATAAGATTTAAAGGGATATTATGCTCATCTTTTCATTTGGGAACCAGTCCCTGTCATTTCCCCTCAATGTGTGAAATCCTACAGGGCAGCACTCTGTACAGACAGATGGGAGACCAACCTGACAGCACAGACTCTCCATTAATTTGCACTAAGTCCCAGAGCCGCTTCAGGGCACTCGTAAAGCATGTGCCAAAAATTCTTCCAAATATCTTCTGTTTTGCAGACTGCCTTGCGCAACTCTAGTTTCTGAATAAAGTAACTCTCAACAAGATTTGTACTGCTGTTCTAATCTGCAAAATCTGGTTTTAATCATTTTGTTTACTCCGCTGTAATTTGTAGAAGTCCTCAAAAGACCAAAGTCCAACAAGTTCTAACCTACAGAAACTAAACATAAAGGAAGTTGAAAACTCTGGTGTATTTGTTGCAGGTGCCTGAAAAAAATGAAGACACTGAATACATTTATGTTGCCTCCTTTACCCCTCCAATCCCTCTACTAAAAGAAATGTACTTTAATGTTTAACCTCAAAAAAACAAAATCTGTAAGATTATCATAGATTTCTCAATGGAAGGGAGGAATATGATATGGTACACCACAGCAAAATAAGCAGCAAATTATCCACCTCCCATGATACAGCAAGTTATGCACAATAAAATCAAGTTACTGCATACTCAGACATAAGTGTTTGGTATCAGCTTAGAAAGAGTGGTTTTAGTATACTCGTGAGTCCAGCTTGATTGTAATTTCTATTAATAACCTTTCAACAAAAATATACTCATCAATTCAGTTTCATGCCCTTACCAATATGGTTAGGGCTGTTCAGAATTTCCCGTTACAAAAAAAATAATTTACATTTATTGAAGTTTATGGATGCACTCCTAACCATGACCTTCTAACAAGAAATTAAGAAGGCTAATAGTTTAATCATAAAAAAAAGAACAGAAAAAACCCCCAAACCAACCAAAAAACAGACAAGAAAAACCCAAACCAAAACCCACCATTAAAAATTAGTCTAGCCAGAAAAGTCTACCCCTCAAAGACAAGGCAATCTCTGCCCATCTTGTACTCCATGCATGGCACCTCATACAGTACGATGCGAGCACCCTGCTAGGCTCCCACAAGCTACTGAGAAGAGGTAATTTATGTGACAGTCATACACGCCCTTTGAGTGAATTCTGATCAACACAAATTGTTACTATTCCCTACTGCCACCTGAACTACAGAAAGAAAAACGTAGAACAAGGCAAGTGTTGTTCTGGCTCACTGACATGACAAAATTTCAACTACATTCTAATTACAAAACCTCCATTGCTGAGGATGATGTGAGCCAGAGAAAACGGAAATTCCTAGGAGATTTAGAGAGCTGGAAATTAGTGTGTGTGAAGAGGGGCACTGTTCATTTCATCTGCCAAATGAGCAGATTTTGCTCATTTGCAACAGGTTGCTCATGCAACAACTAGAAAAGGTTAAGTACAAACATACTCTCCATTCCCTGCTTTTGTTTTTACAGTTACTTTCCAGACTTCAAGCCAGCCTCTGCCACTCTAAGCGCAGCAGAACAGAAGCGACAGGGAACAAAAACGTATGCTTTGCCTCAGCAGGCACATGCATTTTTCTCACATTACAAATCTAAAAGTTCATACAAACAAAAGCTTCTCGCTCTCTATGAAATGTATAATTATGTGGGTGTTAAAAGTTTCAGAGTAAGCTCAAGTAATTTGCAAGTTTGTGGAACAAACAGGAATGGTGAAAGGAGCATGTCTTCCACTTCAAGGGCAGAAACTCCCTTGTGGGGGGGTTATATACTCTGTGGGCATAGCCAGCAGGAAGACATGCACTTGATTCTGTGGAGAGCCTGGCACACTAAGTCCCAGGTACAAACTGCCCATTCACGGCATCAAATAATAATTCATGTTGGAAGGAACCTCTGGAGGCCACCGAGCACAACCCTAGCTCATAGCATGTCTAATTAGATCCGGTTGCGCAGGACCACACCCAACTGAGTCTTGGACATCTCCAAGGATGGAGATTCCATAACCTCCCCAGGCAACCTGTTCTGACATTCAATCACTCTCACTTCAGTTCAAAAGGAATCCAACTCTGCTGTTCTGCACTTAATATACCACCAGATTTTGCATAGTTACAACCACTTGTCACTGTGCCACTTCCTGGTTCACCAACTTCTCTGATGGAGGAGAACCGGATGCATTTTAAAATAGGCATGCTTACAACAATAGAGCAGGAACCAACTAGATGCCAGTCCTTGCTTGGAAGTCCTGGGAAACAATGTTCAGTGTGCCTGCCACGTAAAATCTGCCATTTCTTGTTACAGACTTACTGTGGGATCACCTCACCTTTATGTAGGCCCAGCCCCAAGAGGAAAATGTTTATTTTCAAGGTGTGCCATTTTTGTTCTCATTGTCTAAAAACTTTAACCCCAAGCAATAAAGATAATTCACTAGATAAAATAAAATGGTGAACACAAAGAATTGCTAATTACTGATAAATACAGGAAGACAGTTTAGATGATCTTTCCTTTTAATGCCACCAGCTTTCAAACATACTGACTACAACACTCCTATGCTGACCTGTTTGGTCATGACACTGCTGCCTTTTTATCTTTTTTTTTTTTTTTTTTTTTTTTTAATTCTGCTACTTTTGTTCTTTCTCTGCTGTGTGTTTTGTTAATATAGCTTTCAAAGTCCTACACAGCAAGACAACACCAATGTGAAAGGCCACAAGTAGACTGAAACACCGAAGAATTTTATTTTTAAATTTCTGAATTATATAAAGCATGTTGCAGTGTTGAATTCCTACTCCTCCAGAAGACCTCTCTATTTGGTGTGGAAACGGAAGCCAGCAGGTCTGTTCAAAAAAAAAAAAAAAAAAAAATCAGAAGAGTTATAGACAGGCTTTATACACACCTAAAAATCATGATGCTCTGTAAGTGGCCTGATCCATTACTAGATTACTCTGTGCCAAAGTTATGAACTTTAATACATTCATAGCTACAATGTAAAGACAGAGAATGTGAGACACTAGAAATCTTAATGCTTTTATGTAGACTTTTCTTTTAAATTCACACTTTAGTTTTTGTATCACTTTGTATCATTATGTGTATCGTGCGTAAGCCTTCACATTCTGGTTACAAAACTGGATTGTATGTGAAAGGTGAGGCTGCTCAGTGCAAATGATTACCAATAATTTATTCACTAGCTTGTTATTTCAGCTTATTCATGTAACATAAAGAACATTTAAAAGGAAGTGATGCATTAAGAAGTTACTGGGTGTTTCTAGCTTCCTATCATGCTATCTACAAGACACAAGTGAAAAAACAACACCCAAAGATACATAATTGGTACAATTAGCAATTCATTACTCTGCAATCTATGGCTAGAGTTCCATAGGGCACAGTTACAAATCTTGCTCAGAGAAAACACCAGCACCACAGTAAGAACAGCATTCTGTCCCCAGACATTCACAAATTTCACATTTTCTTTTAAAACCAGAGGCACTACATATAAAACCAATCATGGTATTTCTTTCTCCTCTTCTCCCCTTTTTCTATCCTTTCCCCCTTCACCTCCAAAATGATTAGTGCCAGTCATTCACATGGCTCTGCATTCTACGATTTGCAGTTATTAAACTGTAATCTTATTGGAAGCCAGTTACAGCTCAAGTATATACAACTCTTCTTTCTTTACTGGATACGTACTCTACAAAACTAAAACCTAATGTTGTCCTTTTCCTATCTATATCTGCCAAGACTACACAAATTTATGACATACAACGATAACCCAGAAATCAGTAGTGAAGATTACTAAAGTCAGTCTTGTCAAACTGCATTCAGTGGGGAGATAAATCCAGCATAAAGGGAAAGGGCCTGAGGATGTATCCACACAGCATTAGATCCCAACCAGTGAGTCCACATAACACATCATCAAACTAGACTGCCACTTTACCTCCAGAAATCCAACACAACACTGCATTTTGAGCAAAACAATAATTTGCACTGCCTCCAAAGATCTCCCAACTTGTTCAAATGTTGTATTCCTATTTATTCACTTCCCTCCCAAAGGATACTATCGACATGTAAACAGTACCCAAGCAGGCTCTTTAAACCTTCCAGACAGACAGACATTGTTTATAGAGTCCCCCACTCCAGTACAGCAGACTTGCACCCTTGGCAGTAGCAAAGATGTTGCTGTCAGCTGCAAAGCTTCCCCTTCCTGTTCTTTGTCCTGAGCACCACTCTTCCCTGCAACAGGAAAGCACTAGCAGCGATCTTCTCGCTCGTCCATTTCAGGTAACAGAATCTCTATAAAATGAGCCTAAAAAGGAAGAGATGCAAGTCGTGAGTATGCTCTCCAATATGCCTTGCAAAAGCTGCTCTCTCAGGACCTGGATAAACTCTCTCAACTCACAGCTATGAATTAGATTCAAAGAATCTGAAACAGCACAAATGGTAGATACAAACTATCCTTTGTACCTTCATTCATCATTCCTTGCGAGTTAACACTGGTATTTTTGACTTTGAACATACTTGGTAGACTGACTTTTTCCATTAAATAAAACTACTCTGCTAGAGGCGTCCTCACTTTACGGTCATCTTAAAAGATTTACCAGTTTACCTTGTTTGTTTACCTGGGACACACTGCTGTCTCAAGACAGGGATTGGCAAAGCATTTCAACATACAGTTAAAAGATCTTCCAGAGGTGGGGGTGCCCATATTTAGTGCCTGGCATTCTTGCACTTTGCAACAACAAGAGGAAGAATTAATCATTCACTGTACCCTGTCACTGTTCGGGAAAAAAGCTATAAAGTTAGTATTCAAAAAATTCATTTTATTTCCTTGGATGTTTAAAGTGTTATGAAAACAAACTTACATTCATCTTGCTTTCATATGGAGACTTGGAGACTACAGCACATACCAGTTAAAAGCTTCTGAAGTTGTACACATTGAAATGAAATAAGCAAGAAACTTACATGTTTGCTTACAACTTAAGTCAGATGTATTGCTGAAGATTGTGGTATCTCACAATTGAGTCCCCATATTGAGACATAATCATAACACTATTATGACCTGAAAAGCAAAGTTTAAAGGAACTAAGTGGTTCCAGTCTCCTACAATCACATGAGGTGACATCTGTTTTAGTAAAAAAACCCTGAAGACTATTGTCTACTCTAGATCTACAGTACCAGTTTTTGGCATACTATTAAGGTGAGAGAAAGCTTAATGTCACAAAGATGACATACAGACATGAAAGTGCTGAAGCTTATAAGATTGTGAATTTGGACATCACATATAATAATTTCTAAGAGTAGACACCATGTGATTGAAAATGCCCATAAGAGGTTACTAAAATGCTTTTTGTACTTTTCTGGCCAAGCTACAACATAACGAAGAGGATTCAGTTAACTTGGTACACTCGCCTTCCACGTAAGGGAAATTACCAAAATTAAGAAAAGCGCAAAAATCTTATTAAAACAGTGGAGAAACAGTCAAGGACATATTTAGCTCAGTCACTAAACAAGTGACTTTCTGGACTAAGAACAGCTATGATAAGTTCAAGCTCTGAAGCACTATCTAGGTCTAGTTTCTAGGGGCCAGAGAAAAGCACAGAAGAAAACACACATCTGGCCCTGTTCTCATCCACCCTCTCACACTGAGACACAGCCCTGTAACACAGCACAGGGGCCTGCCTCGTCTAACAGAATTCTGAATTTTCTTTGGTTTCAATGCAGGAACACACTTCAAGTGTTCTGAGTACTTTTAGACTTTGTTGGACTAAAATTTTCACAAACACAGTCAATTACTCTAAACAGACCGTATTCTGATTGCTGAGAATTTAGTCTCATTGGGCCCTTTTTCCACCACACAGAGGTGTCTCATCACACTGTTTCTTTATCTAAAGGAGCCCTAACATAGCCAAAGACTTATATCAAAACCTGACAGAGAGTCAGTCCAAATAAGATCACTACACTGTTTCCCGAATGTAGTTATCTATTTCAATAACATCTTTCTACTCCTAGCTCCAGGACTCAATGTATAAATAGTACATGAATTTTTTTGAATGCTTGGCTGTTCCTACCCAAACTGAAGCTTGAAATGCAGGATTTGCCTCCTACAGGTTTGCTCTAAGGACTGATTGCAACAGAAGAAAAGGGTGAACAAAAATAGTACTTCATATAACCGCTCTCACCATTTATGGTACTCCCGCCTAAGAGACTCACAGCAATCTGAAGACACAGGATGAGATCATTTGAGATCTGATCCCAGCATCTATTTTGTGTCTCTACTGGACAACTCTGCTAGTCAAAGTAACTATACAATAACTGTTAGTGTCGCTTGTAAAGTGCCATTTGATATTGCCACCACACTGAATTCCTTCTTCATAGGTGTTGATGTATTATGTCAGGAATGTCTTGTAAAGCTTTGCAAAGTTACCCATTCCTGGCGGGGAATATACTACAATATAAAGCAGGAGTTATCCTGGCAGCCTCTAAGCAACACACATTTTGGATTTTCCAGTGGTTTACTTTTGTCTGTCAGATACTGAAAGAAGGCAGGTCAAGTAGAACACAAAGTCAGGAGCTTCTGTCACGTTGTGCTATGATGTCTTGCCATGGGGAAAAAATGATTCTTCCTTAGAGGGACATGCAACCTACCTCCAAAGCTTACATGGTTTCACATCAATTCTCATATCTACAATTACTTCACCTACAAGAGTGTCTCATCATACATTAAACTGCAAAGATAACTGATGAGAAAGGTGAAATAAAAAGAGCATACCAGTAGTCTACTACTCAAATAGATAGCAGCTTTGCATCTTTTAGAGACATGCATATTCCTTCTAGAGAGGAATTCCATTTCAAGGAAAAAAAAAAAAAAAAAAGAGGAAAGTAATATTAGTAGAACATACACTAATTTATACTGTGAAGATGATGACTGCGGACGAGCCAACTGACTTCACAGTGAAACATGGTAACACTCACATGGTCCCTTACCAGGAGTTAGCCAGAAAGCAGCTGTGCCCTCCAGAAGTACAGTGACCAACACTCCCATGTATGTGGCTTTCATCCCATGCAACGGAAGCCAGCCCTACAAGAGTATTTCTGGAAACCTAACCCAGACCCGGACCCAGAACGTAGCAACAGCACAAGGCCTGGGATCCTAGCCCAGCCATGAGGCACCAAAGCCTACTCTGCTTTAGAATATCCCAAGGTCTGCCCACCCCACAGTACCACTATGTTGGCAGGGCTGAGCAGTTCAGCAGCTAACACTCTGTCACATTGTGTAATACTTAATCTCATTAGTTAGCAGTAATTATAAGACTACTTCTGCCTCCCCAAACACAAGTAACATGATTCAATATCTGCCTTCATTAATTAAATACCTTGTAGTCAGGTAGTAAAAAGACATTTTATTGAATTCAACATCACTTTAGAGCTTGAAATGGGAGAAGGCAGCCTCAAACTGCAAGAAAGTACAGGAAGCAGATAAGCTATGTAAAGACAGGAAAAAAGCTGGAGGCAAGTCTTACTGAAGCTCTCTTATTATAAGAGGTCTAGTTATTAACAGTTGTATGCAACCAACCTAGTTTCTAGTTCAAACTGTGCCCACCACTAACTTTAAAATAGCGAGTACATAGAAGTTTCAGTGCATTCCAACAATTCTTCCACCCCTCTCAAACGTGCAATATGAGTCATGGCTTATTTTGTTTACTCTGTGTTTATTATGCAGCTAAGGCAGCCAGTTCCTGTTCTCCCTTACATCCAGGTAAGGCTAGCTTATCTCTATTGATTTCATGGGTTTCACTTCCAGTTTATCCTGTAGCAACTGAGAAGAATTTGACAGATAGTCAAATGTGCACTATTAATGAAAGGCATCACATCAATCTCAAGAAAGAACTTGGAACTTCAATTCCATGTTGCTCAAAACTTAAAGAGGCACACCACTTGTGTCTCAGGGCTTTCAGTGAATTACGTGGGAAGACCATCCTCATTAACCACCAGAAAATGAAATGTTCACTTGTTCCCCTGTCATTCAGTGTAAGTCAAACCCCCCAACTGTTACAGTCAAACTGGTACAACGGGTTTTCAACAATGTGTATATAACGTGTGACTGAAGTTCGTAACTAGCATGTTCTTAATACTGACAACTTTCCCGGACAAGCAAACAGGGCAAACTGCCCCTCTTTCATACACCAAAAACTGAGAACACAAAACGTATTTATTGTAAAGATGATTTTGACCAGAAGCAGCACTGAAGTGAAAGCATGCTTACATTTATACTCTCACATAAGCATCATTCAACTCAAGAGGCCTGCTGGATACTTCTCCCTTAAGTATATGAGACACAGAGGTAAAATAGACACCAAATAACGAGACCATGGGAAAGAACCAGCAGTGTTCTGTGATTACTATAAGGTCACTGAAATTGAATTATTGACTGTTTTAACACTGCAGTCAAAACTCAAGTTCACTTTCCTGGACCTCGTTCAGAAAGTATGCAATGGCTAGTACAGACACAGCAGTGGAATGCCATCCAACCATTTATACTGAAACAAAGAATAGGACTGTTACAGTAATAGGTCCCGCACATACCTCAGCTGTACCTGTTCAGCCTAACCAAACCTATGAGTGCTTTTTTCAGTGCAGACTCACCTTACCACACAAATACTTATGTCTACAGATTTGAGCATTAAACGATTTTATATTCTGATCTCTGGGGATTGCTGAAACCAGCTAGGAAGGAGAAGTTTCTCTTCTGGGTGCAGGTCAGATTTGCTGATGTAACTCAGCATTGCACTGGAATGCTTGATGACTCAAGTTTTACTGACTTGTGAGGTCACAACATTGATAACAGGGGACAAAGGAATGTAATAGTCCAGCCCAACCACTGCAGAATCCACAGCACAAAGAGACTGGGCTGTCTGTTTCATAGTTTGATGGCCGCTCTTGCAGGTGTGCATTTTCAAATAGAAGGGCCTCTGTGTCTGACACAGTCCACACCAAGAAGAATCATTTCCATGTCTGTGTATTCATGGAGCCCTAGCTTCAATAACTAGCTCTGACACCACAGACTACCGTTACACAGATTACTTACCTGCTGCCCAAAGCAAACCTGAATTTATTCTGACCTAGATTATGCAAAGGCGGTGTGACAGGCAGAAGCTGTAAGTTACCATCCTTTATCATGCTGAAGGAGGAATAAGCTATGAAAAATCACGCAACAAGGAGTCAAAGGAAGCCAGAAGTCGACACGCGAGGGCCAAACCCGGCCGTGCCCGGCCAGCAACAGCACCGCCGCGGCCGTACGCTCCGCAGCGCTCGCACTTGGGACCCGGCGGGTCCCAGCCCGCGGCG
>JAVJGI010000032.1:11663497-11703809 GCA_035590275.1 Ibycter americanus | reverse complement strand
GGGCTGTCCCGCGTCCCGACCGCGCCGCCGGCGCCAGGGCAGGTGTGGGAGCGCCCCGTCCGCCTGGCTGCTCGCCTCGCCGCTTGAAGGCGTACGGCTTTAAACTCCGTGTTGAGGCTCCGAAGCACTGAGTAACGGGGAAGACGAACCCACCGGTGGATGGGAGCTGTCCTGGGGAAACCGGTCGCCTGTGCCGTAACGCCGCGAGCTGTGAAGCCTGCTGGCCGGGCGGGGAACGGGAGGGGGAGAAGTGTCTTGCCGCCGAGTCTGAAGTCAGAGCTGTCCCCTGTGAACGTGAGTCGTGCGACGTTAACGTTTTGTTCCGTGGGACACTGGCTCGCCGCTTTTCGTTCTGTGGGTATTTACATGGAGAGTTACCAGTTTCATGGAAAATCCTGTCTTAGTTCCTGAACATATTGAGGTCATACGCGTTACTGACTTTGTTCGTGCTTTGTTCTGCAGGGCAAGTGTAGCAGTAGACAGGTGTCCTTTTCCTTTTCCTTTTTCTTTCTTTTTTAATTTTTTCTTTTGCGACTCACCCATAGAGCTGTCGTGCTGTGACGGTGCCCTCCCCACCCGCTGGCAGCGGTGGGTAAGCAGAGGGTCAGTGGGTTCGTTTTTTCCAGGTACCAGGCCGAGACAGAACCCTGTCGATAGGAAGGGTGTGCTGTGGCTGCAGGTCTGGCGAGGAGGAGACTAACCTCCCGTTATGCTTGTTCATGTTGTATGGGTTATTATATTACATTAATGTTATTACAAAAAGGATTTACTGAAAAACGTCTCGTAGAATTCTGAGAGCAGACAGAAATTGGTAACAAATCTATAAATATTAAGTTATTTTCTTACTAATATACTGCTGTTACAGAGCTTGCTAAATTATCTGCTTTTGATCCTGTAAATAGAATTCATCAAGAAGAATAAAGACCGTAAAAAGGGAACTTTGGCCTAAAACTCCTTATTTAACTATTCCGTTATACTAGCATGTGTAATTGAAGATTTTTTTTTTCTTCTGTATGGTTGGAGGGTCTTCAACTCATCAGTGGTCTGTTCTCATTTCATGTCTCTCTTTTTTCTTCAATATTTTTCTTGTGAGAGACTCTTTCATGAGTAATAGATGGTGACGATGATAATCATGATTTTAGGCACTAATGTGCCATTACTGTCCTAATGCAGCCCTTACTGCCTTGAAGTCATTTTCACAGGATGACATACATCTTCTGGACAGTACCTATATTTTGCAGGAGTTGATTTCTGCTGAGCAGATGTTTCTGATACATTGTTGTGATCTTAGCCTTTTTTGCCTTACCAGTTTATGATGCTAAAATTAAAAACTTGAAAGCATACATGCGTATCTTGATGAATGTGAACAGTGTATTAGAGTAAAATATGCATGATAGGAGGTAGTACGGGTATGTAGGAAGTGTCAGTGGAAGTGTGACGGTGTAAAAAATCATGTTGAAGTATTGTGCTGGAGTCAAAAAAGCTTTGAAACTCTTCCATTTTCTTGGTCTAGGGGTACGGCTTAAAAATAAGAATAGCAGTGAAACTATATGCTGGTGTATCAGAGCCCCTGTGGGTGTAACTGGTCTATTCCTGCTGGACTGAGAAGTGTTGAGGTATGCTGGTAGGAAGGTAAAGAATTCTTCTGCAGTGATCCTTCAGTGCCAATTTAGGGGCGTGTCTTTGCTTTTGGCTTAAGAATTAACAGATGAATTTTCACAGTGGTGATTCAGCAATGGTCTGAATAAATAAGGAAGAAATTAAGTTAACATCAGAGTGGCAGCGTTTCATAACTTGTTAGTTGAAAACTTATTTTAATGCCAATCATCTTCTAGTTGCATGTGTTTATTAGTTTCACTGTGAGCTGGAAGTCATATCCTTAAGGTAGTGATCTTTGTAGCATTATAAAAGAAGTCTCAAGAACTCCATTGTGTTTCAGAAACTAATATACAAACTCATTTCAAATATTGTATAATACAGGGGGAAACTGACTGGGTCTTCTTAATAGCTTTTAGTTTTTTTACTGACTGAGATCTAGTGAACCATAATTATTTTGGGAGAAGTTATTGAGAATAAAGTTCTCAAGCTGGTACCGATACAAACCAAATACCCTCCTGCCTCTTGCCTTAATAGCCCCCTCCAAAAAAAAAAAAAAAAAAAAAAGTAGTCATATCAACAGGCTATAAACCAGCCTAACATTATTAGCATTTTCTTTACAAAGCTTACTCATTGAGAAAGAAATGTCATAAAAACAGAGGCTGGCAGCATTGGGATAAAGGCCCATATGTAGTTAGTTGTAATGAAAACAGATTCAAGCAGTCATCTTTTCAGCCCTGCGTGAATCACGGTGTATGAACGTTTAAAGCCCTGATCCTGCAAGCAGTGTGATACCTACACATCCCTCTGAATGTTGAAGTGGGACAAAAAGAAGACAGATGAAAGTTCAACCTACTGAAAAATATTTTTTTCACTTCTCAAATCTTTATTGAGAAAGAGATATGTAAGAAATATGTTATGAAGGTATGGTCCATGTTATTGGAGACTTGTCAGTCCAGTGACTTTTCTGGCTGACACGGATGTGTGCCTGAGGGTATAGAAATTCTGTGATCAGATAAAACCAGCTCGTATCATATAGTACATAACGATCTGGTTTGTGTGTAAATAGCAACCATATTAATTGTTTACACATCACTGTGATTTTTTTTGTGTTTGTATGTAGTTTCTTAGGACTCCAATTTGAAAACTTCTGTTTGAAACTTCCCTATGTACATTTGTGAATATTTACTGTAGGAAAAGAAAATTCTGTATGTTTAATTACCTAAAAAAATATTCAACTTCTTAAAGCAATCTGATACTATCAAATAATATTTTGATCAAAGGACATTGAACAGCCAAGTAGTAGCAGTGTTAAAGGGGGGGGGGGGGGGGGCGGGCAGTGTTTGCGGGTGTGTGCAAGAACAGGACCCTGGAATTCTCGGGAGATTTAATGGGTTATGAGCTTTGACTCCACAACATGGAAAACCTTGAAGGGAGTTGTGTGAGCAGGGAAGCTTTATTTGGTTGGTTTAGTAAACTGACAGCCATGCAGTGTAATTCCTGTCCTCCCCTTTCTGAAATTGCTTTCTAATATGACTTCTAGATCTTTACAATAGTATTTTTAGATTTTATAACAGAGAGTGGCTTTTCAGCAAATAGCCTGTGGATGTATGTAAAGTTATGCTAATAAACCTCATTTTCATTTAGAAAACTTTCTAGCTTAAGTCTGGCTTCCTATGTGGAAAGGTGTCTTTCTGCATTTCTGTCTTTCCTTGGGCCAATGATAATAGATATCTCTTTTTGAAATTAGATACATTAATACAGGATGCTTGTGCAGGTTCCAGGATACTATGTATCTATACGCTGCCTGGTCATGAAATACTGTGCACATAATGTCTAGTGCACCATGAAAGGACAGAAGATTATTCCAGGGCTGAATTACACCTATGAATATTTTGAACTGAAAAATACTATTTTAAGGTATTGACTTGACTATATACTAACCGTATTTATTTGAGGCCAGTCCGATGCAGACATAAATATACTGAAAGTATCGGCTGACTGCAACTGCCTTCATTTTAGTAGGCTGAAGAAATAATTGATGGGCCCCTAGAGTAGATAGCTGCTCATAGGCTGAGTTGTTGCTCAACCAGCAGCAAAAGAACAGAAGGGATATGAGGAAATCAAAGTAGGTTTGGAAAGTAAAGGATCTTGAGGGTGTACTTTCAAAGCTGCACTCTACAGATTCAGGCTACGGATCTTGAGGGTGTACTTTCAAAGCTGCACTCTATAGATTCAGGCTACAGCATCTGTGAGCCTAGTAGTTACGTTACTAGCTTGATTTCTGCCCGCACCTCACTCAAGGAAAGGACTTCTTGGTTGGTGTGTTCTTATGATTGCGGTCTTCAGTTTGGTTGTATTCCCTTGCCTTTGAGGTCTGATTTCTGGCACTGTAGACTGCCGATGTTTCTCTCTTTGCTCTTTTACAAAACAACATTCAAAACCAAGCAGCTGATTATGATTGATACCTGTCTGACAGAGAGAGATTAGGAGTGGCTAAGAACTCTTAACTTCTTCATCAAAACATTTTATTCTCCAACAAATTCCAGGGAACTTTGTGGTTTTTTCATGTACAGCGCACTCTTGAGTCCTGAGAGGCAGTCTCAGAGATCTTGCATTACTTACATGAATATATTCTTATTTCTAATAGATACAGGCTAGAGTAGGTAATTGTCTTCTGTAGAAACTGATCTCTTATCTTTCAGATAATAAGTGCTTCTTACTTCCAGTGATGCTTGGCTACCTCCTTCTCAACTGCCTAAAACTACATCCAGTGTCTGTGACTCCAGCCAGTACGTTTTCTGCCTCACTGGACTCTTCAAATTGCTTTTAAACCATTGTTTTCCCTGTCACTGCTATTGCATTTCAAAGGGAAGATTTCTTCTGATAACACAGCTTAACCAGCTTTCTGTTTTTAAACAAAAGTACTTGTTAGAAAAACATACCTGTCACATGGAATTACTTTCCCTGTCACTCTAATCTTCCTGCATGGTGTATGTCCTGTCCTCAGAGTTGGTAATGGATAAGGCTACTTCTAATAACTTCTTCAGCTGTAACCAGATTTGCAGTTGGATAAACTGAAATACAATATGTTCAAGTGCTGTGAGGCAAATTTGCAATGGGATAAAAATCCTGCCTTGCAATTTTGTAGCTGCTCTTTTCAGATTTTCAAAAGTCCACTCAGTGATTTCTCAGTTGCGAAGAGACTGTTGGTTGAGCCGCTTCCAGACCCTGTCCCTCTCTGTAGAAAGGTAGAGATAAGAAGGGGAAGTTCTCTCCACAAATTACAATTGTTTTTTCTTTTAAATGTAGTTTCTTTCTACCTCTTTGGTCTTTTATTAATAGTTACAATAAAATGTGACAGATTACAGATTTGGTGAATATGCTTGAGAAAGGTCCGTGATATACAAGGATTGGTACGGATATTCTGAACAAGGCAGAAGGGGCAGAAACTAAGGCTAGAATATTAATGGGAAAGTTAATGTATAAAGGTGGAAGAGTAACAGTGTGGAAATAAGAGAGATGAAGAAATCAGATCTCTGAAATAGATTGGAAGAAAATCAAAGAATTAATGAAAGGAGTAAAGAAAATAAAATTAAATCTGAAGAGGGCCATCTCTGGACTACAGTAGGGGATAAAACATTTGTACAGACTGCATTTTGCATGCAATGTAAATGATTATTGCAGATATGAAAAGGGCTCATTCTAGCAACAGCTAGCTTTTCAGGAAAAAGTTTCTGAAAAGAGATGCATGGCAGGCGGCTGTTAAGGGGAGGGGCTGAAGGAAGAAGCTTTTATGCTTAATGTGCCTGGCTTGTGCAGGAGAAATAGGCACTTTGGTTTAAAAGAGATGGTGATGTTGTTGAGTTTGTTTCCCCACCCCAGCACAGTACATGGAGCACAGCATTTTGCTGTCATAAACTTGCTATTTGCAAGCGCCGTAGCACCTGATTGCTGTCGTATTTTAAGGGCTATTTCTGTTCATGGAATAATTCAGGGTGGAGGGGAGTGCTAGAGATCATGTAGTCCAACTTCATGCTTAACACAAGACTAACTTCAGTTAGATCAGGAAGCTCAGAGCTTTATCCTGTCAACTTTAGAAAATCTGTAAGAATGGGCATTCCAGTCTTTGTAGACAACCTGCCCCTCTGCTTCACCAGTTTTGCTGTGAGCATTTTTCCCCCCCTGATTTTATTGGAATTTCTCCTGTTACTGCCTCTGTTCCTTTCTCTGCTCCCCACTAAGAAACATCTGGCTCCATCTTCTAAGTCAATAGAGATGGCTGAAGATAGCAATTAAATCTTCCTTCACTTCTTCTTCAGATTGTAAAAATCCCATGTTCCCAACTTCTGTATCAGGTGCTTCACACTCATCCCCGACTCCAGACCCTCATCTCATACCCCCTGGACTTGCTTCAGTTTATCAGTGCCACTTCTACTGAGAGGGCCCCAAAACCGGACACGATGCTGCAGATAACAGCCTCACAAATGTTCACCAGAGGGGAACAATCACTTCCTTTGAACTGCTGGCTACAGTCTGCTAATGCAGTTTGCCCTTCACAGTGCTAATTCTCTTTCAGGTCTGCATTTGCCTGTAACCAGCAGATTTTCAGAAGTAAAAGTACTCCAAAGCAGCTCTATTTCCATGTGATGATCCGTTTATACATATTTTATAAGAAACACTAGACATGAAATGTTGCTAGTTACAGATTTAACCTGTTTCTGATGAGTAAAAACATGTGGAATAGAAAATGATTGCTCTGTTAGTTTTGCATGCACTAACAGCAAATTAACTGGGGAGCTGTGCACTGTAAACAAGTGGAGCTCTTCTCACAGAACCAGCTGTTTGCTGGTTTGCTTAGAGCTGAAATTTGTGAAACATTGAAGCTCTGTTTGTAAATGACTGGTTTTGTTGGGTTTTTTTTGCAATGCTTAGGAAAAAATGTTTTTGCTGGAGAGGATGTATCTTCTTATATGCCTCAGGCATGGAGGAAACAGAATATTAAAGGAAAAGTAAACTATTTCTTCCTGAATAGAAGAAATAAATTGAAGCTTTGCAGAAGTTTATTACTGCAGTGTATACTTTGGAGATCATGCTCTGAGCTCTATCTGCCAGAGATGCATCTTTCTATATGAAGACTAAATTTAGCATTCTGGTTATCAAATAACAATTTAAAGTATAGCTTGGCATTTGAAAAGTTATACTGAACATGTTTTGCTCCTGTGTAGCTCATCGTTCTTTAAAGATGGTAAGGTTGGAATTGATATGTGCATGGGCCACATGGATCCACATGGATGTTATGTGTATTAGATGCATAGAATACACTTTAATAAAATTGGTGCCGGTGTTGGTGCTAGATGTTGTTTTATTTGCTTTAAAATATCTGTGCTTATTTCATGTTTGTCTATTTGTGTTGGTTTTTACTTTCATTATCAACTTAGCAGTAAGGATTTTAGTTTAATTTGAAAGTGAAGGATCTCTTTGTTGGGTGATCTTGTTTATATTTTTGTGTGTACAGTAGAGATACTAAAAGAAAAGACATGAGTAAACCATATTGTTTGACACTTCAGCTGCGCAGATCTAAACCAATCAAGAAGACTACATTTCTGTGTAGCAAGAATAATTTTCTTCTGATGTTCTCAAGGCTTTACGAATATCAAGCTACTTGGCAGATCCCAGGAGACTGTGTAGTAGTGCACAGTGTTTTGCTTGAAAGTGGACTGATACGACAGCCACTCGATTGCTCTGGGAGCCGTTGCATGGGTACCTGTATCTTTGCCCCAGCTGTGAGACTGCACGCATTTTAAATGGAAGTAAATTCTGGGTAAGAGGGGTGCAAGAGGGTATTCTTCTCTTGCATGCCAAATCATTATGTGTTTCTTAGTATAAATGAGAATTCTATATCCAGCAATACCTTCCTAATGCTAAAGATAGCCTAGGGAAGGTCAAATCTTACCGTAAAGTACCTGAACCACTGAGGGCACTGAAAGCGTGGTTGATAAAACTGTCAGATTAATACTTCCTGGCTCTGTAAGGCGGGATCATGACGTTGGCATTCTTTGTTAGGTGCTCTGGCATTCTGCAGAAGAAAGATGTTTGGTGGGTTTTTGTTATATATATATTTATATATATAAATATTCATATGTATTTTTTATATATGTGCTATGCAATATTGTTCCCATTTTAAAAGACTATTCCCTACATTAAAAATCACTCTGTGTTACTCCAGTCTACTAAACACTGTATTTATGTTAGAAGGACAGAGCTAACTGTATTAAGTTTATTCAGCCAAGGGTTGATCAAGCGAAGCAGTTTGGTTAGGCGATAAAAGTTCATATGCACACCCACGAATGAGTGCAGGAAACAAAGGCAGGGGAGGGTGGAAAAGCTAAAATAATACCCTGCCCCAGCTATTCCCAGCCCTGCCACAGGAGCCATCAGCCCATCAAAGGCCCATCTACGCAAGCCCAGGGACAGAGAGGCAGGTGGGGAACTGAAATTATGGACTTGGACAAGGGGACACCCTGTCTGGGCCCCTCCCAGGGCTGTCCCAGGAGAGCCTCAGCCCCATCGTCCAGGCAGGAAACCCATCACGTTGAGCTGACACTAAAGCACCTTTTGGACTGAGTGGAGTGGCTGCATAGCACTGAGATACGTTGTGAGATTCCGGGGAAGAGGCTTATTTGGGGACGAAGTAAAGGTGGAGGAAGGGATGAAATTAGGTGTTTCGCAGAGGAACAAGTGTAGGGAAAATAGAGAGGTAAGGGGATAAAAGGGCCAGTTGGGTGTAAATACTTTGCTGGTTAGTACATTTGTCTGGCTGTGCCCTGTTTCTGTTCAGTGCAGACTATTGTATCTTTACATTAAACTACATCCTAGCTCTCTCCTGGGTGAAGGGCTCCCTGTTCGGTGTCTGGGTGAGGAGCTCTGAGTGCCAGCAACTGGAGTCAAGGCTGTGCATCAGAGGGCCTGCGTGTCTGCGGTGCCAGCAACAGGAGAGCCCTGGGTGAGAGGACTTCAGTGCCAGCCGTGGGAATGGGACTGTGGGTCACAAGGACCTGTGTGTCCATTGTGCCAGCATGAGTGAGAGACCAGATGAGTGAGATTAAGTGCCAGCTGCTGGGGTGGGACCAGGAGTCAGAGAGCCGTGCCAGCACCTGGATCGAGCGCAGGTGTGCGAGTGTGTAAATGCTATCAGGGATCAAGACGGACTAGCTGTCAAGCAGGTAGTGTAGCCTTGAGCCATATATATATATAAGGGTCTTGGCAGCATACCTCTGTCCTCTTCAGGCAGAGAGGGGAGCAGGATGAAGCTGTTGGTGCTGGCCATGAGTGCTCTGTGTGGCTGGCTGTGAATGTGTGGTTTGCTTACTGGGAATACATCTTCAGCCTCGCTACTGGTGGGATCTGGGGAGCGGAGCTGCAGCAGCCTCACTTCTCTCAGGCTGTCTCATCAACATGATCTGTTTTCCCCTAAAAAAAGTGAGCAAAACTTAGGTAATGCTGGAAATGTTGCACTTGCTCAGACAGTAACGCTTCTAAAGACATCCTATTCACTGTACTTTGGACTCTTAAGAACCTGGCCTCAACAATTCTTAAAAGTCCAAAGCAATCCTCCATTCAAACTACCAGGTTGAAGAAATAATTATAACAATAATGTTCCCATTTACCTCATGGAGTGAAAAAGCTATTTTTTCAAGATATTTATAGTGAGTAAATAACTCATGTTCTGTCCAAAAGCTGTAAGATGTTTAAGAAAACACCCTTTTCCTTAAAGAAGAGTACTGACCCAATTGATTCCAAAAGTATTTCTAGAAGTAGTTTCATGTGAAAGTAGCCTGATACAAAGACTGAATGGCACCTTAAAACTGAGAACAAATGCTCCCAATTTTTTGTTTCTTTGGTGACCAATGATTCTAAAATAACTGTACTAGAAAAGCAATCCATTTAACTTAATCATCCCCAGATGGCTAAATGTTATAATTGGCTGTCTAGAATAATTCAGATGGATAAACAATTTTCTAATTAATGGAACACTGTATTTTGGTAAATGCCCACAAGGAGTTTTGGCTTCTTTACTTCTAAGCCTCTCCTGCTAAAGCTTTTCCATTTGGCAAGAAGAGATTTTTCCCATGACACTTAAGGTCCTTAAAAGCGATTTATTTTTGCATTTGTAGCTATTTGCTGAAACAAGCCATTATTCATATCCTTTATCCATGTGGAAATGAACAATCTGCTGGTCATAAACACCTAAAAAAAAAAAAAAAAAAGCCCATCACTTGTTAACAAATTAGGATGAGGAGTTGACTGGATTAGGATTTGTTGTTTCTTTTGTGTTGGGTTTTCTTGTTGATTTTCTCTTTTGTGGCTCAGCAGAGAAAACCCAAGACTTTTATTCATTCTAAATGGCAGTTGTGTACAGTACATAAAATAGAGACACAAAAAGACTTGCCTATAGCTGAAATCTCTTCAGCATTTGAAATTTAGTCAATGTGAAATTGTCCCTCTAAAGAAAAAACGATTTGTTAAACCGATGGTAACTTAAACTATACTTTGGAATCAATTTATCTTAAAATATCTGTCTACTCAATTTATTCTTGGTTAGGTAGTACTGACAGCATTCGTTAAGTTACACCGAAGGACCACAACCTAGTATGTATTTGAACGCATCTTAGTAACGAGGATATATTTTGATTCATAAAACAACTGGTTTTGCTTTGCATGTGGTAAAGTGACTGTGAGACTCATAGGAAACTGACTCATAACGGAAAGCTTTCTCCAGCGTGCCCTGTAGCACAGGCACAGCTGCCAAAAAGTTATCTGGGTTCATTTCCATAGGAACCAATCAATGTAACTGTTTGTTTTCTAAAGGCCTTGTGCTTGAACTAAGAATCTTACAAACTTAGAAATTACTGTTTAAAGTTAAATGTTCCGATTTGACTTTTTTTTTCAGCTTGAAGGGAATAACTTGCTGGTGCTTTTTTTACACAAAAATTACCTTTATTAAAATATGTAAAATTTTTCTTTGTATAATGGAATTAGAAGAACTGTTCAGTAGGAGGTGGGCAGTTGGTTGGGGTTTTTTTGCCAATTGTGTACAAATGTTTCAAATATCTTATTTTTTAAAATCAGGTGCCAGTGAAAGAAACTAATGATACTTTTTTTTGATGTCCTTATGAGGAGGAAGGGGTATTCCTGGTTTTACTTGATTATATTTTTACAAGATTTAGAGCATCAGTATCTAAAACTGGGGCCTTTTTACTGTAAATTTTACTTTCTTGTTTGTAAGATAACTTAAAAACCTGCCTATCCTATTTAATGTTCAGTAAACTATTTGCCTGAATTAATCCTGACCTGTGATGTAAGTGGATTGAGTCTTCCAAAAGTGTGGTGGTTTTGTGCTCTCTTCCTTACTTGGACAATGATATACATATAGTAGTATTGCTATGTTGAAATACATTCAAAATCCTTAAAGGTTTTAAGCACACTTATGTTTCTCAAACAGATGTTACTTACATTTATGTTGTATTTACAAGCAAAAATACATTTAATGTTCACTAAATTGTCTCTTACTCTGTTGGTGATGTCTGGAATACTATATAACTGTACAGTGCAAAGCTGCTTTGTAGTTTGCTGTAGAGGTAGAAAGCTGTTCTGAGAAGCAGAACTGTAATACTGAGTTGTACAAAGATTTTGGCACATTATTATGACCTTATGAGTTTACAGAAACATTTTTTGTAGGAAAAAGCTTTTTTACTTAATAACTGGAAATGTTACAGATGTAAAAACAGTACAAGAACTTAGCAAAATGATGAATAGGAGGAGAAGTGATTCTGTTATTGGTAGTCCCAATGGTATCCTGGGTATAAGGGAAGGGTGGTGAGGGTGATGACAACTGCAAGATGAACAGATGCTACGAGAAAGGATTTTCTGACCTTTATGAATGACAAGTAAACACTTTCAGTCTTGTAACATTGTTTTATAGCCTGATAATGAATAGCAAAAAATCTGCATTGCTTCTAGTTTCCAAAAGGGCACTTGAGGCTGGAATTTTTTCGCAGATATTATTGGATGCACGGTAATGTGCAAATGCAGGCTCCCTGTGGATTCATGGCCACAGTTGATACGCCTTGATCTGAAACTAGAGTTAGAATGCAGGAGGGTGCTTAAGTCAAAGGATTGTTAAGAATTCTTGCTTTCTGAAACTTAATAAAGGTTTGTGTAATTGCATGCATTTTAGTATTGATTAGATATTCCTGGTAAGATTTAACTTCAGTAATTCTTTAAAGTCCAGTAAAACAGCTGGCTACAACAATCAGTTTGTTTAGGCAACAGCATTTTTAATTATCCTCTTCATGTAGAGGGTTTTTTTAATTATAGTTGTGTGTTAAAACTGAGATTATTACTCTGTGCTGAAACTAGATACAAAATCTGATTCTGGGGGGTTTTGTGTCTATGCGTTTGGGGTTTTTTTTGGGAGGAATACTACCAGTGTGCCAAAATGTGATGGTTTTAGTGAAAGAAAATCTTGACAAACCATATCACTTAGTTAATCTGCATTCAAGTTCGCCTTCCTGCTCAGCCTTTTTAGTCTAACAAGCTCCTGAACGTTAGGGTCAGCCACCAGCAGGGTGAAGGCTGTGAACAAGCCTATTGCCTTCCAGTACCCATGGAGGCTCTCGCTTCTGCTGCTCACAAGAGGACGTCAGTACTATCTCATGAGCTTCTGGCACTCTCAATCTATCCTGACAGAACTGTCGACAGACAGATCACAGTACTACAGTGAATTTAATGACTGAAGATAATGAAGCAAAAATTTGTAGTTCGCTCGTGAAAAAGGTTTTTCTCTTTTTTTCCTGGTTGCGGTAAAACTGCTTTTGGTGGCGTTTTTAAGAGAGAAGAGGGCCTTTATTGTTTTTTTGTTTTGTTTTAGGAGAAGCTCAAAATGTTACTTAGGGAAAAAAAGAAAGAAAGAAAAATTCTGGAGATTCATTTCTAAGTTACTTTGAGTAAGGCTGGTCCACTGTTGTCTGCAGAAAAACAGAGTAGGGTGTTCTCAGGAGTTGTGTTATCTTTAAGCACCGTGTATGAAACCTGCAAATATGCAAACCCCAGATACCCATGTGCTTGTATAGCTCTGTTCTGCTTGACAGTGGACATCTAGTTGGCTATTTTCTTTACCTGAGAGTTGAGCAGCTATCATGTAAGTGCTACAATAGTCACTCCTTGGCCTTCTAAGTGTAACAAATGTTAGCGGTTATCAAATACCCCTTTAAGGTTGTATTTTACTTGATGACTTCTTGCCTGAACCAGTTTTCAGTAGAGGATGTAACTATTCGTAGTTTGCCTTTTTTGAATTCTGGTTCTAATTTGGATTTAAGTAACTCATGTGCTGGCAGTTTGGGTTTTGTTGTTGGGTTTTTTCCCCACAAAGCACAGGAAAGTTTACAGCGTAAAACATAACAGACAAAAGGTAGATGATGGTGTACAGTGCCTGTTCCTTTTAGGTCACATGCTTGAATATGACTCAGTGTTCTACCATCAGAATCTGTTAGTCTGTTGTGGTCATTCAACTAACTCATTTTAGGCAGGCTAGTTTATTGCTACGCTAGGAAGTCACAGTGCCAGTGAGCACTGTAGCTGGCAGTCTCACCAGCACAGCGAATTGGAGCTCTTGCGTGAGCCTTGCGATTCATCATTTCTCCCGAGGGGTGATAAACTCTGACTCCAGCTTATGTGGAACCACAGAATTCTAGCTCTGTTAAATATGTCAAACTGGATCTTCAATAACAAGCTGCTGTAAGAATTTAATATAAAACATGGGTAGGAATATATGCATTAGAAAAATGCAAGAGAAAGAAAAGGACAAATACTGCTTTAATATGTGAAGAGCGTACTTGAATTAGTAGAGCGGTAGAAGAAATTATCACAGTTTCCCCACAGTTCCAAGTTTTGAGTTTAGAAACATGGGACTAGAAAAGAGCTTTTGATCACTGAGGCAGGTCCTTCAGAATCACAGCCCTTATATCGCATTAGTGACAAACTGGCCAACATTGTCTTTAAATACAGTAAGATTTTTTTTGCTCCTACTTCTCTTATTTTTGAAGGCTGTTCTAGAAACTTGCTCGTGGCTTGAGACCTTGTAATTTTCAGTTTTAAATGGGTGTTTGATTATGCCTTATTTTGGTCCTAACCACTTTTCACTTGACTTACAGTTATTTAGTCTCTAAAGTGCTTGAATCATTATATGAAATGTTATATTACATATATATATTAATATATTAATTATATGTAATTATATGTAATTTTTTCTTGTAAGATACAGGACTTTTCTAGTTGTTCCTTCTGTACCTGTTCATATTAGAGTCTGTTCTCACTCAGCCAGAGTTACAGAAAAAGAATAATGTGCTCCATTTAAGCCTTATAAAATGACATTAATATAACTGAAAGCATCCTGTATTTTGCCTTTTTCTCAGCTGCATCATGCTGTCAGGTTGTAATCCTCCTGTGATGAACAAATCTGTTCAGATATTAGTTGTCTTATGTTGCTCTCAAATGGCAAGCTCCCAGTTTGTAGGTGAAACTCTCGTTTGCCCCAAGTGCATTACTTTGTATCTGGTTATTGTAGGTCATCTTCTTTGTACTTCTCCATGCCTCGTATTTATCTGGTTCTGCTTGTATGATGCTCCCTTTCCATGTACTGAAAAACTACTTGTCAAAGACAGTATCTTGAGCACATTCCAAAGTTCAGCAGCCTGGAAGACAGTGCCTGGCAGCTAATGTTCAGGAAGGCTTCGCTCTCCTGAGGCATACTGAAGAAATCTTGGTCTCATTCATTTGCAAAAACACATGACTCTTGAATTTTTCTGTAGGTCTAATACTGTGTTCAAGGCTTGGAACACTTATTAGTCTTGCTGCACAAAGAGAAGAATGAAGGATGATTATTCCAAGGAACAGATTTGCATGAAGTGACCACTCTACAACCAGCGGAGCCAGTGTTTGTTCTTGAGCCATCCTATTGCATTTTATGGTCCTGATTGTACACGCAACTAATACTAAGCACATGTTCTCTATTCACAGGGAGGTAGTACAGGCAAACTGTGTCCGCTGGAAGAAAAAGTTCTTATTTATGTGTAAAATCAGTGCCAGTGCCGCAACAGGGATTCTGGATACTTGCATTTGCAGGGTGTCTGTACGGAAGGTAAGTAGCTCTTTCTCCTTCCTCTCCTCTTTCCCTGCTCTTTCTTTGCTTGCTTTAATTTTAAAATGTCTGATAAAATTCCTAAAGCAAATTTTAGCTGCAACCACGTCAGGTATTCTTCTAGTCAAAATTTCATAGCAATCTTATTAATTATCTTAGTTTGACTAATTCATGGGTTGTCACATTCTTACTGAAAAGAACATTTATTCCAGCAGGACAGCAAAGGAATCACTTGTCAGTCTTTATAAAGTCAGCCCCTGATAGATACTTCTAGCAAGCAGCAGTAAACTTGGAAGCCTTGAATGGTGCTAAGTACCAGATTTTTTGTATGGTAGCATGTGCTGCCTTTGGGGCCAGGCTTCACAAAAGCCAAATGCTGGTCGGCATCGGGCACTCACCCTCTCGCCTCTCCACAAGATGACAGTCTCCTGCTGGCCTGCACCAAGGACATTATTAATACTAAGTTCTAAATGACAACAGCACAGCCTAACAAATGTGTGTTGAGCTATTTTAAAACAAAGATTAGTATTTACTATTCTAAAAAAACAAAACAATCCAAAAACCTCAGTTGGTATCTTTAATGGCTTAACGGCGTGTCTTTTTTTTTTTCTTTTTTTCTAGGAGTTAAAAGGAGGAAAGGCATATGCAAAGGTAAATTGAGATGTATCTAATTTTGCCTGTGAATTAGCTTTTCTTTTGTATCATTTTATGCCCTTTTAAAGTAACTCCAGGATAGTACTCTGACAGCCATGATCTCATTATGTGCATCATAGTGACGCAGTAGTGTTGGAATTCTCAGTCAGTGTGTTTAATAAGTATATAATGATATTATATCACAAGAATTTATTTTTCTTTCCTTTTAGTACGTTGAAAGAGTTGGTAAAAGTAAACCCTTCTGCATGTCTTTACTTTTAATAATAAAGAAAACTCCCCTTGTTCTTTTTCTCTCTTGAGACTTTAATTTTTAACTGAAAATAGAACTATGCAGAGTTTGACACTCAAAGTTTAGTTTCTGCTTTTTGCCTTGGGCTACTCCCTTTAATGGGCATGCTCTTATTCATATTTGAGAGAAACTGCTGTTGAGTGGCACTCAATACTGTGCACGTAGCAAGTACCTTCATTTAGTAATATGCTTACTACTAACTTTGTTGTTTTCTTTTAACAGCTGGGATTCGCAGATCTAAATCTAGCAGAGTTTGCTGGATCGGGAAATACCACTCGTTGCTGTTTACTGGAAGGTTATGATACCAAAAACACAAGACAAGATAACTCCATTCTCAAAGTAATTTGTTTCCTTTATAATAATTGAACTAAAATATATTTGATGAACCTCTTTCTAGAAGGAAAGCTATTCAAATAAAAACATCAGCATTGTTTAGAAGTAATCATTAAAATCCATGCAGTCAAAACCAGAATTTTTCCTACTCTTTGAATTAGAGCTGGATAGCTGTAAAAGAAAAGCTTTCAAAAGGCATTCCTATTCCAACAGGAATTTAAAAATGGGATAGGGAAGCACAACAGAAAAGTTAATACATTCATATAAGTGTAGTGATTATATCTTTAAGACTGGGCAACTTCCTGCGCAGCTTTCTAAGAGTGAATCTCCTAACTGGCTTATCTATATATAAGCCACCTTCAACACCTCCACAACTTCTGGAACTTTCTCTTCTCTATTTGGTAGTAATCAATGTAGCAACTGGTGAGCATTGTTTCAAGAAACCTACCCTGCCGTTTTCTCCCATGAGTCTGGGGAGTTTAAAAAACTGAATAAGCAGTATAAACCTGAAAATAATTACATACAGAATGTTACAAGTAAATTTTTAAAAAAATTCTTTTTCTACCAAGACACTAGGATTAATTTCTTATACTATTGAGTATACCTTTTAAGCATGCACTTTCTGATTTCTTTAAGACATAGACATCCAGAAAACCTTTAATTGATGGCTTTGACCCAGCTAACAAGCCTTCTCAATGCATTGTTGTGCCTAGCATGTTATTTACCTTTTGTGGTTTTACTTTATCTCTGATGTTAGTATAACCAGTTCCTGTACGCTAGCTGTTTGCTAAACACTTTCAGCAAAGAACATACTTCAGCACCCGCCATTTTAAAAAATACTGTTTGCTCATTAATCTTTTAGATTTCCTCTTTCTCTGTTTTTCCCTTGCAGCCATCTTAACTATTAATGATTCTGAGATTCCTCTTGATCTATGTATCTTTTGCAGAATCTTGTACGTGCAACTGTGTTACTTTAAATGCTATTTCATGTTGTTTGCATGTGTGCTAAGAAAAAAGATGTCATTTTTTGCATGTGTGTTTATTTGCATATGGGATGATGCCATTTTATTTTACTTAAATGTAAGATTTGTGGCAAGTATAACTTACTGACTTGACCAGATATATCACAGGCCAATTCGTTTTTTTTCTTACAGTGGCTTTTGTTTTCTTAATGTGTAGGTTTTGATCAACATGCAGCTAATGTCTGGAGACCCATGTTTTAAAATGTAAGTTCATAAAAAAATCTGTGTGAGATAGCGTTTTGGTCATACATTCCATGTTCAGAATTACACTTCTAATTTGTGTTTATAAATCTCTCCAATCTGGCAATAATATTTAAAATAAATAAATAAATAAAAAAGGCACAAATGGGATGGTAGCTGAGTAACGGCTAACATGGTAAAAATACCAGTAGAAGTACCATAGTTCTGCTTGCTGTTAAATAATTAGTTTATTTTCAAGCACAGAATACTAGCCTGTACATCTGTAATTAAAAAAAAAAAAAAAAGGAACACTTAAGGGAAACTGTTCCTGCAGCAAGCTTATATAAACATGCTTGGTGTGGGGTGACCTGACCAATACTTGTGTTTGAAAAACATGCTGTTACACCTTTTATTCACAAGTCTCAGATTATTTCAAAAGAATTATTAAAAAAAAACAAACCCAGAAGTGTGACGTAACTTAGCATAAGAGAAAGCACTTACAGATATTTAGTTAGCAAAGATATTATGCAACTTAGTAAAAGATGCAAGAGGTAACATCTGAGAGGGGAGGTAGCTAGGAAAATACACATTCAGGATCCTGTGGCCTCATTGTCCTTAGTCTGTAGTTAAGGAAATGTAATTGTTTTGCTAGAGCACGTTAGCTTCCATAACTAACCACAGGACAGAGTAATCATGCATACTAGGGAAAACCCGTCATGAGTAGGATGAAATTGTTGCCTTCCTCCTAGACTAATAAGCTATTTTGTTATGAGGCACCCAAGCTTCATGGATAAGTAAACCGAAACAGTGCAATTGGCAAGTTTCCTATTTCCAGCGAACACCATTATCTTGCTAACCATGGCTTAATTATCCTGATCAGTAGGAAGCAAGGAATTCTCACATGTCATTTGCACTATGAGAGATACTTTATAATAACCTGAAAGCCGTTCATTTTAAGGATAGGCTTAGAGATACGCATAGAATCTGCTTCCGTGAATGCAGTGTGGAAAACTTCTCAATACTTGCCAAGATTTTTAATGCCACTGCTTTTCAGAAATTCAGAATGTTGGTAGACTGGGTTGTTGAAAGTGTATGTGCATTTCAGTTTAATGTCGGTCTTTTCTAATTCTACCTGACAGTAGGTGGCAATTTGTCTAGATCAGGTTTCAACCAACTTAGTTGTATTCTGCTTGTCACAAGATGTTTGGGAAATGGGCTGATGAAATAATTCCTTCAAAATAAATTTGATCCCTTAAGTTCTACTTTAACTCAAATTTTTCTTCAGTTCACTTCATTGACCACGCTGTTGTACTGAAACTAGTAGGAGATGGAATCAAAATGAGAGGATGTGTTTTCTTCCCACAACATGCGATTAAGCTGTGGAACTCCTTGCTACTACACATTGTGAATACTAAAAGCTCAAGAAAGAATTAAGACAAATTCCTGAATGAAAAATTGAGGGCTATTAAGTATAAAACCTCACATGCGGCTCAAGAAATACCTATCTAAAAGATAAGAAGATGCTGGAAGAATATTCAGGAGATACGTTACTATGTGTGTCATGTTCTCTCAGCATCTGTTGTTTGCTGCTGACAGAAACAGGATGCAAGGCTAGACAGACCTTTGGTCTGAGACAACATGCTTGTTCTCATGTTAGCCCTTTCAAAAACAATCTAAGGCAGAGTTCCAAGTATTACATATAACTTGAGAAGAAAAAAATGAGTTTAAGGAAAACAACCTGGAAAAAATTGCTAGCTTCACCCTTGTTATGTCAATCTCATCTTTTGTTCTCAACTTTCTTTTATACTTTCAGACCTTATGCTGGATTAATCAAATCTTCCGTTGTAAAGATCTAGTGCTTACTGACAAACTGCTACACTGAACTGCTTTTACTTCAGTACAGATTAGGGTTTTTTATTGAAAATATTCTCGTGAACTGAATTTAAACTCATCTTCTATCAGATTAATGTACACAATCAATGTCCTTCTGAATAATCCCATGAAAAGAGATAGTAAACACAGTCTTTTTTACTTAAGGAAGACTTCAGTATGTGTTACAGAATAAGCCTGTATGAGTTTAAAGTGAAATGAGGCTGCAGCTCCAAGAGAAGCAGCACTGATCTCCTAACTCAGTCTCAGGTGCAAGTATGAAGCAACTCATGATTTGTTGGTTTTAGTTGGTTCAGGGTAGGTTCTGGTGTAATTAGGATAATCCAGAACTGTTTTCTGTAGCAACTAGAGGCTTTGTGCATTACTGCTGTGTCTGTATCCTTACCATTGCTTCTGATGAACTAAGAATGTTGCCTGCACCAGCCTAGCTCAGATGGTTCATCACAAGAACCTTTCACTGTCCCCTCGCACCACTAAAGGCTCTTACTCTTCTCTTCCTCTAACCTTCAATAATAAGAAGGGAACACTCTAAAACCTCATCTTGTACTTACTGAATAAATAGTAAGAGGATATTATCTGAATCTGATTGGA
Organism: Ibycter americanus; assembly: GCA_035590275.1. Lineage (NCBI taxonomy): Eukaryota > Metazoa > Chordata > Aves > Falconiformes > Falconidae > Ibycter > Ibycter americanus. The sequence continues at coordinate 11,684,053 of JAVJGI010000032.1, read as the reverse complement.
CAAAGCTTTTCTGTATCCTTAGTTATTTAGCAACTCTTCATTTACTTTTGAGTCAGACCTATTAACAAATACATCACTGGTACTGATAAAACAATTTCTCAAAGGCAACTAACTAATCATTAGTCTTGTATACTAATAAGTGTATTTCTGTTCTTTACTGGCTAGTACTGCAGGAGTTTAAATTTGCACCTAAACAGTTTTCTGGCTTCCTAGGAAAAAATCTCTAACTGAATTTATTCAGACTTGGCATTTTCTTCCAAACTGATGATATAACAATTTCCTGGAACGTAAACTTTCAACACAAACAGAATAAAAAATTTATCTAATCCAGATGTCTTTCACAGAAGGAAAAATAAACCTTAACACAACTTCACGATCTGGAATCAGCTACATATTTTATGAAGAAGCCTAGAAGGCTTGATGTTTGATCTGGGGTGACATCCCTGAAAGCATCCAATTCTTACTTTCAAATGTATGTTGGGCAGTGAAGTCACACATGCCTTGTATTTCTAGAAGTGCTTTTTCTTTCTCCCTTTACTTTCAAGGGTAACATGAGGCGATATGCTACTGTACATAGAGACAGTGACTAATTCGTTGAATATGTCAAATCGAAAAATGTCAACAACTACCCATTTGTATGCAGACCAACAGTCTGTTCCCAAAGTCAATAATAACAAAGCATTAAAAAAACTGCACGTAACATCTTGAAATGTATTTTAGTGTTATTTGCTGGCAAGAGATTACTTTCACTTCGTCATTTTCTACTTAGTTTCTTTTGCACTAGCAAAACAAGCTTAGAGGTTTATTCATTTTAATAAAATATACCTTTGGGTCTTGATATAAACTGAAACAAGCATTTAAGCTTTATTAAAAGCTTTTTTAATATTGAACCAAATTTAATTTGTGTTGTACATGATGATTTTTTTACTTTGCAGGAGGTAGAATTTAGAGGGGAATACATGGAGATGGTAACATAGGCTTCTTTGTTAGGAGTGGCAGGGCTTTCAGCCCAGAATCTCCTCATGTACTGTTCCAGAGATGAAACAAAGCCAGGAGTACATCACCGTGCACAAGCCAAGTAGGCCAACTGTCGTTGTGTGGGATTGTTGGTTGGTTTTTTTTAACTTACCATCTTGTCATGTATTTCATGAAGTACTGAATTATATATATTCTTACCACATAAATTATCATGTGATCCACACACTGAAAAAAATAATTAAGAACTTCAAAATAAACGCACATCACTCCACCAAAAAAATAATCAGAAAAGGAAAAGCTTTTCCAAGGATCCCCAGAAGTCTAAAGAACCGAGGGCTGAGCAGATGGATTATTTTAAATCTCCTTAAGATCAGTGGGAAACTTTTTTTCTTCTTCTTTTTAACAGGGGGCTAGGCAGCGTGTTTTCAGCAAAAAAGTTACAAGCCTATTAACTTGAAGCACAGTATGAAATATGCCAACTTAAAAAGAAAAATCAGTGCTGATCAGTTCGGAGGGATCACAGCAGCAAAAGTGCAGCAAATCTTAACCACCTTTTCCTTACAGGCCTCCTTCCACAGCAATGTCTCTAGCAATTGCTGGAGAATCAGAATCTTTGCATGAAGACAGGAAAGGTGGAGAAAACTTCAAGGCAGTACATCTGGGCACAGCAGGTATAAAATAACGCTCTTAATTTCTCAGTTCTTTTGTAACGGGCTTCATAGCTTCAAGCAGATGTATGAAATACTTCAGATCTTACAGGGATGCTGACAGTTGGCCCACAAGGGACCTTCTCTGATGATTTGTTGAGACACACTCTCCTAGATAACTTCAGTGGAATCTCTCTTCTGCTTTTGTAAGAGTTTATGTAATTGACAGAATGAACAGGAATTGGGTTGATAACCTGCCTTCTTTTAAATATTTAAAATCTTCCATTTCTGTGTGACACATTTCTTGATTTGCTTTGGATTTGTATTTAGACTGAGAATTTAATTTGGCCCTTGAGTTTCAACTTATGAATCATAGGGATATGCTTAACTGAGGAAATGTTGAGTGGTAAAAGTTCCAAGTATTGTTTACAGTTAAAGTAGTTACTCTGAAATTTAGACTATTAGCAAAAAATACTATTAAAACACTTTATTACAGGTTGAACTTTGGGGGTTTGGGGTTTTTTGGGGGGTTGGGGGTTGGTTTTTTTACAAGCTTCAGGTTCTTACATAGCTGATTAGTTTCCATCCTAAACACAGCTTAAGTTGTCTTAACCACAGTTACTTTTTCAGCCAGAAAACACCTAGCACACCATTCTAGTATGGTATTATGGAAAGCATACAAATCTCTTTTAATGTCGACAGTATAGACAAATCTAGAACTACATTTCATGCAAATCTTTCTAACCTAATGCTACTCTCTGCGTTACTCAGACAGAAACGTACAATGTTGGTTTTGTGGGTTTTTTTTAAGGTATGTATATTCGTTAACATACCCGGTATTTTTGCAGCACTTGAATCTTCAAAGGGTTTGTAGAAAACCAGTGTCAAGTCCCTAATCCCTCTGGGAAATCTGACATTTGAGCCTAATCAAGATTACAGGCAAAGTAATAACAAAGCTGGCTTTAGCAACAGTATCTGACTTGCACATGTTGCAGATGTCTCATCAAAGAGTGCCTCAGTGCCAGATGAACTTGGTGCATGTGGACATTCCAGAACATCAAGCCATGCAAGTCAGCAGTCAAAACTGTCAGGTAGCTGTTAACAATTTTGTTATGAATTGTTGGGGTTTATTTACTTCCACAGTTTTAGACTGTTGAAAATAAGTATACTTCATATGTTCAAAAAAATTGTTTTAATTTGAAAGCTTTTTCCTGGGAGTTTCAAGTGTGGGGAGAGCAACAATTTTTTCCCTCTTAAAAGCACAATGAATTATCTGTTCAAATGTAAGACTTTTTTTTCCCTTAGCTCCCTCCAATTAACATCTCTTAATGAGATTTTTACCTCTTCCACGTAAAAACAAATAACTTACAAATGGAGGCTTATCTCTAAAAGCTGAAGAGGAAGTAATGACACCAAGTCATTACATTTGTTAGGAAGCAAGAGTTATTTAGAAGAAAAAGGAAACAGCGTGTGCTAGAATACAAACCCCAAAGTGAATTGCTTACTCGGTGTAAACACATATGTTCGTAAGGCTTTTGAAGTCTCTATAGTAAGACAAAACACAAATTCTGCTTTCAGGATGGTAAAGTAGAAGTAATGACCTTGGCTGCCAAGAACATACCTAACCTAGCTCTCCTGCACGTTCCCGACAGGATATAGCACGTGTCACTCTAGATCATCCAGTCTGTCTGAACTCTGCCACAGGAGAAACACCTCAGTGGGTAGTACCTCAACAGGAATTGGAAGTATTCTAGAGCCATGTGAAGAGACTGAGCCAAAAGTAACTGAAGCTAGTATTGATACATCAGTTAATGATGCACCATCAGAAAAACTCTGCAGGTACACCCAACTTGAAAGCCTTATCTAGCAGAAGGAAAACAATTTACTACATCACTTCTAAGAGCTTTAAATGTATTTATTTTTGCAGGCATCCTGTAAAGCAAGACTCTGTGGAGTCACAGCTGAAGAGGGTTGATGCTACCAGAGTTGATGCTGATGATATAGTTGAAAAAATACTCCAGAGTCAAGACTTCAGTTTAGACTCCAGTGCAGAAGGTACGGAGATAAATAAGGAAGCTTAGGGAAAACTGATACACATTACAGGCCTTAGGAAAATCCACTCTTTTCATAATCCCTGTTGCTTGTAATCACAAGGACTGTGCATATGATCACTACATTTTCTGCTCATCCTGTCTCCCAGAAGTTGAAAAGACCCTTGCATGACTCAGGTAACCTTTCCAGAGAATTACTTTAAGCCTAGAAAAAGCAGGGACAAACCTACAGTGAAGGTAGTTCTCTAACCTATACTATGTGAAGTTTGGTTCTTCATTACTTAAAGCATTTGCATCTGAAAGTATCAGTTTCAAAACTGGTAGATTTAAAATTACTTCGATTTAGCTAGGGCAACATTAAAGGAAGCTCACATGTTAATTCCCTTGTTTTTTAGAAGAAGGTTTAAGATTATTTGTGGGCCCTGGTGGAAGAACTTCTTTTGGAAGCCATCATCTACCTAACAGGTATGTAGCCTGAACAACTAATCCATAGGTAATACTAAATAAAAATACACCTTATACAGCAATTATTCTGCATACACATTCTTGGTCTTTGTATCTTTCTATTCTGTATCATTTAAAAGCACCAAAAGAAATAGATTGTTGGGTTTTAAAACAAAACACGCAAGTTAGTTCCAAAGTAGAACTGATGTGTCAGCCATAAGAATTGCAACTTTCCAAGGTTCTGAAGAGTTTCGGTTCCAAAGTTTTCAGATATCAGCAATGTTTCAGTATGGACACAGGAAACAGGCACCAGTTCGAAATCTTAGCTCTACAGACTTACTCCATTACTCTCTGGAGCTGAAAAAAAGTCTTCAAGTATTTTACACATCTACCTTTACAGTATCAAACTTTTATGTCTTCCTGATAACAAGCCTAATTTTCTTCTTTAGTTTTGCTCACAACTCCTCCTTTTCCATATGCTACACTATTCCTGTTTGAATGGCTTGTTCATGTTTCAACTATTTGTAGCCCTAAACTCTCTCCTTTGATAATCTGCTTCAGATTGTAGTTTTTAGAACAGAGATATTTTTTTTTTCCTTCTCTAAACACTCTTCAAATACTCTGATATATGACTTGACCTGAATGTATTAGTCTTCTCACATAAGAAAACATTAAAACCAGGTAAGAATATGCTCTAATACCATGATTCTGCAGTCCAGTGCAACTCTCAAGATATTTCTTTATCTCAGGAAGTAAGCATAGCATCAGTGTTTCAGCAAATACTTCTGGAATTAGATATAAAGGCAGCTGATAATGTGTTGCAAGTTATAAAATAAACACATTTTACACAAGTAAGCAATATTGATGGTTAAAAGATAATTCACTGGCTTATTTGCAAACTGGATACACTAATTTTTGTTTAGGATAACATGTATGGTTACAGAGTACACTACAGTAGTATACTCAGATTTGTCCCAATTCAGTTGCCAGAACAGTCCAGGCAGAGTATTATACTAAGGCAGAGCTCACCCTACTAATTTTTTACATAGTACTGCAATTTGCCATGTAAAACAACCTGCCATGGGGGGTGAGACAGTTTTGTTTACAATTCAGCGTGAACAAAAGACTGGAAGATGTTTCTCTTGTATCTTAACATAAGACTATCGCTTACTGGGGTTTTTTAGATACATTTATCTGTTTATGTATAAATGCGTATAAAAAGTATTAGCTTCATGTGATATAGCTGGGGGGGAGGGGTACCCAAAAGGTAATGATTAAGGAACTATAGAGAAGTCCAACAGTAACGTCTTTTTGAGTAACGTTATTTATCATTCTTCATTTTGACTGTAGTATAACACAAAATGCTTTAATGCATTAAACTGTAGGTTACTCAGTAATGTGGTAATTACACATTTTCTAGCCTTCACATTTAGCTGTTCCGGTATGAGCTGTTCAGCTGGGGGTTTTGTTGCTGTTTTTTGGGGGGTTGGTTGGTTGCTTGGTGGTTTGGTTTTTTTTAACAGTGAACTTTCTGATCTGTGACACTTGCTGTTTAGCTTCCATTTAAATCCAAATCAAACTAACTTCTTTCAAACATTCTTTCAGAGCAGGATCTGGAGCGTATGAGCAGGTGGTGATAAAACGCTAGACTAGAATGACGAACAGGAGGACAACCTAGAGCTCTGGCGTTGATACTTGTGTTTTTGTTTGCTCTGTTGCAAGAGTTGGGAAAGCCAAAATGAACTCAATGTGATCTTTTTTTGAAAAGTAATGGAATGTCTCTTGCTGGTAGAGCTTCATCTTCTGTGGTATGAAGGCAATGTTTAGCTATGTGTATCTTGTGCAAGCACTTGCACTGTTTTTGAAAGGTCTACCTGATGTTAGTGGAATTACTTGCTTTTTAAATTGTGTGAAACATTTTCGGAAGCATGAAGTGAGTCCCATTTCAGTATTTTATACAGGAGGCCACTTGCGGTGATGTACTTTGTAACTTCTTTTTCTAAAGATGCTTCTGAAAGTTGATCTTAAATGAACCTGAAGAAATTACTCAATTTGATCCTACCCGCCATTTTAGCCTTAGAGAAGCTAATTAGTTCAGTCAAGCCACAATTTAGGATCAAGCCACAATTCAGGCCCCCACAAAACAGTCCAGCTATGTTTTAACAAAACCAAAAACCTTCTCTTAAAGAGTACTGAGCATAATCTCCTTGTAAGGTTGAACAGTAGAGGTGAATTTCACATGCATTTAAAAAAATCCCAAAAAACTATATATATCTAAACCAGCCAGTAATCAGTTGTGTTAACTGTATATGAAGTCTAGAGGCTTAAATGCACAAAAACCGATGTCACATTTGATGCACGTGACAAAAGAAGTGTGATTCCACATCAAAATACTAAGGCACGGTAGCATAATATCAAGAAAGCTGGCTTGATTTTTAAATCTGGACTTCAAAAGCTGCTTCCATGGAAACTCGCTTCAATAATGCATGAACCTTGAGGTTCAATAGGATGGTACTGTTTACAAATCTATAGTCAGTAGTTTACTACCACTTAGAAGTTTTTATTATAGCTTAATCCTTCACAGTCAGTCACTGCTTTGCTTGTGTTTTGAATGTGCCTTGCGGGATGGAGGAGGTATAGGGAGGTTAAACTATTTACTAAGCAACTTAAGCTTTAAAACTAGGTAAACATCTATACTATTATCAATATAACTTATTAAGAGAAGCACTTTATTGTAGACTTACTCTGCACTCTGAAAACGTCTTACTGTGCAACAGATCTGTTGAACACTTCTTCCTTCACTATCTGTCCACTGTTATATTAAGGTAAATGTACTCTATTTAAATTTGCACAAATAGTGATTTGCCTGACAGGCAAGAAAGATGAAAGATACCTCTTAAAATTTTCATTGAGAATTAAGAAAGAATCCATTTTTAAAGGGACGTGTTAGGTGACACCATTCTAATTCAGGCTTGGCTCTGCTGTATTTAATCGTAAACTGAAAATGACCTTAATTTTATGATTAGTTGTATCGTTTATTAGTAAGGCTTGGATTAAATAAAAATACAAATAGCGTGGCCACGTTTGAAAGCTCTGAATACTTCAAAATCTGCTCAGAGTGATGTTTGATGCTCTTTTATTCAAGTATAAATAGGCCATATTAAATAGGTTAAATTAAGAAAAGCAGTCTTTGTTTTCTATAAATCCATATTAGAATTATTAAACTGATTTTTATTTGTGTTTTTTAAGGAAATTTCAGACTTTAAAACTTGAGTACTGTTACTGAATATGATAGATATGAGCTATTTCTCAGTTATGGTACTTAAATACTTGTATTTCCTGCTGTTAATTATAATCTTTTTAAAGTGTTTTAATGGGTAAAAGAATTAGCACAGAGATATATCTGAGCTGCTGTTAATAGAAGTGTGGTATTATCCATTTCCGTCTTCCCCAGGAATTTTAAACAAACTGTAACTGCTAGTGTGCAATTATCTCTCGGAACATGATAGTTTCCTTTCCTGTTATATAACTAATCTGTATCCAAAAAATCCTACTGCAAGCCAAAAGATGCATGGCATTTGAATAAGTTCATTGCTTTCAGTACTCTTTAACACTGCTACACTTGTTGACAAATCTATTAAAACCAGTAGTAGTTAGATGGTAGTTTACTTAAACTTACTAGGAAAAATAGGCATCGTTTGAGGAAAACAGGCTTCTAAAAAACATTGTACAGCTACTTATGTAATTCTTGAGGGAATTTCCAAAGCCCAGATTTGTATTCTGTGTTAAAAGACACAGCTAACTGCCGTAGATCGGGTATTTTGCTTACCAGAAACCAATTATTTTCTTGCCTGAGCACATCTTTTAAATAGGAGAGAAGTTTACATGGAAATAAAGCTTTTAATAAAACTGTATAGAGTAATTTATTGTTCTGACTTTGAGTTACAACTCTTTATGACATGATTCTCTAATTATGCATAGTTTAAGTGGAACCTAACTTTCATACGTAGATGTAGAATTTTGGTTTTTGTAAACTGTGTTATAAGAATACTGGAGACTCTCATAAACTGTTCGGGATGTGTTGGTGGTTTTTAGTTTGGTTTTTTTACTGTATTTAAATGTGACTTTCCCAGACATATAATAAATTAATGTCTTCAGCTTAGAATCTGTTTCTAAACAATTATGTCTCTTTTTTTAAATGCAAAAATGACAAACTGAACTGGATGTTTGTGTCCATTTCTGTTTCTCTACTGCTTTTCAAACTTTTCCTCTGCAGCTTATTAAACTTCCAGTTTATGAAGTGTTTAATGGCCCATTACTAGTACATAGTTATTGATCTGTCTCCTGGAAGCAAAAGTACTATGTCAGTCTTACACAAATGAAGAATCAATTTTAAAGTGCGAGGTATATTGGTAGCTTAATAATTAAGTGGACTCCACAACTAGCAGTATTTGAGGAAAGTGAGGGCACTATGTATAGTCCCTCCTCACCTTGCAAATGACAAAATCAATCCTCCTCAGTTGAGTGTAAAGACTTACTACTACTTAAACTTTTCATACAGTTTGCATAACTTTGTAAATTACCTTCTTATTTTTCTAACAAAACTATCTGGGGTATCTATTTCTTTTCTCATCAATGCATTGAAAGTAACGAAGTTTTTGGTACTGCAGTAAACATCTGTTCTTACATTAAAAGAAAAGTCTAGATTGGTGAAAATTGCAGCTAATTATAGTACAAACTATTTGGCACTCAGATCAGTTCCGTAATCAATTAATTGTATAGTAAGGATTAAGAGAAGTAACTGTACCATGTGTAACTAACTCCAATCTCAGCTGTCTTTAAGTTCAAAAAGGAAGGCAAATTTTCCAACATTTCAGCAGACTATCCTAGAACTTCTTTTGTGGGTTGTTACCTCTCTTCTGGTTTTATGAATCTAGTTTTCTCAGTGAATAAAATGCAAATCTCATCAGCAAACAAATCTTCCTATTAAGGACCTCACCATGGAGAGTTCTCTCAGAAATATGAAGTATACATATATATAGATACAACATTCACAGATGCTAGTCACCTTACTGAACACCAGCAGCTGCAAATACAATCACTAGGGGATTTTTTTTAAGTGCTTCCCTTTTTCTAATTCTGTGTTTTCATACTGTTTTAGTGATGTACATGTTGTAAGGAAAATGCGTTGTTTAGACATGGTTCCTTTTTAATCTGGAAGGAAAACATCTCATGAATGAAAATAAGGCTATAAGCCAATGTTGCAGATACGTATGTAACATACTGTGGTATGGCAAAATATTTTCCTTTACTACTACAGAAAAAAAAAAGCAAAAAAAAGCTGGGATGTGAAGTACCAGAACTTTGAATGCTGTCACTGAACACTTCGGTGGATTTTGTGGACCTTCTAACATGGGAAAACAACATAGAGACAAAGATTAGCATGGGAAAAAAATTATTTCAGTAATTCTCGAGGCAAAATAAGTAGTTCTGCCTCCTCCCCAACCAACCCGATTCTTGCCTGCGCTCCTCTTCCCACCTGTTGTACTACTACAAATTTCTGGGACAGGTTAGTTGATTCATTTGTCTGTATAGCCTCACAATGGGAACTGCCAACAAGAAGGGGAAAAGCAAACACATCTTAATACATTTGTTAACAATTCTGTGGGACAGGTTATTTTCATTTTATTGCTTCCTTGTTAAAAACTAGAAAACATTAAGTTACTGGGTGGGTTGGGTTGTTGTTTTCTGTGAAGGGAAATCTCTAAGCACACAATAGCAAAACTTTGCCTGAGTTCAGGGTTGTATGTACTGCCCTTCCGCTCACAACTAAAATGGTTCATAAACTTGTAAAGGCAGCACTAGGTTTTGGGGTTTTTTTCAATTGCCTTCTCTTATGATCTACTTGTGCTTCCCCAGTATCCTCATTTGAGTGTATGCTAGTGTCAGCACATTTTATTTTGGGGGTGTTCCCAGTGAACTGTTTGCATACACGACTGCATTAAAATGTGTTTGTTTTCTGAACAGGGAAGAAAGTGCAAAGGACTTTTGCATAAGAATTCTTCTGTCATTTCAGAAGCCCCTTCCTATGTTTCTTCTATTCAGTTTAAATAGTGTTGGGACCAAAAAAGTCCCAACAACTAACCATTATGAGTTACACATAACCCAGCTGTAACTGAATGATCCAAACCTCATTCATCAACATAACGATAACAAGCATGGAATAGAGCCTACTACCACGGAAACCCATGAGAGACCGGACTGAAACACATCAGAAGCTTATTAGCGGTGAGATCTATTCGTCTGAGACATCTCTGCGGAGACAGTTAACTCTTCCAGCTCTCACAATTAGGCAGTTGGTTTTGATTTATTAAGATAAGTGAGGGGATCATTTTAAGATTTATTTATACCACTTCCTCACTTTATTATTATTAATTCAAAACACTGATCAGAAACATTCTATTCTGACCATAATCAATCTCTACTAACTCACTCAGTAGCTATCAAGCTCTTTCCCTTAGGTGCAGGATATTGCACTGGGGTTTTTTGTTGTTGTTGGTTGGTTGGGTTCTGGTAGTGGTTTTTGGGGGTTTTGGGTATTTTTAAATCTTTATTTGGATTTCATAGCTTTGAACAACCCAAGGTTGATCTGTTTTGACACACGTGTGCCATCTCCTGGTCAGTGATACTGCCACATGCACTCATAAACGTCCTTTCAGCATCCTGTTTTGAGACATCAGAATTAAACTTGCAGTTTGAAACTGACTAAGGTCAAGTGGGACACAATAAATACTGTTTATTAAAAAAACATGCATAATAGTTTAATCAAAAGACCAACCTGAATGAAAAGCTATGCACAATGAACCCTGTCAAACTGTTTAACTGCACTTGAAAAGACAGTTACTTCAGTACTTTAAAGAAAATCTTAATTAAAATTGATTTAAGCCAGTAGAAAGCTGACATACAAAACAGCATAGTTTGTTTTACTAAAAGCTAGCAGTCTCAAGTAAAATGTACATATTCTGAATAGCACTTCTGTATATGACATGTAACAGCTTCTTCAGTTTCAGTACACATACTAAGGAACACTGTGAACACGTAGGGCCAAACTTCTGTAGTTTGACTTCAGATCTTCCCCAGGAAAAGACATAGGCAAGAATGTAAGAATTTATATTTGCCCTAGCTATCATTAAAAATTAAACTCTCTTACAAAAAAGGGGGAGAGGATCCATGAACCCCTTAAAAATTAATTACTGTTTCGGCCCCTTCACATTATTCCACCAAATATTCACACAAACCTTTTTCCAAATGTAGCTACAAAGCCTTAAGGGTATAATGTTTTGAGGAAAAACAAGCATGTATTCATACACAGTCTTGTCTGTTCATGAGACATTCCTGTAATTAGATGTTACCTGAATACAAAGTTCAAGGCAAATATCATTGCAAATCCAACAGGTCCACCTTCTTTTCCCTTTTCCTTATTTTAAAGTGATCATGCTATAAAGTACAATAAAGCTGTAATATTGCAAGAAACAACAACACAGGGAGAAGTTCTGTGATCCAAAAAAATTTTCTACCTATAGTAAACCGTACAGTGAGCTGCAGAGGTATCTTCTCATAACAAACCAATACCATTGTCAAACAGCTGTGCTTATTAGTGTCCAAGGAATATTTACCAATTTTGAATTGTATATATATTGTAACATACAAACTATGGCAAGTTCATATCACAATGTAAAAAAAAAAAAAGGAAACCATTCTAAATATTGATTAAAGGTGAAATTTAATTAAATTCTTAAAATTAATTCTAAATATCTGTTAGATTTTAATAATCCATGTCTATTTGTGGTAGCAGAAAAATCTCCCACAAAAGACAACACTCATTAAGCATATGTTAATCATTCAGTATGACAGAGCACTGCAGATGATTCTTCTTTCCCTGAAACTCAGCCTGTTACAGATCCTGTACCATTTCTCAATTCAGAGAATTACAGCTGCCTTTCCCCTTTATGTCTCATCTTTCACCTTAATCATTTCAAATTGATTTCAAAAATGTAGACAGCAGAATGCAGTCATCTTCTCTAAGAAACAGTCAGGCCTTACACAGAATTTTTTACTTTCAGAAACTTGTGAACATTCATGTTTCACACATAAGTCAGTTCTGATAACAGTAGCTCATTCAAAGCTGCCAATGACATCGTGAAACATGCACTGAATGAGGCCTTTTAATTAACCATCTCTTCACTCAAAAGAAATACTCAGTTGAGATATTAAAATTATTGGTTATAAAAATCTAGGTATGCAAAGAAACTTAACTGCAGTGTGTTGCTTCATTAATCCTGTATCAACAGGCTAGTCTTGTCCATCCTTCAAAATCTCTGTCTTCATAAGTCCATCGTCTAATATTTGCTTACTGCACATTTACACATACAATTCAGCTCTACTTAAGAAAAAGCCATCTTGGTCAAGCCAGTAAGCTCTACCATCTGTAACACTTCCGCTTTTACTTTCTGCTGAATGCACTGTCCAGATTTTTTGGACAACAGCTGCACGTGAAAACACAGAAATTTTTTTGTACGCTGGGGCCAGGTTAGCATTCACAATGACAGATTTATTTTTTTTTCCCAAAAAAACCAGAATAGTCAAAGATACCAGTTTCAAATTAATTAAATTCAGCGTTTGGAAAGTTACAGGATGCAAGTTATTCCCCAAGCAGCAGTTATCAAGAGACTGGATAAAACAATAGAGCTAAATCTACCTTTTTTCCTAACATTGTGTCCAACATCATGGCACTCCCCCAGTATTGGATTTACTGAGCTGTAAATGTTTGTGGCATATTCCAATTTATCTGCAACAAGATTTAGTTTTCCTGAAGGCCGAGTATGTGCTCATCTTGAAAAAGGTATCTATACATTTTATCCTATTAAGAAAAAAAACCTTGTCCTAAACCCATGTCTGACTCAGATTACTCAGCATAACAACATAGTTCTGTGTTATCTTCAACTACCCTTGGAGCTAACAAAAGATTACCAAAAAGAATCTAGTAATGATAGCTACAATACAGTAACAGAAAACAAACAGAAATACTTTAAATTTTTCTTCACAAGAATTAAATTATTTCCTTTTAGCCCCTGATACTCTACTTCAAAACCTTACGAGTTACTGGGGTCCTTGTCAGCAGCACTCTTCGCTACATCAGAGAGGTGCTGATGGGTAAATACTGAGAGGTTTAGAAAAGATCTTGTGGTTCTAGTTAGCATACAGAACACACCATTCGACAGTTACTAAGAAAATACTTTCATTACTTTACCTGAACTTTGTACAAGAAATTTGTGATCTAATTCTCTTAATTTTCATGTTCAGTACTGAACATCACAGTAGAACCATCACTGCTCAGTGTGACCTTGCCAGCAATAAGCCTGCATAACTTCTCAAAGGTACCACAAAGTTTATTAACTTTGGGAAAAGAAAAGATTGTTGTAAGAGGTATATAAACCATATTTCCATTAACAAATGGCTCCATGCTTTTTTCAACAACTAGTTTTCCAAGATCTTCTGAAACACGGTTCATCGAAGGTCGGAATTTGGATTTTCTCTCAGTAGGATCATCATTATACTCCTCATGTTCTAACATTAAATGGGTCAGCAGACTTTCCTTAATGATTTGTGCTGTGAAAATAACTTCACTGACCACTGCATTCTGCAGGTACTTCTCATCTTTAAGACTTGGATACACTGCTCTGAAGACCTTTACAACATAGAAGAACACACACAATGTTTATTATTATCACTGGCGCAGATTTTAACATTTGCTTGTCAAAAAGAACTTCTAAAATGAGAACATAATTTTTGATTCAGTCCTGTTTTGCTTATTAGTTTAAACATTTAGACAATATGACTTGATTTTAAGTATTACAACTACAATGGCAATTAGGTAAGTTAACGGAACTTCAAAAAAATAAGGCTTGTGTCTGCAAGCTGTACTTGTAGATCAGGCAAGGTGAAGACCTGCAATTCTTTAATTATTTCTAATCATTCTCTTACTTTCCACATTACTCATCATGAGGCTCTGATGACAGTTTCACAGCTACATAGATTTTAAACTACTTCTGAGCTGTCATCTGGAAACGGGGACTGCAAATAACCTAAAATGTAGAGGCCTTTATCATGGACATAGACTCCTTTGATCTGATGGTGTGTGTTAATCACAGCTAGGACTGGATAGCAATGGTAGACCACAGTAAGAACACCTACACAGGCAAGTCATAGAAAATTTTACTGTTTATTCATCCTTCTAAAGGAAGAAGATAGTACTTACCGTTTTGTAAACTGCTTGAGTGGGTTTCTCAGACTGAGCAGATTCACTGGTTTGAGGATATTTTCTAAGAAACACACCTATTTGGGTACAAAACCCAACATTCTCCATTCCTGTTGGTGGGTGCCCTACACCAGTAAATTCCACTGAGTAATTGTAACGTCTAGCAGTCTCTAGAGCCCTAAGAAAGACAAATTATCCCAATCATACTAAATATTCATCTTTTAATGTGATAAAAATGCATTCTCTAACAGAAGCAAGACCCTGAGCCTGATAATTTCTCTAATAATACCCACATGCCTGAAGATAAGCACTGTCAAATCTTGCTGAATCGGAACTGTAATCATATCCCTACCATAGTCTGAATCATTTAGTATCAGTAAGTTAGGCAACCAAACATTATTGTTATTTCTAAAATAGAAACACACGTTCACAGTTGGTTACTGTCTTAAACGCATGGAAAGTAAGCTAAAAACTACCAATTTTAGAGAGCAAAGTTATTTGAGAAGAACACATAAAAAACATACACATCCCAAAACCACAATAGACCACTTAATAGAAAAAAACCAACCCTGAGGTTTGTTGTAAATGTATAAAGTCCACCTCACCAAGGTTACAGTGTGAAAAAAGTGATGGGGCAGGGAACTCACATGGCACTACCTACCTGCAACATTCTTCAAGAAGCAGTAGTAAACTAAATTAATATCTCACGTATTTTAGAGAATATTGCAGTACTTATATTTCACAACACAATTGTAAAGACCTTCTCGTGTTTGCAGCTAAAAAAAATATCACTCCTTCAGTGATATAAATATTTTTAATTCACATATATTCAAAAGCAGAATCTAAATTTACTTTAAGACATATAAATGGTCTAAGGTATTCATCCTGTAGCTAAATAATGCAGGCACATTTTAGTATCATTATGTAGGAAAAAATATATGCTGCAAGCTTTGCAAAACTATATACTCAAAAATCACTGCATACTTTAAAGTCTATGGCAGAAACAACCTAACTCAAGGGGCAAGTTTTCCAGGTTTCAATTTCTGACCAAGAGTTGGCTATTGAGGCATGGCATCCTTTACTGTGCCATGTATTTTCTTCCACAACTGCCTGACAGTTGACTGTTATCACAGGATATACATCCCACACTCTGTTTTGTTTTTTATTAGATCTGCTGACTAGAGTAAGATACATCTCATGCAACCTTCTGTCGTGTACATATGTTCTGCATAAAATCTTTCATTGTGCCACGAACCATTAAACTGCCCCTTTTTCCAACATATTCTACTGCTCTGATTATTTGATAAATCTGCTTGCATACTTTTAGAGAAAGGTCTGGACTAGTTGAGTGCTCTGATTACACACCATACACAGTAAGCAGATTTCTTAGGTTTTTGTAAAGCATTTCTATAGCAGGGTATTATTATGTGAAAAGGTTAATTAATACCTTACACTTCAAATGCATTAATGCTAATAAAGATATATAAAAAGGAAAGTAAAAGTTTTAAATATTTTTTGCAGAGCAGTTACAGTAAAAGCAAGCCAACCTAACAACCATCATAACATGCAAAACCCACAGAGCATGCTTAACTATTGATAACTGCAAAGAAATGTTTCACCAAATCAGCAGGTGTGGAACTCCACTGACACCAAACCACATACACAAGCCATTCTGAAAATATATAGCTGTTCCTTTCACACATTACTGAACACTCAAAGCTGCCTGTATACGATGTTCAGTAAGCTTACCAGCTTTGAAACTGTACTTGGTTCCATTCAAATTTGTGGTCTGGATGCCTGAATAATGTCACTCCTGGAAGCAAACGGTTAAACTCAGAATTTGGAGTACTGATCACAACTATGCTTGGAGCCATGAAACCAAACACCACTTCAGGGAACTGTTTTAGTTCTGGTTCTTCCAGGTGCTCTATGCTGTAAAGAATAAGTTTATGTACATCTTTAAAAAAAAACGTTACTGTGTTTTAATCTTCTTAACCAGTCAAAAAAAACCCCAAACCCGTACCTGTACCCTGTAACTTTAAGCCTAGCTCTGCAATATTAGCACTGGCACCGTAGTTGAGTGGCAGCTTAGAGATTTTGTCTGAGAAAATTTCTTATTGCATTTTGTACTTTTTCATCAACATCCTTTTTCCACCATAAGCTAGCAAGCTCTTAACTTCTCAGTATGGTTAATTCAAGCACAAGTTAGATGTCACTTTCTTCTGCTTGAACAGTTTCCTCAAGTCTGTTTAAAGTATGGACAGAATTCCAAACTGAACCCTAACAAACTTAGAGAAGTGTAGTATGTTGGCCTAACACTCACAGTTCAATACACGTTACCAAGTCAAAGCCAAGCATGCAAGGATCTTTCTGGGCAACTGAACCATGATGCAAGGTAACAGTTAGGGATCTTTCAGATGGTTGCAAATAATCAACGGGAAGAGGAGACAACCTATGCCTAAAAAAAGTATTGAAAAAATGATGTTATACAAAGGACCTTAAGACAAGATAAATTGTGCATGCAACTGAACTAGCTAACACCCTACATAGTTAACGTTTTTGAGATTTACAAGGTAACTATTTTCCAGGGATAAAAAAAAAAGTAATTTCTAACACAAACACTGTTATGACTATCTACAATAGGACAGAAACAGCAGAGGAATTAATCCAGCAGTTGTCTTTCATGTTTACAAAAATTTCCACTATACTCTCAAGCCACTTGGAAAGCTGCTTGTAAATTCTGGTAGTAGCTGAACTCTAGACACACAGTAATTCTAGCTTACACACACTTTACAAGGGTTTTGGGGAAGTTATTAGGCAAGCGTATAACATATTTTTTCCAAATAAAATACACTGAGAACTAAAAGATATGTTCAGATTTCATTCTGAAATACTGCATCAGACAAAGCACATGATAAACACTAAATATAACAAAAGGCTACTTTTATTCATTCTTGGGAAAGCACAAGTGATAACTTCAGCATCTAGATCCTACATATTCATTGAAACCGCAATAATCGGCTTCCAAGACAGAAATGTTGGGTGTTACTCACCAGTCTGGTCCATGCTTCAAAAGTCACAGAAACTTTGTATTTTAGAGCCTTCTAAGCCAGACACAAAACATTGAGCTAAGCTTCCCATTTCAAAAATGTTAGCAAGAATGAAGTCCCCACTGTGGTGACTAAAAAAAGTTACATGCGTAATTCAAAAAGATCAGATTTGCATACCACAGCAATGTTATGTATGACTGTAAACAGATATTATTAATACAACATATTAGTTCCCTTACAAACAGTGTATTTCTCAGATGTACACACTTTCAGGGCCATTTCATGACTCAGACCTTCGCTACATTAGGTGACGTTAAGGGCATCCACAGCCCAGTAGCCCGCAGACGCAGGTGCAATGTAACTGATTAACAACAACAGCTACCTCTTCATTTGCCAAGCTCGTATTTCTGCATTTACCCTCATTTTGAAATTCTTTACAAGAAATGATGTAATGTGCCACTAGGCCAAGCCAAATGCAAACCTGAAATTAACACAGTGCAAGAGCTTACATTTTCTCTTTCATTACGCTTGCACGGATATCCAGCCCAGCTAACACCTCAATGCAACTGCAAGATTTCAGCATCCAGAGAAGCGTGCAGTCAGCACATCCTAGATCTGCCACCTGAAAATTAAACAGTGTGTAAATGCTGCATATTTCCAAGTAATTTCAGGCAATTAATAAAATAAGAATTCCATATTTATGTCAAAATAACTTTTTAATGATAAAGCATTTTGCAATCTTAACTAAAATTTACAGCTGCAAGTAGGATAGATATAGATTTGAAAATTCTTTTAAAAAACGTATATGAAGATCCTACAAGATGTTTTAAATGGATTAACCTTTTGTTATTACAGCTATAAACAAGCACATGTAGAACATCCCACTGAATCTGGAGAATGTCTTCCACATGAACAACAGTAAGATATTACTTTAAGTATTAAAGCTGTAGCAATTTTCATATTCACAACTGCTTTTCACTGGACTACTCTCCATCCAAAACACTGATATTAGGCTCACCAGCAGCCAGGTTAGCAGCAAAGGATCTGCATAAAACAAGTTTACAGGCTAAGTCTAATGTTTAAGTGGGGAAGGCTGGGGATACTCAGACCACAGAGTCAAATATATAACAGATATACTTTCCTGTAAGCTTAACAGGTAGCTGAATACACAAACCAAACCCCACTGTTCTTTCTCAGGCTAAGTCAAGGTTGAAGCACACTGCCCTGTTCTCAGTGTGAAAATCCTGAATTGTTTCTACTCAGTTTACCTCTGCCCTGCGGGTAAACAGAAAGTTTACCCTCCCACCCCCATTTTACATCCTAAATCAGAAAGTTCAAACCTTTAAATACAGACGCAACACTCCTGAATACATTCTATTTAAAAGCAGATTACAGTTCCATGACGTCATAGACCAGATTAGATTTTTATTAGCTACCAGAAGTATGATGATGTGAGCACAGTGCAGGTGCATTTCTCATCAATGTCTTGCATGCTCCCTAAGACATTAACATCAGTTTCAGAGTTAAACACTGAAAACAGCTATTTCTCAACTTTCTGGATTTTGGGAGGAGGTGCTAGGGGGGAGGGCATATTAGAAAAGAGCAAACACTACACAACATCACTGAAATAATTTTCAAAATGAGTATCGAAACAAGATATATGGGGAGGGTGGGGGGAGGAAGAAACAGGAGGGGATGACAAGACCTTAAGAAAGCAGAGGAGAGTTGGCCTCACATAATCCCATACTCTTAATGCCACTTCGCATCTGAGAACATCAATGTGAACGATGAGGAAAACCTGATACTGTACATGGAACTATTGGCTCTAGAAAGCAAAACCAAACTATGATGAAAGCTGCTTGAACCAAAACCCTCAGCATGAAATTAAAACCAGAATGCCACCTATTCTACAAAAAAGGCTAAGGCATTTTTCTTTTTTATATTTTCCCCTCTTCCCATCAATTAACATTAGTTATATGCACCCCTGAAAAACAAAACATGATCATCAAGTGTCTGCTATGGCAATTCAGTTTTCACAATAGCTCCTCCACTACTGTTGTTTCATAATTAGGTTAGCAGATTATCTAAACGTTTCCTGTCTTCATGAGATACCTAACGTTAACTTTTCTTCAAATTTATAACATAAAAAGGCAAAACATACCAACCTTCTTAGGTTTGTATTTCCCCACTAAATCTTTAATGAACTGGTAGCGTTGTTTGTACAAAGGGGGTGTAAATTTAGTAATTCCTGTAAACTGTTCTTCTTGAAAGTTCTTATCCATGTTATTTTGCTAATGCTAAAATAAAAAGTTAACTCTTATTTTCTGAAGTACTTCATAACATATCAAATTACAGAGTTTGCTGTCTTCCGTGGTGGTCAATTCACAATTAAGCAGGGGTAGACACGATCCCAGTTCTGTTCACAGAATGACAAAACCATAGGAATTAGCAAAACTAGGCACTAGCTGCTCCCTCCACATATAACAATGTAAATAACCTTTTAATAAACAATTAGAAACCACATACAATCATAAAAAAGCAAGGTTTTTTGTCACTCTCCACCCAGCACACCTACACAATGTTTACGCAACTGCAACATACTTCATCTTCCTTAGCTTTTCTGGCAAGAGCAGAAAAACAAGTAATTTCTCACTCGGGTGCCTGCTGTCTTGTCTGTCGTCTATCATTTGTTTTATCTTACAATTCAGATTATTTTATATCCAGAATTCTGTATGTATGGCTCAATACAAATTCTACAATGTAACAACCAGCAAGAAATACCTGACCAATTACTGTGTTGTGCAAGAGGAGATGTTCTGCTAGGCCTTCGCTTTACTGCCAGCTAAGCCTCGGTACTAGTGCCTGCATTTTATAAGTAAACCAATATAAGGAAACCAACATTAATTCCACACGGCATCACTCAGCACCACGGGGCTCCCCCCCCCTCCCCCCGCCGCGCTGAGGCGCCAGCTCCAGCACAGCGCAGCTGGGCCACGCTGCCGGCAGCTTGACCGCTCCATTAGGTCTTTCGCACAGAAGTATAAATATATATATTTTATATATATATG
>JAVJGI010000032.1:11629249-11657930 GCA_035590275.1 Ibycter americanus | reverse complement strand
TGGCCGAGAGGGACCTTTGGGGGATGTTGTGCTCCCCGTGGCCAGGTTTGGGGTCCTGATTTGTTTCTGTCCCCATGACATTTAAAGGCAGATTTCAGCCGCCGGGAACTGCCAGGGGCAGCAGGCGGCCCAGCACCAGCCCGGCGCCGTCCCGCCGGCCCAGCAGCAGCTGCAGAGCGGAGCCCCTAAGCCGGCGGCCTCAGGCAAGCAGGGCAACGTGCTGCCGCTCTGGGGCAACGAGAAGACCATGAACCTGAACCCCATGATCCTCACCAACATCCTCTCGTCGCCCTACTTCAAGGTGCAGCTCTATGAGCTTAAGACCTACCACGAAGTGGTGGACGAGATCTACTTCAAGGTGAGCCCGCGGGCCGCGCCCTGGGCGCCGCGGACTCCTCGGGGCTGTGCTGGCGCCTGGCCTGGGCCTCCCTGCGGCCGGGGCTGCTGGAGGGGCGAGGCTTTGATTGCGGCCTGCGGACTCTCTCTCTTGCTTTCCTGCCCCTTATCTTGCGGTAAGGGATGGGAGCAAATTTCTTTTTTGATCGCTTATTCGGGGGAATCTAAGGTGCTGCCTTCTCTCTTTTACAAAAGACGCATTTCGCGTCTCGTTTGGAATTATGGAGCTGTAAGCCAGTGTTGAAGTGGGCAGCGTGAGCCAGGGCAGTGGGGATGAAATGGCCGGCTAAGGCCTGCGCTCGCCGTCGGCGAGAGTGGGGAGGGGACCCGATCTGCATGCCGCTTCTAGGGACAAGCAGGCCCCGCAGCCTAGCAGTTGCCGACACGCCGTGTAACTGCGCAGAAGGTACGGCGGTGACTGTAGGTGGTTTCAACAGGAGGTTGGCTGCACGTGGTGGTCTTCCTCAGTTAGAGGTTAGGATCCCCCTCCTCCAGGCCCAATCAAAAACTAGTTCATTTTAGCGCTTCTCTTGGCTTTAGGTAGGATGTGCTGGGGAGATAACTGAACTGTATTAGTGCACCCATGTCTCAGTTCTTGTTTTGTTAGCAGGATTGAATCAGTTTTGCAGCGAGGCTTCCATCAAGCCACTCTCCCAGGTAGAGGTATGCATAATTAATGCTCATCAACACAGCCACATTCTTTGTTCCGATAATGAGAGCAAAACTTAGATAATTCAGCCTGCTGTCTTCAGTCAGCTGTACTTTGGCGCTTACTGAGATATTTTTCTCAGGTGAATTTATTTTGCTTGATAATGTTACCGTGTCAGTGGGTTTCATATGTTTGAAATAATAATTAAAAAAACCCCACAACATTGTTGTCTTATTTAACCAGGGCAAGTCAAGGTACTTAGGGCACTATAATTGTGAGAAGTAACTCCACTGAAGTATTTTGAGTTTTTTGGCATTGTTTGCACTTACTTATGAAAACAGTGCTACCGTTTTTCCTCTTAACGACAGCACTTGTCTGCTTGCGCGCCGTCACTTGGAGCGGACTACTTAGTTCTCCTAATACTTAGAGTAATATAGATTGTCTACAAAGCTTCTCTAGAGTTAATTTGCTGCTTGCTGTGTATGAGAGAAATAATTCGTTCTGACTATCAGTATGGAAAGCAGCAAAGTTTATTTTTGCAAGTGATGGCAAGAGCTGAAAAATTTATAAAAGAAGCATATTTTAAGAAAATTTTGAGAGCTTACTGTATTTTACATGGACGCTTTCAGATGTAGTGAAAATACTGGATGGGATTCATCTTCTTAGTATTGGTAGAGCTCAACTACGGTAAGCGAATAGTTTGCTTGTCTCAGTGTTTCATTCCATAAGTGGCTTAATCTTAAATTGGGGAGGAATTTTGAAATACCGTTAAATAGCAGCTTATTAATCCAGTGTACATAAAGTTTGCCTACTGAACTTGACAGTTACCCTGACTCAAAACTGCATGCTAAATGAAGAGAAAACTCAGCCCCTTAGTTACTCATGAGTAATAGATATGAGGGAGAAGATAACCTGATGGTTAAGGTACTTCATTGATACTCAGAAAATTTAAATTCTGTTAATGTTTTTAATTTCCTGAAAGATTGCTGGGTTGTTGGTTTTTTTGTTGTTTGGCTTTTTTTTTTGAATGAGTGTGAGTGCAATATCCACCATAGCAGGGGTATTTTCAAATATTTTCGTCTTTGTTTGGGAGCCAAAATCAGTGGCTAATTTAAAAAAATTTAACAATTCTGGGTGCTGGATTATCAGGAAAGATGATCTTGAGTGGCACAGGCAGCTAGTGATAGGGACCATCTCTGAAGATAGGGACTCCATCTAGATATTTGAATTACTTCACTTGTAGTTTTGGTCTCCTGTTTCAGTTCTGTATCTGCAAAGTGGGTGACTTCCTCTTTCTATATCCCTGATCTTTAGCACCGTGTGCATGTCCTCAACTTCATTTAATCTGTATGCTTCCAACAAGTTAAGCATATGCAGCAGTCTTTGTAGGATCAAAACTTCGAATACTCTCTTCTGAAATAAGCATTGTTTTCAGAGCTCTGGGTTTTATTATCAATATCTGTCAAAACCAGCATGTTTATATTGATCGTGGCCAATAAATATAACCATAATTAAGAAAACTGAAGACTGCCAGTGTGATAGTGTCATATTCGATCCTTTGACTAGAAAAATACTTCTCATTTCCTGTGAGAGGCAAAACCGTAAATAATCAAAAGGATGTGCAGTGTTACTTCTGTAGTATTTGTGAACTTCTCATATGATGCTAATAATACAGGAAGTTACAGTGGAATTTGAATTCTACTCTATTGGCATCTGTCATGTTTCCTATTCAGATAAGACAGCAACTGTAAAAAAACAGTTCAGCAAGTCCAGCCGTTAAATTATCTCTGATTTCATGTGTTTGTGTACATAACGAGTTTTGTTTCATGTATTGCTAAAGAATTTTAATTTGTGAACTACAGTACAACTTGCCACAGACTTATCCCCAATCCAGTGTCACACCATTGTAGCTTTTTTGTCTTGCTTTTACTTATGAGCCAGACCTTACTTTTCTGAATTTCACAATTTCAAATGTAGCTTAGGCAGTTTTATTGTTCTTAGCTTGTTTATGACTCTTATTGTCAAATTTAAGGAATGGTGTTGGTTAACTATGTTTGTGCACTCATCTCTAAATGCATCTCAAACGATTTGAATTGGGCAAGCTTTACTCATTAGTACTTGGGAATCATTTTATCGAAGATCATCAGTCCAGTCTACAAGAAAAAACACTAACTTTTTTGATTAAAATACTACACTTTATAGACATCTTGTGTCCTAATTGTAGGCAATACTCAAATCTCTAGTTAAGCTCACTTATGAACAGAAGGCTATAGATGTTGGCTTTTGTAGCTGTCATCAGCAGGTATCACTGAAGTTTTGTTAAGAGGCAGTTTAAATAAAGGTGATTGTTTAGTCACCTTAGAAAATAGTAATGATGGGGTTTAGTCACCAAGTATTTGAAAGTACATGGAATATAGAATAAACATGGGTGCTTGCTTTGGTGGTGGGGTTTTTTTTGTTTTGTTTAAACTTCGTGATTTTGGCTGTAATTCCTTAATGTGGTAATTAAACAAACCAAATGCTTTGCTTTAATGGCAAAGCAGACTTGATCTTGTATTTGGTAGAAGACAAGCTATTTAAGATTGATTTAGGATATCCATTGTCTAAATTTGGTTTGCATAGGCAGTTAA
Source organism: Ibycter americanus (assembly GCA_035590275.1). NCBI lineage: Eukaryota > Metazoa > Chordata > Aves > Falconiformes > Falconidae > Ibycter > Ibycter americanus. The sequence goes on along the minus strand of JAVJGI010000032.1, from coordinate 11,654,255 downwards.
ACATTGTGGAGGTTGTAATTGTAATGTTCTTTCTTCCCCCCCACCTCCCTTTTCAGGTTACGCATGTTGAACCATGGGAAAAAGGGAGCAGAAAAACAGCAGGCCAGACAGGAATGTGTGGAGGGGTAAGTAGAAGTACGTGCCGCCTTAAATTTTTCTGTCTGGTAAATAAATTTCCCAAGCATAGCTAAAACTTGTTTGTATGTTGACTCAGTCCCTAGATGTAAATGTATTTATTACGAAGTATTGATATAGTCCCCTTGCTTCCAGAGCTGTGGATGCAAGTAGTGTTACTTTTTCTGCATAGCTCAGTTTGTAGATTTAGATTTTATCCTGTATTAGTTATCATTCTTTTGTAGATTTGGGATAATGTCTTTCTGACTTCAGTGTTGTCACCTAACTTTTTTTTCATTTGAAAGGTACGTGGTGTTGGAACCGGAGGAATTGTGTCTACTGCCTTTTGTCTGCTCTACAAACTATTTACACTGAAACTCACTCGTAAGCAAGTGATGGGCCTTATAACTCATACAGACTCTCCATATATTAGGGCTCTTGGATTTATGTATATTAGGTGAGTATCAATATAATCAACTAATGACTAATCTAATATACAGAAAGCTGTGTTAAAATTTTACATTTTTTTGTCCTTTAAGGTACACACAACCACCTACAGATCTATGGGACTGGTTTGAATCCTTTCTTGATGATGAAGAGGTATGTCGGCGAGGGTAATAATTTGTTTTCTTTTGTTTCTTTTCACGTTACTACTTTAGGCTTAAACATTGTTTGATAAGGTTTTCTGTAGTTTGAATGTTGCGATGTTATGTTCTTGAAATGTCATTAATTAGTGCAGGAAGCAGGTCTGAGCTGGGACCTGGGTCATTTTTCTTAGGTTTCAAAGATTTAACAGAATTTTCCATTGGTTAGGATGTTACTGTGTCAAATATTACAAACCTATGTGAAACAGGTTTATTAAATCAGAATGCAGTTAGACTGTGTAAATGTGGCTTCTGTGTGGTTTTTAGAAAAAGAATTATTTTTAAGCAAGGTATAATAAGTCCTGAGAGTGCTACATTTGTATTTTGCATTTATTACTGGGACAAGAGGAATTGGTGCTGACATAGAAGAGTGGGAAGTGTGTAGTAGAAACCAACATTCACCTTGAAAAATATTACCAAAAATCTCTGTGGTTATCATTCGTGTCCTGGAATAACTAAACCTGGGATTTCTTCAGAGGAGAAACAAACAGCCTAATTGTTGCATAAGGTGGCATTGTGTCTGGTAACCTTAATATCTTTGCTAAAGGGACAAAAAAAGAAACCCGAGTTGTTAACTGAAGAAGTTCAGTAAAGAGGCTGTATTATTATGCAGATAGGAGAACCTCTGGTACCATAGTCCTGATTTACTGTCTGGAGAAGTGGAGTAGGAGCTGGTGGGTGCAGTTTCTCAGTCTATGAAGTTGACTATGCAGTCTGCTATGTACTGTTGCAATTTGTATTTATTGAGCAGGTTTTATATTACAGTCAAGATTTAAGGATGGAACAGGAAGGATCAGTTGCCCTCTTCAGTGTGACACTAGGCATCTACTTCAAGAAACTTCAAATGTTGTGGTTGCAAACGATGTCCGAATACTCGCATTAAAAATAGTGTTAATTATGCATGTATCTGACTGCAATGCAGTGTATTTATTTTAAACAGCTTATTTCATACTAAGTATCAAAAACACTGTGCAAAGGAAACAGCTGTTATTTCAGGTAAACCTGTGTTATTGTATGTTTGTAACAAAAATCAAACCAAATTTAAATCTTGATTGCATTGCTGTGGTATCCTCCTTCTCCCTCAGGTGGTCCTAGTTAATGTGAATTCTTGTCTGCAATGTTGCAGTGTAACTTATGAGGAGGATTGGGGTGGCTTCATTCGCAGGGTCCCACAAACAACTTGATTTCCAGGACATTAAAGCCATTACAAGTGCGATTCATTGTGTAGGTCTTAACTGGTTCATTATTCAAAGCACCTTTGTTAGTTTATACATGTCAGACCATGCAGATATTGGTTATCAGCATATATTTGTTGTTGTTTGAAAACTCCCAATATATTTTTGGCATTAGTGTTTCTTTCCCAGCTGCTTTCACTAGCTTTGTGTTATGTAGGAGAAAGTGTGTGGGGCTGCTTGTCTTGAGTTTCTTCCCAGTCCTGGTCTAGCACAGTAGGATGAAGCAAATTTATATATGTGGAATTATTTAAACCTACAGGATTTTTTGTTTTTCTCCAGTTCTTAAATATGGGGAAGCAGTTCATCTTTTGTCATGCTGCTGTGAAAAACTTCCCAAGATACAGGGTTAATTATAAAAATGTTTCTTATGTTTATTTTGTTCAACTGTACGTACTCTCCAGGTGCTACGTTTAACTCCTTTTTTTCTTCTTTAGATCTCTGCAGCGATTATATTTGGAAAAACTGTATATCTGAACACTTAAATGTGTGTGAGTGCAAGCAGTTTTACATTTAGATTTTCTCTTCCTGTTTAGATAACAAATCTCACTTTCCTTGTGTGCTTGCACTATAGGTTTGGGACTGACAATAGCTGACTAACATGTCCTGAGCTGTGAGAGGGCATAGCAAGAAGGCCTTCATGCGGTAATGACCCTTTTCAGAGACAATGGTCATCATGGATTATGCGTTTCCAATTATTTGTTCATTTATTTATTTTTTTACATATTTCTAAATTAGAAACCTCACTGCTTCATGGCAGTTGGTTTGCTATTGCTTCCAATTCTGTTAGGATGCCATTTTGTACTAGAGGTTTTTCTATGATCATTTTTAGATAGGCAATGATGTAGTTCTTAAATGATTTAGGCCACAGGGTTGGGTATGATGGTATGCAGTTGTACATCCACAAAATGGAGTATTAAATGTAGTTTGAGAGGACTTCTCAACTTGTGGCATTTAAATAAAATGCAAGATCATACCATATAACCAGACTGTGTAAGGGGATTTTGCGTTAATCTCTTCATCGACAGTCCCTTACCATCCAGATGGCTGCAGGATTAGTATGTGCCTGCATGCATATATATTAAGTCCCATTCCCTATCTGTAACGTACTGCCAAATCCAAAGGGTGCAGAGTTTGAATTTTTCTAAGGAAATGTATTAGAATATGAGACAAGTAAACTTTCATAATCATGAGACTTCAAGAGGGCAGTATTGTAGCAGCATTTTTTTTTTAAATCAGTAAAGAATATTTTTGACCATCAGGATATTTTTTGCTTGTATTTTTTAGGACCTGGATGTGAAGGCAGGTGGGGGTTGTGTTATGACCATCGGGGAGATGCTTCGTTCCTTCCTCACTAAGCTTGAATGGTTTTCAACGTTGTTTCCAAGAATTCCTGTGCCAGTCCAGAAAACCATTGACCAGCAAATTAAAAGCAGACCTAGAAAAATCAAGAAAGATGGCAAGGAGGGAATGGAAGAAATAGACCGGCATGCAGAACGTAGACGTTCAAGGTCATATGCGCATTATTTTGAAAATGAATGTTAAAAGTTCAATGCTGGAACTACTTAGTACCAGTAACATGTTGTTTTCTTACTGAGATTGGGTTTAAGGCAATAGGCAAAACGTTTATGGTTGCTAATGGATTAAAATAATCAGATGATATTTGGTATTTAAGATTAAATATAGACCATGTACGTAAAGTGTAAATTGGAAAGCAAAGAAGGTCTCTTAACCTTAGAAGATTGTGTTTCATACTGAATGTCTTTTATTTTAAAAGGTCTCCAAGACGATCCATCAGTCCCCGGAGGTCTCCCAGAAGATCCAGAAGCAGAAGTCATCATCGGGAAGGCCATGGATCATCTAGTTTTGATAGAGAACTAGAAAGAGAAAGAGAACGGCAGAGATTAGAACGTGAAGCTAAGGAGAGAGAAAAAGAAAGGCGGCGATCTCGAAGTACTGATCGCGCACTCGAACGGAGGCGAAGCAGAAGCAGGGACAGATACAGAAGCCGTAGTCGAAGTCGTGACAGGAAAGGAGATAGAAGAGACAGGGATAGGGAGCGAGAGAAAGAAAATGAACGGAGCCGGAAAAAAGAGAGAGATTATGATAAGGAAAGAGGTAGTGAGAGGGAAAAAGATCGATCCAGAGAAAGATCAAAAGAAAGGAAAAGTAAGGGTGATACAGAAGAGAGGAGACACAAGGATGACAAAGATGACAAGAAACACAGGGATGACAAGAGGGATTCCAAAAAAGAGAGAAAACATAGTAGAAGTCGAAGCCGGGAAAGAAAGCATAGGAGTAGGAGCCGAAGTAAGAACACAGGTAAGCGCAGCAGAAGCAGGAGCAAAGAGAAATCAAGTAAACATAAAAATGAAAGTAAAGAGAAGTCAAATAAACGAAGTAGAAGCAGAAGCAGAGGAAGAACAGATAGTGTTGAGAAGTCCAGAAAACGAGACCAGAGTCCCAGCAAAGAAAAATCTAGAAAGCGTAGCAGAAGCAAAGAACGTTCCCACAAACATGATCACAGTGATAGCAAGGACCATTCGGACAAACATGATCGTCGAAGGAGCCAAAGTACGGAACGAGAGAGCCAAGAAAAGCAACATAAAAACAAAGATGAGACTGTGTGAACTCTTTCAGAAGTGGATCACATTGAATCCTATAAATGTTTGATTAAATCCTGCTTATTTTTTCTTAAAGTTGAGATTGTGCAGTAGTTGATGAGCACTCTTCTCCAACCTCCCTCTAGGCTGCAGATTGTCATTTCCTATTTTGGGTAGGGAAGTGCCTTTGTAAACCCATTCAATGCATTGACGGTTTCAAACCATTTGTTTAGTTTAATTCGTAATGCAGAGATTGTTCTTGCATTTTTATTGTTCAGATGTTTCTGAAATGTACAGTCTGTACATATGTCCTGAAAATGTTTTAATTCCTTTGGCATGGTTGCCATGTTGGTTAAATTTGTATGAGGCAATAAACTGCCACTAATTCTACTTTCATTTTGTAGATGTGGAATTATGGTTTGTATCCTGAAGTTAGCATGGCTGTGCTTTACATAATAGTATGGCTTTTAGGGATGGATCTTGAATGTGTATTATAGCTGAGATATTTATGTGCATACAATGTACATTGAGGGCTGGAGATTTAGAACTAACATTTATGTCCACTGTACCTGCTGTTTTTTCAAAAGCTTTTAAAATGTGTTATGTTGTTGATCACCACTGGTGTTGAGAGTGGACTTTCAAGGAGATAGTGGTTTTGAAGCAAAGATTTAGGTTATGTTGGGGCTTGTGTAGGAAATCTTTAGAAAGGCTACCTCAAGCGGACACTGTAAAGGTTGGCAGATGAGTACCGTAGCCATCTATGCTTTTTATTTGTTTGGAAGAAAAAAGCTTACATGCTTCCATATTTTATTTTTTTTTAAACACAGTTTACCCATTTGTGGTCTTTTTAATGTGTTTGATCAGCAGCTGCACTCTGTCATTTATGATAATCCTGGGCTAATAAAGGCATTGAAGACGGGAAGAGGGAGGTAGGAAGAAGAAAATTATTACAAAGGACTTCCGTTTCAAGCTTCCAAAGCATTTTTATAAGTGTAAACATTTAAAATAACAATTACCTGATAGTGTCCTTTTTTAAGTCATATTTTCTACAAACAGTAAGGTTTGCAGTTTGTGCTGAACATTTCATCTGGCAGATTTTTTTTAAACAGGTTGTTAGAAGCAAAAACCAAAATGCATTATAAAAAAAAAAATCATATCATTGAAGTCCAAATCTATTTGATAGATTATTCTGATGACTTGTATACTAAGTGAGGAGAACCATCTGGAATAAACTCTCAATTAATTCCTTTGTATTGGGTGTCAGCTTTTCCCTGCATGTTCATTGCCAGTTGAAGAGTGTTTGGGTTCCTCCATGTTTCATTTTCAGACAAAGTGACACTTTGTATGAGTAAGGGATTTCAGGTAGTGAGTATCTTTATAAGGAAGATGAAGCTAACAGAGAAATGCAGCAGCTCCAAAATAGGAAGAACATTAATTGTGACTCATTCATGATCATGAAGTGACCTGAAGGTAGAAATAAATTTATATTGGTGCAATTTTTGCTTCTGTGTGATGCAGGTCATGTAGGCATATTTAAATATAGGGTTTTTCTAAAAAACCTCTAGAAGAAAACAAACATTGCTTGAATTTCTAATAATACGCTTCATTCCATTGGATTCAAGGAAGCAAAAACGACAAACTGAGTTTTTTCTTCCTAATTTTACTGGTTTCTGAATTATTAGCCTGTCCTTTGTCATCATGATCCTTAGTAGAGGAAACCTTTTAATACTGAGGGTGTTCAGATATTGTCTGCTTATATTTTTGTTACCTGATCTTAAGTACGAGCTTGACACAAAGCTTAAGCTTCAACAAGTTCATTCCGTTGCAATGTAAAACAAATACTGAGCTCTCATTTAACACAGGAGGAGAAAAACTATCAGTCATTTATGAAATACCCTGGCTAGTAGATGATTAGAGCTGTCTTTGCAGTCTGCCAGGGGATTGCATGGATTCTGTTGAAACAATGAGGACAACTTTAATTTACCTTATTTGCCACTAGAAGGCTTTTGGCCTTGTGGGTTTTTAACCTTCAGGCTATGAGTTTCTGAAACAATTATGTTCTTGGGCAGGGAGGCTGCAAGGCCAGTGTTCTGTCAGGGAAAATGGATTACTGACTTCCCGTTGTTCTTTCAGGGCTCCTTCTCCCCCACCACTGTTGGGAAATGCAGTAGTGAGAGAGTGGTTTATTTGCAGGCGAATTCCAGATACTTGAGAAACAACCTTGGACCCGAAGTGGAGAGCGCCACCTTATTACCATGAAAATAGTGAACATTTTGATACAGCTTGTGCGAAGACCAGCCTGTGCCAGTATCTCTTACGAGTGCAGTAATTTGAGGACTTCTATTTTTCAATAAATAGTCCTTTCTGACTTTTGGATTTAATTTAATCCCTATAATGTACTTGAGCTAGCAGTGTAATGAACAGCACAATATTAATGACTGACCAAGACACCTGTCTTAAGTTACCTTTGGGATTCAGTATCTTGCAGCTCTTGGGTTTGGATCGAGGGACTCTTTAGTTCCTCTTTGTCTTTCTGATGCCATTTTTATTTCCTGTGACCTTCCCTGAAAGCAGAAGGAACAGATCCACAGAACTTGTACAAAGCAGTGTGGTCAGGACTGGTGAGGTCAGTGGAGCCTCCGAGGCGGTTGCCAGCGGTGCAGCTGCAGTGGGCGTTTGGCTTGGGGTCATGAGAAGAAAAGTTCTGCTGATTGTAAGAGGAGGTGTTGCGAGCGCTTTGCCAGGAGGTGTGGTTGCAGAGCTGCTGTCTGACAGAGCCTGCGCAGTTACTCTCTGGGTCTCGGGGCGTACAAGCCCAACAATCCAAGCACTATGAACCTGAAGCCGCCGCAGTTACGCCACGTGTCCATAGTTATCTAGCTGGGGTAGTCGTTCCATTTGAGGCCTAATCTGTCTTCCACATTTCCCGTGGCTCCACAAGTAAGTACTTATCTGAACTAATAACAGTAATTTAAGAAATACACCTCTACTTAGTTTTAATTTTTTTTTTTTCTTTTGAAACTACTACTTGATTAGTTGAATATTTCAGATCTTAAGAAGTAGCAAACTGGCATTTTTTGTTTTAAGGCAGGGTCAAGGCTTTGGCCCCAGAGATTGAGGTCTACCTGTTGCCCCGTAACTGCAGGCAACTGGTGTCGGTACGAAAGGGCTTGTATGTATTTGACTTCTAAACACGATAGGAGTGGTGTTTTGATTGTCCACCTGTACTGAAAAAGGTAGCTTGAATGGCGAGGCAATTTAGCCGATCATATGGGGGGGCACTTACTACACCATGTGTACCCACAGTTTGTGTACTTCCATTTGTATGTTGATGAAGAAACACAAACGAGCTCATACTTTGAGTATTTACGGCTGAGCGTTGCTGTGGTGATGCAAAGACAGTACACACATAGCCAGGGTCTCTTCAGGGGAACCTGGAAGAATTAGATGACTTCCACTGGCTTTGGCAGATGTTTGAGCCCTTTCTGCACTGTTTCAAAGTGCACATAACTTTACATACACACCAGCTATTAAGCAGGATAAAACAGCGTTTAACTGCCACTCCTGAGGTTTTGCAATATAGTAGTTGTATCTCTGCACACCCCTCACACCCCCCAATAGCTGGAAGTGTCTCAAGTCTCATCAATTTTGGGTCAAATCTGAAAACAAGGATTTTTGCCAGATTCTTTACTGGACTGAAAACAGCCTGTTTTGAGCTGCTACTACTGTGTCAAATACAATTACAAATAATTTGTATTTGGAGCAATACGTACAAATTTTTTTGGCAAGTGTTCATCTGTGTAATTGCAACTAATACATCTTTTTTCAATTAATTGAAATTTTTTATGAAGTAAGCATTAATGAAGGCATCTATCATGAAATAACCTAGGTGTTCTTAATCACTTAATTTGTTAGTCATTTCACAGATACTGTTCTGAAAGCATTCATTTTACTTTGCATACCAATATGCTGCCTACCCCGGATTCTCAACAGGAATTCTCTTGATTTTCAAGTTTGTCTTCTTTTAAGAGGTTTGTGGCATTGGGTTGCTTGTTTTTTGGGGTGGGTGTGGGTTTTTTTATTCTGGGGTTTATTTGGGTTTTTGTGGTTAGTTGCTTTTTTTGCCTCATGAAGACCAGAGCTTCATACTAGTAAATGGTATAGAAACTACATCTATGAAAACACTACATCCAGTTGTCCTTTCCTGTGATCTTAAAACAAGTCAGTGTGACCCATAAAAAAGCATTTGCCTCAGTGTGGGGAGAACCTGAAACTAATCCTGACTGAATATTTTTTAATCATCTTGGTGCCAGTGATGTTTCACATATTGACAGTGTTTATTATTATTAAACAACCTCTAATCCTTGGATAACGCCTGCAGCGCACACAGCCACCGTAGGAGGTGTGGGACCGGCTCAGGCTGGTTGTGTTCCTTTTCCTCCCTGTTTTGGTAAATTGCCTACATCTTTTAACTACTTTTTGAGCTTAATCAATGTGTTTTTTCTTGCAATCTTGACTCCTTTTCAGCTTCTTGCTTTTTCTTTTTTTTATTTTTCTCCTAACAGACATGCAAATAATATATTGTTACAGTTACACTTCTTGCTTTCGATCATGAAAATGAGAGGAGCTGACAAAAATAGTACTACAGCATTGCCAAGGTTGTAGTATGTAATTCTGAGATGCCTGTGTCTGTATGCCAGGAAGAATGGAGAGAAAAAAAATACACCAACAGTTTATAATTGCTTAAAATACATTAGAGTTACTGTTAGAGCATGGAAATATCAGAACTGTTTATATGAAATGAAGAAACCTGTGGCTTAAATTTGATTCCAAAAGAAACTGATTGCTTTAGACCTCTGAAAATCCAGTTGAGAGGCACTTGGTTAAACACTTAGACTTTGGTGACAGTGTTTGACAATGATGACTGCAAAGAAAAAATATTTAAATAAAACCCTTGAAGAAGAAATTTGTGAACAATACTGATTTTTACGTTCTTAATTGTTTTTTCAAATTCAGTGAGAAATAAACCCAACTTTTTATTAAGTAATATGGGGGAAGTTTTAAATAATCTTTCCTGAAGAGACTTGTTTGACAGGGAATAAATGCAGGTCATGTTCTAAGAAGGAACATGCAGTTCTTGAGCCATCTACAGTCAATATATTGAAGAGTGAGATTCCCATGAGACTATTTTGTGCAAGTGGTCAAAAGCAGTGACTGCGATACACAGTACAACTGTGTTCTGTGAAAAAAGGAAACCTCCGAATGCATGGTGTCTATTTCTGTAAGCTGAAAATAGTGTTAAAAACCCTGTTGCCTTTGGTAACCTTTATACATAAACTTCTGAAGACTGTCTTTGTAAGGTATCTTTGAGTAATTGTTTTACTTTTTATGTGGATGTAGAACCCTAGAACTTGCTTTTCTATTTTGGCTGAAAAAGTAACCACTGTGGAGTATGAGAAAAGGCTCTGCCTTTTCTGAAAAATGGGGAATTAAAATTTTAATAACCGTCAGTTCTGCGTTAACCACAAAGCAAAACGCATCAGTTGATGTGAAGAGGACATTGTTTACCCTCATGAGCTACTCTCAAAATTGTAAAGGAAGAAACTTCTAAAAAAATCTAAACTAAAATTAAATAGCCTTAGCATACTTGATTAAGCCTCAAGCTACTTCTAATTGAGTACACCTAAACAGCTGCTTTTTTTTTAAAGGAGTTAAATTGCACTCTTAAATCTTTATTTCAGCCTTTACTATTTCATTGATACATTAGGTCTAGAACACACCTACTGATTAATAACTGTCTTGGAAGAGCTTTTAAAACAGATTGCTTTACAGGGAAAATTACAGTTCAAGATTACGGAGATCTCTATCTGTTCATCTGCATTTTAAAAATTATCTCATCAGTTGGGGCCCAAATTTGACGTCCTGGGTTAGATCTCAGATATGGCTAGCTGTTCAGCTTCCCTCCTCCCAGTCCTCAAGCAGCTGTGACTGTTGCAGTTAAGCACCGATGTCATCTTTCCAGCTTCAGGGAAAGAAAGACTGAGCATTTGGGGAGGATGGTGTTACCAACAATCTTAACATCCAGGACAGCTGTAGGAGAACAGCAGCAGAGATGATCAACCTTGGGGAGGAAAAAAAAGTCAGCAGTGACTTCTTGCCATCCTTTTGAGACAAGGGCAGTAAAGAGTCCAGAACACCAGTACTTTTGTTGGACAATGAGCAATTTTAGCTAGCAGAGAGAGAAAGCAAATGAGTGCTAAAGAGTATCTTGACCTGTTTGGATTTTTAGTGCTTTTCTGGGGAACTATAGGACAGTAGTAGAAAAGGCTTAATGAAGTGAAAGAGGGTTTTATTGTAAATGGAGGAGAGGACAAATCACTATTGATAGAAGGAGTAAACAACTTGAGGTTCCTGAGGTAATTATGATGGATTTTAACAGACCAGTTATATTTAGGATATACAGGACTGGTGAAGCTTATCCCTCCAATCCCAAAGCTGTTTAGCAGGGGAAGTTTGATTAATACATTCTAATCTGAGCTACGACTCATAACTTACCTCCTTATCTGAACCAGAATTTTCATCTAGATATGTTGTTCTGCATTGCTTTTTCCTCTATAAATCACTACAACAGAATTCAGAAATTAAGACACTTTCAGTTATGGAAAAGCAACTGTCTTGAGAAATGTTTGTTTCAGTGGCTGCTTTTGAAGTTGCTGCAAGTTTACACAGGCAAATAAACTATCCTGTTGAAACCCCAGAAGAAACAAGGTAGCATAGGTTGAGGTAACCCAAACTTTTTTTTTTTTTTTTTTTTTAAATACTTAAAAAAAAAATAATCAGAAGTGCAACCTAGTTTAATTCGTAATGGGATATGGCAAGGCTATAAAAGATAAGTCTGCCTTTTATTATGTACCATCAGATAAATAGTAAATGTTGTGACAGTGTAGAATGCACCATGGTGTACAGGCCATAATATAGGTAAGATTTATCGGTTTTAATTATATGTTATAATGGGGGGTGAGACAAACCTGCAAAATGCTAACACAAGCCTTGACTATCAAATATGTACATTATCCGCACCTTATTTGGAGTTACACGATGCTAACATGTTTCACAAACATCACGGATTTGGAATGAATGTACTATGTGCTCTTACCCATTCCAACAGAGCTTCCAGAACAGGTTACTGAAATGACATGAAACAGAAGTATAAATATTAGGTGTTAGGTTGTAAACCAGAAAATATTAGTAATCTGTTGAATGTAGTCCATGCTAAACAACAATGCAATCCCATCCGATAGCAGTAGTTTTTATAATGGATTAAATTTACGACCTGGGAAAGGAATCCCAAGGAAATTACTACCACTATAAACAAATTTTACTTTAAAAATGTGCTTAGGAGTGATTCGTAGAAGGTCTTGATTTGTTTCTTTATTCAAAAATAATAATTCTATAAAGTTAAAAAACAAAGCAACTAAAAATCCTCATTTATTTGCTTTTGTATCTAACCGCTACTAACCTCCCAACTGAAAATTAGCTTCTCTGTATTCTCCAGGTTATGGGTGATCCAGTTAAGAGGCACCTGTGTACATAAGCATGCCCAGTCCCAAAATGCTCCTAAGAAGCTCCTGTCCCAGTATTGCAAGATAGCACCCATAAAGTTTACTCTGGATTCAACATTAGAATAGAAGAGTTCTATTCCATGCCACCTTTACTCACATAATTTCAGATTGCAGTGTAACCATATAACATGTGTGGCCAAAAATACATCATTCAAAGACATGTAAGTTTTACCTGAATATGTTTTTTTAGGACAAAATGTAAGCTTCAGCCCCTTATCAGTAACTGGAGATACTACCACTGTGTAGACATCTCCACAAGGTATCTTGGTGATATCACAGTAACTTAGACCTGCGCTAGGGGTACAGGTGAAATTGCCTTTTGAGCCATGTAAATCAGTATTGTAGTTTATCATTTCATCAGAAGCTCGCCAGTATACCCTGATACCATTATTGCCAAGTCTATATAGCTTCACCCCAGAAGGGCAGCAAGCACCTAATAAAATAAAAAACATTAATAAGCAAATTTTGTGAACCCACAATACATTACAAATTCATAGAGTGCATTTTAAACCAGATGATACGATTTCTATCACACTAGATAACAGCATTTCAATGATAAATTATTATTTCACAGAAAGGCAAAATAATTCTTGAACTGAGCTAGGGAAGCAAATGTTCTGTCAGACTCGTATTGTGGAGCTGGAATTCAGCCATTGTTTTACATGCTGGAATACTGTTGCTCTCTCCTGACTACAGAGACACCAGAGCTACCCTAGAGTGCCCAGAATCTTTCTGTGGTCTCTAAAATTTTATTATGCTGTAGCATAATTTAAATTAAAAAATTGGTTCTGGAGCATTGTTATAAAAACATCTTTATATGTCCACCTGATGGCTGTTATAAGAACAGGGTTTAAATTATATGTGAAAATAATCCAAAGTGCATTTATTCAGAAAAGGGAACTGCAAGTGTATTAACTATGTATTGAATTTCAGCTGCACTATTTGTATGAGAGGAACACTACACAAAGCAAATAGTATATTGAGTCTTTTTCTTCCCAACTGCATTTACATTTTACATACTGGAAGAATATCCTTGATATGTGCAACTGGATGTCAAACCCGTTTCACTGATTGCTTTCAGAGATACAGTATAATTGGTGCTGCATGCGATGCATCCCAGGAGACAGTAGTTTTGAAGGGTGTGACACTTCGCCTGTCCTTTTGGAGACTCCAGTGCTGTTACGTATGTCTGTGCACCCATCCCAACAGACCAGCTGACATTTGTTACAGACTGTGTCACCTGAGTTAGTATCAGGTCTTTAGGGCAACAAGGAGCTTGAAAAGAACAAAAAATAGAGAAGTCAGTTCTGTTTTGTAGTTGGAAAATGGAAGGTATTTTGGGGGGTTGCAACTGGAATAGTACATGAGCAAGAGCAAAGGCATGAAGGTGTGCATACTTTTCAGGCAAACATCAGCATTACTTGACTATTCTGGAAAGCTTCTAATAAACAGAATGTCAATATGAGATCAATTTGTCTCTAACAGTGAGTTATAACCCTGGAATTTTTATAAGATCATTATTCACCAAGATACTAAAAATCACCAGAATTTGTCATCAGAATATCAGGGTCCATCTCTACCCCTCAGGTCATATAGCTCAGTCCAGCTCTGTTTAAAGCCTCTTCCTCTACAATGTAAAATAACTGCAGCCAAACTGCCTGTTAAAAATAAATCCTGGTGTATGTTAACCTCTGAACTGTGCTTGGGGATTGTCTGGGTAAGTGGTACAGGACAAAACTCTGCTAGCAAATTAATAGCAGGAATGGTGAGTAGGATGTGCTTTAATCTGTTCTTCACACTATTTCTTGTCATCACCTCATTGCCTTTCCCAGAAATGTTAAAAGTCAAAATGCTGACAAGGAAGTTAAGCATTACATTAGTGGATTATGTTGTTATATTTTAGCTAGCTGTGCCACATGATAATTGGTTGCACTAAGGCTTCTCAGTGCGAGGCAAGTGCCAAGTGATCCTTCCTTCTCACACACAAAGACACACAAATGTTTAAGTAGACGACATCCAGCAACAGATAGTATAATATGCACACGCTGTAATTAAAAAAAAAGAAAAAAAAAAGAAGCCAAAAACATATTAAAGAGACACAGAACTATTTTAATAATATGCTGTTAAACATTTTCCACTATTTACAATTCGCACATACCTGTCTCTAAAGGGACACTGTAGCTTGGTAAGCTCTGCCCTGCTGGTGATCTTGCTATAGCACTAACAGAGAAAGCAGATCCACAGGGAAGATTAATTAGGGTGCAAGAATTTCCAGAGCTCGTGCAATGCCAAAGTCCAGCCTCTCCTCTGGCAGTGACAATATATGTAGCTTCTTTGTTGTTAGATTGCCAGTGCACGCTGACTATAGAAAGCGTCTCCTTTGAGATACTTTTAATTTCAGGACTGCAGGGAGCTGAAATATTTCACATTAACAGTATTTAAACAGATTGTTTATGCATACTATTTATGTTACACGTGAAAATTAAATTCCAGTTAGAACTAACAAACTACTGTGGAAAAGTATACGATCCTTAAATGTTTACTCCTGATGAGAATTTAGAGTTATGACAGAATTGACAATGAAAGGATTTTGCATACAAACCCAGAGATGAATTGTAAATCTGATTTTTCAAAAACTTGGAGCTATCAGAAGCTTTTGATCCAAATCTATTTTTAGGTCCCTGCTTACAGTATATTTTTAGACTTCTGGTATTTTTTTATTTATTTATTATTTTTCTCCGTTACAGTAACTTAGCACTCCAGTAATGCTTTTTATCCGTGAATCACTACAGCGCCCGACTAATTACTTCTGCTAAAGGAAAGTAAGAATGATCGTAATACCTGTTGCCACGTACTTTGATGCACACGATGTGTTGCTGCCCCTGGCCTCGCTGAAGGAATAAACCGTGATGCTGTACCGGGTGTCGCACTGCAGAGCCGACAGGGTGCAGGCGGTGGCGGTGTCGTTGCAGAGCCGCAGGCCGCCGCGGCCGGCCGCGCTGGTTTGGTATATTTCAGCACCCCGGACAGGGGCCCAGGTGACCCGCACGGTGTCGCTGGAGGCCACCACGGCCCTGAAGTCGCTGGGGCAGCACGGTGCTGGGGACAGAGAGCGGGGGGCGTGAGCGTCGGCCGGCAGCTGGCACGAAACCCGGGAGCCTCGTTTCGCTCACCGATCTGCTTCACGTCTTAAATACCCAAAGGTGACCGATACTGTGCAGTCTCATTAATCCAGATTGACATCCAGAATTAACTCACTACCCCGCCTTCCAAATCAACAGAGGGCATTCTAAGGTATAGGTAAGACTTATAGGAATTATGTCTGTCCTTGATTTAAAATTTCAAAGCACCTAGAGGTTAAATAACTCTAACGATGTTCTCCACGGTTTCCCATTGAGCTTTTTACTTTTTCATTTTCCAAATACGAAAACTCTGTATGAGGAAGTTTAAGATTTTGGTCCACCCTTCCTAAGTCAATAGGGAAAAAAACCCCAAACCCCCACAACAACAACAACAAAAAGGACTAGAATTCAAATGTTATGCCAGGAGTGTATTATTCATATGTCCATGCCTGATGATTGTGAATTGTTAAACTATTTTCAAGTTTGTAAGCATGTTATTGCACTTGACTATGCAAGCCAAATTCAGCTGCAATGTGAACTAGTTCTTTTTCTCTGCCAATCTATGTGTGTTTTGCCCAAAACCCGAATAGAAATAGAACTTCAAGTCATTATCTTCAATAAAAACATCCAGTCAGCTCTATAATAAACACAGTTAAAGGATCCAAAATGAATTTGAAAGAATATCTTGCCACTTACCAGTAGTGTAATTGAATACATCACCTAAAGGACTCTGTCCTGCCTTGTTATATGCAAAGATACTAATGAAATAAGTGAAGCCACAGTCTGACTGGAAATGGCATTGAGTATGTGATGTGTTGCAGTGCACTTCCAAGCCATCATCACTCTTCACAAAAACCACGTAATAATGACCAAAATTGACGTGAGACCATGATACCAACAAGCGGCCAGGTTCAGCCTCTTCAACTGATATATTTACCGGTGCACAAGGAACTGAAAAAAACATTTAAAAAAAGAAACAAAAAAAGAATTGTAATCAGAATATTTTTATTGAAGTTACACTTTTGGGGAATAAGGGAAAACCACGAATATATAGAATCATTCTACTCAGCTTCAACAGTTGCTCTGTCTTGTTCAAGAAAACAGCAACTTATTTGTCTTTACAGAGGATGCTCCTTACATTTAGATGAAAAGTGAGTATGACTGTCACAGAACAAAATAGATGCAACCTTCCTGTCTTACCGAAAAGAGGTCTGCTTAAGGAGCCCCTGTGAACAAAACCAGTGGCACCAGGCAGTATTTCAAGAGGAATGGGCACAGCCTGTGCTCACAAATAGTAGTTCTGGATGACAATCGGAATACTAGCTTGAATAGCAGTTGGCATCCAAAAGCCTTTATGCAAAAACCCGTTATGTATTGGTATGAGACTCACTGGCTGTGTCTGAATAGAGCTCTCCTTTGCTCAGGTTTCCTTTCTGGTGGCATGCCAAAATGTCACATTACTGTGAACTCCATGGCTTTTGCTTAAATAACACTGACTTTCTGTCTAGTTCAAAATGTTTAGCTTGCTGCTATTAGAATGAATATACATGATCTAGCTGAAGCAATCCTGGCTGAGAAGATTACAGCCCACAGCTTAAAAGTTGTCTCTTGCTTAAAGCGTGGTCATACCGTTAGATCCAGCTCTGAGTTGCTCACATGGATGATCTCTAACTCACATCAATAAGAAGTCAAAATGAGGCAGGTTACATCAAATAATTAAGCAAATAATGTGCCTTTAAGGTAGCACATAGTAACAAAAATTATTTAGATTTTGGTACACTGGCAGTTGATCTAACAGGTCAGGAAGCAATAACCTCTGACAATGGTGTGAAGTGGCTGAAAGCAGGAACCTTTTGTCCTGACAAAGCTGCTGCTTGAGAATGGTTGATGGTCTTTTAATTTAGTCTAGTGGTGTTACTTTAGCTGAATGTAGTTTTGTTGACCTCCTTTCTAACTAACCACCAGATTAAGCCTAGAACAGTCCTCAGCCTAGGGCAAGTCCTTAATGCTATTTCCTCACAGATTTCTCCCAATCTCTTTGTGACAGACCTGACCCAGTAGGACAGATCTGTTATTCTTTACATGAGTTTTACATTCAGAAAACTGACTTTAGAACAGGTGCTTCTGGTAAGAGGAAAATGCAGGCTTACTGTTGCAACTAACAATATACACACCATTGCAAGTTTTTACTTGCAATATGTTCCTTTTCAGGAACATGAAGAAAGTTTAGGCTATTATCCCCGAAATTGAAAGGTATATGGCACAGTTCATGCATAAAGTTCAGGAGCAGAAACAACTGTGAGAATGACTCGTGAATTGTAATGGACTAATTTACATTGAAATTAAAGAAATACATGCTAAAATGCCATAAGCTATAAAAGGATCAATGACACATACTAGTTTTTAAGCTTACTGCATCAGTAGGTTTACTGGCTCCAGCATCATTGTATGCTGTGACAGAAACATAATATTCAGAGCCGCACTGGAGCGATGGCACCATGCAGGAGGCAGAAGATGTGTTACACTTCAGTTTCAAGAGTCCACTGGAGGCTGTCACACTGTAAGTTAGAGCTCCTTCTGTTGGCATCCAAGAAACAATAGCTCTTAAAGCAGCACTATTAAAAGCTACTTTAACATCCGCTGGTGCATTAGGACCTATGGTATATCAGTTTGGAATAGAAAAATACAACTTAGCATATTGCCTACAGACATGTTATTTTTCATAACTTGCAAACTACATACAATTTTTGTGGTGCAGACCTTACCCTCATTCATATTAAAGTAACATTTTTTTCAGGAAATGTTTCTAGTTGTACACTGTCACAAAGCTTTCTGTTGAAACTCCTTGCCTTATTTAAGTATTTGCTTCTCACAGTTAGAAAAATCCTCAAATCAGAATAAGATTGTGTAATCCTTACCCAGGCCTGTCCTGGGTACATCTGTGGTGAAAATTTATTAAATTGATTACTGCTTATGAAAAAGTCTTTGTCTTTAATTAGGAATTGTTAAGCTTAGTGAGCTCGGGGAGCTCAAGGACTACTTTAATGAGCAGGTGGTGTTTGTCCTGAGCCCCTTGAACAAGCAAGATATGAGCAGGACCATCCAGACAATAAATATTGTGTGCAGCTGTGTCATGACGGTAACTCCACCACGCTCAGACTGACATCCCTGGCATGTGTGAACCTTACGAATCATGAGATGATGCACACCTGCACTCAGCCTAAACTTAAAGGTTTACATACACTAGCTGTGTAAACTATTTTTGTTTTTCACTGAGTATAAAGGCGGGCAAGCTCCAGGACTGGGCCAGAAGTCTCATCTACGGGTGGATGCACCATGTAGGAATTTTCCCAGTTACTGAGAGACCCCTTGTGCTGGCTGCAACGGGGCTTCCCAGCTGAAGTGTGGGCCTGGTTGACGTTAAGGTCGTAATTAGTGATGTGTCCTTTTCTTAGTCTCTGTAACACTTTGAAATAATGATTTGATGCTTTGCTCCTATTCTCTTTTATCATATTGTGCATAATAACTAGTACTGTTTCCTTTTATCATACTGCATGCTATTTGCCTTTATAATAAATTGCATTTATTCTCAGATTTGATTTTAAATTAATTTTTGCTTGGTATCCAGTCAATCAGCAAAACAACAACTTTGGTGGTAGTTAATGGTATCTTTGCTTCAGTGTTAGTCATTAAACATAGCCATGTCATCTGAGTTTTCTTGGACTTTGAGATGGGGTAAAAATTATATGATCTGAAAATCTACCCAATGTGTCTTTGAAAAACAAAACACAATCACACATACACATAAACACTTCCTGGTATATCTTTTTTGTTGTTGTTTTTTTTAAATGCTTACTTGGTTTCAGAAAAGAAAGCTTACTTGTTCTTTGGTTATACGTGAAATCATCTCCAGGTATCCCATTTACATTCCAGGCATATGCCTTGATAGTATAGAGAGTTCCTGGATCTAGATTTGTAAATATCAAGGAGGTATTGGTGGTGTTCTCCTTCAGCATTCTGCCCAAACCGTCTGATCTCATGAGGGACACAGAGAATCCAGCTGCCATATACACAGCTCTCCAGCTCACTGCAATGGAGTCACAACTTGGAGAACTAACAGACAGAACTGGAGCAGCCAGGACTGTTGAGAAAGAACACCAATTAAGCTTTTGTTTTTTCATTAATACCATTTGAAAGGGCCACATTTGAAATGAATACACAGAAACAACAATCACCAAACTCTGAGAGACAAATTCAGTGACAATAAAACCAGAAAAATAAATTAATGCGAGACTGACAGAATAAATATGGAAACTGATTTGGTGCATCCATTATGATATTACAGGTTTTGTAAAATGAATGTAGCTCATGCACAAAGTATGAAAGGTCAAATGTGTAGAAGAATGAAAATCACCAAGAAGATACTGCATCTCCTGTCCTCTAAGTTTCACAGTCTTACTATTTTATAATTTTAGTTGTTCATTTCCTTCATTTCCTCAAGCTATGTCTTTCATTAAAATAAAATTTGATTTTGTTAACATAAAATACATAAATTCATACAAATTCTAGTAAAACTTCCTATAAACATTTAACTTACAGTACCGTCATAAAGTAAACCATTAATTCAGACTCTTGTCCTGGTCACTAAGTCAGATGGCCAAATTCTAGTTCTCAAAAACTGAAAGGAGAATGTGATCAATACAACTTAAAATACAAATTTATAATAATTCAGTACTGGTACATGTCTGGACTATACTGTTTGGTTTTTTGTTCAAAATAAAAAAAAAAAAAAGATGCTTGCACGAATGCTTTATATTATAACAACATTAAAGAATTCGAAAAAAAAGTAAGAATTTGAAAGTCCACCTGTTTTTGCTTTTCTGAAAGGTGAAGGCTGGCTTTTTCCTCCTGAATTTATAGATCTGATAGTGATTCTGTACAAGGTGGCAGGTTTCAGTCCCGTCACTGTGCCTGGAGAGTTTGTAACTACAGTTTCAATGCAGGAATCTCCATCTTGTGCAGTCAGCAGATAACTAGTAGCCCCAGGTACCGCTCTCCATTCCACTGTGATACTGTTGCTAAGTTTTGAGTAAGCTTGGTCAATAACAGGTATGTCTGGAGCTAAAACAGAAATAATGATAGACATACTGAAATTGGGGAACCCAGCCTGATGAAATGCTAAGTGCTCTGAACATTTCACAAAGATAAAGTGGAGGACAAATGGCCTAAACTTTCTATGAATGTTTAATTTGAGTTAAATGAAGTTTAAACGAATATTAACAAAATACAGTCTTGAGATGCTCTAGACCAGCTTTCACTTTTCAATAAAAATATTCTAGTACCCTTGAGATCATTATTGAAAATTACCATTTAACGTAGGTTGCAATGAGAGGTTTCTTTTTAGTCTTGCTCTATAGCCCATTAACTATACTGGATATTTACAGAAAGCAATATACAAAGCAATACAAACAAAGAAAAAGTGGATGTTTATACAAAGCGGTCTGAAATAGGATGCTGAATCATAGGCATTTCTATGTCAGAGCAACATAAAATAATTTAGTTTGGAAGGGACCACGGGAAATCTTCTTATCCAACCCCCTGCTCAGAGCAGATAGACAATAACATCATGCATCAAATATTGCAATTAAATGCTTTTCTATTATGCTATGCTGCAAGCCATTAAGAAAGAGCTCTTGTGTACTGCAGTCACAAACGTAACTACAGAGAGTGTATTTCTTAACCACAAGTAATTTATGTTCAGTAATCAGGATTTTCAGACTAGAATCAGTATATGTAAAGCAAGTGCATAAATTGCACGGCTGCTAAAAACTCACTAGAAGAGGAAAAAAAGATAAAACGAAAATGCATCCCACCTAAAATTAAGAAAAGGAACGAAAAAGTATTTGTGACAAAAGTACATGCCTTGACGTAAACTTGTTTATAGCAAGGCAGTTAATTTGGGATTTTAGAGACCCTAGCAAGTATTATACACAGTTATACAACTGCTGAGCATTACATCCACTTTCTTAGTCCAAAGCACTTTCTTATTCAGCCATAGTCAGACATCCTCTTTTGCCCCATTTGTAAAAATGGTAGCATATATTCTATATGATCATGCCTGTGGAACATTTGCAGGTGTGTCTTTCGCGATCTTTGAGCAAGCTATTACACTATGATTTTTTTTCCTTTAAAAAAAGTTGTCTTTAGTAACAATTCATAAAAATTTCGGTGAAGGCAATCCTTATGCAAGTCTAAGGGAGTTACTTGCCTAACAGTCAAGTAAAGAATATACAGCACATTATTTATATCAGAAACAAATTGCAGAACATTAATCATTAACATCTGTTCTCCCATAACTAAGCTAGCAAAAGAGGTGGGGTTTTTTATACTTATCAGGATAAACACTGCTACTTTTTTATTTTCAATTTTTATTGTAATAAATATGTTTAGAAGAAACAAATTCTACTGGAAAAATAATGGCTATTTCTAAAAATCATCAGTTAAATTATTAAAGACAGAATTTCAACAGAATATTTTTTTCGATTACATTTCAGTGATGAAATAAAAAAGCACTTCTGTTTATGTATATTCTTCTTCATTATCCATCAATGACTTATATACTACATGTCCTTTGTGAATGAAACAAAAATACTGTTTATCAGCATCAGTAGTGGAAAATACATTTAGCTTCACATCTGCATTCGTAAAGAAAGGGTAGGTGATTTGGAAAGCTGCAGTCTGAGCAAGCTGGGGGTGGCAGGTAAGGGAAACATATATATTAAAAAAAAGCAGAGGGGAAAAGGAGTTAATCATGCTAATACTGTACTCAGTAGGAGAACCAGCAAAAGGCTTCAACAGGAATAGCAGCTATTCCCTACCAGTACAATGAAACATCAGGGATAAAATCCCAGTCCTCCAAATGCCAATGGAAATTACGCTTAACAAAGTTTTTCTTACTAACCTGTTGACTGCATAATCTGTGTTTCTGCAAGAATAATTCCATTCTTGTCAATGGCTTCTGCTTGTATAGCATAAATAGTATTGGGAATTAATGAAGTTAGTGTTCCTTTAAGTGTACCATCACTAAAATGAGCCAGTAATGAATGGCCTACAGTATTCACAGCTGTAGCTGTGACTCTGTAAGAAGAAGCTCCTGAAAACTTGGGCCATTTGAGATAAATGCTTCGTGATGTCACATCGAATACAGACACAGAGAAACCTAAAAAAAATAAAAAAAAAAAAAAAAAAAAAAAAAATCATTATAAAAAAATAATTTCAGTCATTCCTGAATTTAGTCAAGTCTTGAAAAGAAGATCGTTCAGTGCCTTATCAAGCATCTACATGACCCAATTTTCAGATGATAGGCATTCCACTGAATTTGGAGTGCTATTTCCCTTGTTCACTTTTGTAATCCATTAATTACTGTAATAACTCCTGCTTGCTCTCATAATATCAGGTTGTGATGATAGCTGTTTTTCCTGAAACCCTCCATATGCTGTAGTCTAAATATTTTTAAAAATACTGGGCATAATCCATATGTGAATATACAACCAGCATCAACAGCGTTCCACACATGAACAGGATCAAATGCTTGTTTTGCAAATCATGAAAAGAATATCCTACAGTAAGTGTCCACATACTGCAACGTCTGCAACAATTAAGCATTTAAGACTCCGGACAGGGCAGTATATGCAGAAATGCGTACTGTCACCAAAGAGTGAATGAATTCTGAGAGCATTTCTTGTAATCTTGCATTCCTCATATTTTAAACTAGTCAGTACTCACATTTAAGGCAATAGGAGCTATAGGCACAAAATATGAGATAGAAGGAAGTATAAAATGTGAAACATTGGAAATATTTGCGCTTAGGAGATCATGCTTCTTCTGGTGTGTGTTTTTGGGGTGGGTGGAGTTTTGTTGGTTTTTTTTTTTAATATAAAAAGATACAACAGTTAATTGGGTGCAAATATGGGACAATTTGAATCCTATCTGTAGCACAGTTATGTAGCTAATTAACAGCACAATTTGTCCAGCTGAGTGTTCTCCCTGGTTCACACTAGTGTGAAGGTATAAGTGGTCTGTCAGAATCTTTGTGCGAGTGTCTGACAGAATTGGGACTCCTAAAAATGAGGTTTAAAATTTATAAATATGCCAACATAGATTTTTTTAAAGCTGAATCAAACTTGAAAACAATTATTGTTTATAAAGCTGTTCAGACTTACAGGATGTTTTATTAGAAATCACATGAGCATGTTCTCTTCAGACCTGTTCAAAAATAAGCAGGCAAAACCAAATACCATTTTGAAGATTTACCTGTGTTAGCTGAAAAGATCTGAAAAGGAAGATGTAAAAAAAATTAGAAATACAAAGTGAAATATTTCATTTGGAAAATTAAAAAAATAATGTTAGTAACAACAACAACAACTTTAAACACTACATTTCATTAACACATTATACTGATATGATGTATTTGCTCAGATTCTTTAAGCACAGAAAGTATGCAACCAATGAGATGTGGTACAGGTATGTAGATTGTACTACTTCTTCATTTTCCTCTCTGAATCTGGCTCTAGATCCCAATTGCAGTTGTTCACAGATTTTGAAAGACCTCGGGTCCTAATATATTCTTTTATTTTTCAGTCATTCGTAAACACTGCAGAAGTGTAATAGTAACAAAACATGAACATAGAAGCGGGTGTCAGATAGTCTCTACCTTAACTTTTCATTTACTTTTACAGAGAGTACCGCATCACTCTTGAAAACAGTTTTAAAGCAAGTAAGTTGCACTCACCATTCCTAGGCAGTTGAAAAGCAGTCCAACAAATATTAATGATTCACTTTTTGCACCACACATCTTGTCAGAACTTTGTTCCAGCCTTCACAGGGGGCTGAGCTCAGGCCGGTCCCTGCAGCGACCAGCCACACTCCGCAGCAACGCTGCCACCGCAGCTTTACCCCCAGGAGGAGGGGAGGCTGGCTCAGGCGAGGCCTCCTCCCTGCTGGCCCGCAGCCTGCCAGCCCTCACCCAAACCGCCATGGAACGAGCCCGCCATGGCACTGACCTCCTCGGCAGGCGGGTGGTGGCATTTGTCCTTCTGCTACAGGACCCAGTTTCTGTATTGCTTATGCAAGATACATAATTACGTTCTGTAATGTTAATTCGAAATTTGCTGTTCAGCTTAATATCTATTGCCATTTTTGCCCACTCACAAGGATCTTTTTTTCTGTCGGGAAAGATGCCCTGTCGTACTCCCCGTTGGACAGAACACCGCCATGCCAGCTGCGACCCACTCTTCCTCATGCTTCGCGCTGTGGGGAGATACATTTTCCTCTCATTTCTTCATATTCGTACCAGCTGCTGGCTCCCCTTTGACAACACGCCTCTAGGGTTTCAAACTAAAATTTCTGACAGGCCATTTCAGGCGTCAAGAAACGGTATCTCTCAGTGAACCGACAGCGTTTTCTTTGGTGGCTTACACGGATGTACCAGCGAACCCGGGGGCCGTTGTTACGAGGGAGCCACAGTGGCGAGGGCAGCTTTGCACCCCGGGGGGAGCGGGGACGGCGGCGGGTTTCGGGTCCCCCCGCCGCTCCCCATGGGCACAAGGAGCCGCCCGCGCCGCTCAGGAGCCATGGCGCGGCGCGCCGGCCTCACCTGACGAGCGGCGG
>JAVJGI010000032.1:11587721-11628676 GCA_035590275.1 Ibycter americanus | reverse complement strand
GAGCCCGGTGTGCGGCGGGGGCCGGCGGTGGTTGCTCTTCCCCGGCTCTTTCGGCTGCTGCCTCGTCGGCGTGGCGGGAGGCGGCCGCCCCGGCTTGTGGCGGTGCCGCAGGTGCCTGCAGTAATAGCACCTGGGTGGAAACGTTTTGGCCGTGTTCGGAGATAAGGGGAACTGTACAGCCAACCGTGCCCGCTCTTGAAGAGGTTAAGCTGAAGTCAGGTCTTCAAGGGCTTCCCTGTTACTTCCGAAGGGGCAGTTTGGGAAGCGATCCCGGCTTCAGAAGGGGCGCTCTGGTTGTCTGTCACGAAGTCGCACTGCCTGCTTGGCGTTGGGCTTCACGGTTTTCAGAAGAAAAAGCTGAAGGTGTCCCCAGGTACTGTCATAAATGAACTGCAGGTGTTGATTTCCGTGTTCAGGAACAGGTTCTGCTGGTCTTTGTTACAGAAAATGAAGTTGTAACTGCTCCAAGTCTTACTGGAGTAGAAGGGCTAATGGTATTTCAGGTCGTGTGACACCTTTGGGGAAAGGCATTGGCAGCCACCTCACGCTAGACTTAATTGTAGTGAGGTTGTGACTCCGTGAGCGGCTCGGTCAGCCCAGTGACTGTCACTGAAATGAGAAGGTCCTGCTGCCTTCCCGTCTGCGTTCTCCTCTGCTGCCACCTGCAAGCTCCAGTCTGCTTGCTTGTGTCACTGGAAGAGGAAACAGAAAAAGGGGAGAAAGAGGAAAACAGACTGTTCCTGTGGTGGTCAGTCCTCAATTGCTGACACCTGTAACCTGCTTGCAAGAGATCCCTTCGTTTAAAACTTGACCTTTAAAAATCCCTGCTTTTGCTGCTTTGCTTGTCATGTCTTGCAATGTGAAGTCATTTGTGCTTTTGACTGTGAAGCGATTGATTTGTCCCGAGGTGTTGTATGGAAGACTTGGACCTTAAAAAGAGGGAACTTGATCAAAGCACCGGTGCCTCATCAGGGCGTGTAAGGACTTTTGAAAATGGCATTGCCAGTGCACACAAGACCGTGAGGAAGAAAGATTAGAGTGATGGTGAAGCAGTGTGAATAACAAAATGTTTATATTGCAAACTTTGTAGAAAGGAATCTTTTGAAAGAGGCTGGTAGATAACTAGTTGCTCTTGTCTTTCCACGACTACAGCAATGGAAACTGATGAACTATGTTTTAGACACTGTCTGGCACTTTGTTTATGGATAATTCAAGGCTATAAATGCTGCTTTCTAATGTTGTAGCAAATGTTTGGGTGGTTTTCTTTTTTTCAGGGTGGTTTTTTTTTTTAAGGTTGGTTTGTCTGAAAATAATGGCTCAGTGATGCTGTTGTTTGACATAAGCAGCTTGTTGTCAGTGTGTGTCTTACTCTTGTCCTGTGAATAGGCAAAGAAGTTGTACCTGTTGTGTGTACAAAGACTGTTGTACCTGTGCTCTGGTGGGGTGCTGTTAAAAACCCTTCCTTTCATCACGATAGCCTTTTCTGTAAGGTGCAATTTTGAACTGAATCTAAGCAGAAGTGTGTGAAAAGGTTACTTCACCAAAGTTTGTTGTCAGTTAAATTGACAATTAGGGGGACAGGGGAAGCTACCCATATTTAGGAGGCAGCAGTTCCTGTGGATAAAACTATAAAATTAACTATATAATGCATCTCTGTGTGTGTGTGTCATAAATAAGGTTATTTCCACAAAGGATTCTGCATTTTTTATTTTTTTTTTTTACAACTTTAAAATGTGCTCTAGACTTGTGTAATAAGATTCTAGCTTAACCATAGATATCTGTATTAATTTTTTTAAAATGATTTGGCATTTCTGTAACTTTATTTTCCAGGGCACTGGCTTACAGTGAAAGTTGGTTTAGCCCTTTCTTCAGGAAGTGTGTTATAAATGGGTCATTAACTTTGCCAAGGTGTGGTTTGGTTTTGGTTTTTTTATTTGGCTTTTTTTTTTTTCCCCACACAGGGATTTAGCAGTCTGCTGTTCTGTCAGGGTTGTGTGTAGTTCTTATCTGAACTGGGAAGTAAAAGTAGAAGAAAAATGCTTTAAACTAATTGAAAGTATTCAGATAAGAAAAAATTAGAGAAGGTAGTTAAGATGCATGATTGGTGTGAAATTTGAGAGAAGGAAATGGGACCTTAAACAAGAGTGGAGCACTAATCACACCTGGGTTTATGATTGTTTTTGGTATGTTCAGAAGACTTACTGGAGACATCCGAGAGCCTGTAAACTAATATATTTGGGTAAACTGGCTCAGGTTGAGGACAAAACAAATAGCAGTGGGAATGTTACAGTGTATTTGTCCCTGCATCTGATACACTGGTAGCTGGGAATAAAATTTCTTTTCATGATGGGAGAAAGCTGACTTTTATTTTCAATTACAGAAATGAACTTCAAGACACAACTGGATTATGCATTTGTGTGTTCTGGTTTATTTTATAGGGAAGTAAGCTAAAGTATTGTAGAAAAAATACATTTGAGATTTTGGACAAGGCTGTCAGGTACTCAGTTTATGAAAAAGAGCTCTGTACAATACAAAGGACTAATTCCTTGATAAGAGTGTTCTCAGAAAACATGAAGGTTAATGAAATTTTCATGAGGCTAAAATCTGCTCTTAAACCTTGTGTACAGACCTAGAAAAATGTAAGTAAAAAATACACAGTGTGAAAGTGACAGGAGAAATGTGCTTGTATTACGCCCTGGGTTCAGGTAAATGAAAAAGTGACTTGGTAAAAGAAATACATCTTGGTGGCAGCTGTGGAGTGATGAGTGTTCTGCAATTTTCTAGAAAATGTATCCAAAGAAGTCACAGGAGTGTCTACAGCAGGCTAAGCAGACCTAGAACTTGTTGAAAACTGTGAATTGTGTATAATAGGAAGAGTGTTGAATTGGAAGCAACCCATAGGGCAAGTTTGAGAAATTATGATGGATTTTTGGGAGTTGTATAAGCAGAGAAAAGTTCAGGAAAACTGAGCTTGAGTTCTATTGTTTAGCAGCATGAACAAAATCGACCAACTGCATTCCTCTTGAAGCATGTGCTTTTTGCTAAAATTACTTCTGGACTAGTGGTTTTGTCAGTTTATTAGATGAAGCAGAGTGTGAGGTTTTTAAGTAGCTGTGAAAAATGTCAGTGGTGCAAAATAACTTGAACATGTTGGAAAGCTAAAGCATTAAGTACTCTTCTTTCGAAAGAAACTTGTGCTACACAAGCTTTCACACTCGCACATCTTTGTAAAATACAACCATGAGAAGCATGAAGTGTGACATCTTGGGAGTGCTGCGTGCTATGCAGTGTTAAGTTGGTGAAGCTGAAATGAAATGAAGGCTGGATGAGCGGGTAGGCTGCTTAGCTGGAAGAAACTGCTGAATTCTGAGCGCTGGAAGTTGGGGTGTCCTGATTTTAGTGGGGATAGAGTTAATTTTCTTCTTAGTAGCTGGTACAATGCTGTGTTTTGGATTTAGTATGAGAATAATGTTGATAACACACTAATGTTTGTAGTTGTTGTTAAGCAATGTTTACACTAAGTCAAGGACTTCTCAGTTTCTTATGCCCTGCCATTGAGGAGGCTGGAGTGGCACAAGAAATTAGTAGGGGACACAGCCAGGACAGCTGACCCCAGCTAGCTGAATGGATATTTCATACCATGGAACACTCAGTGTATAAACTGGGGGGAGTTGGCCAGGAGCTGCTGATCGCTGCTTGGGCACTGGCTGGGCATTGATCAGTGGGTGGTGAGCAATTGTGTTGTGCATCACTTATGGGTTCCCCCCCTCCCCCCCTTTTATTCCTCTCTCCTTTTCAGTACTGTTGTTGTTATTTCAATTATTAAATTGCTCTTATCTTAACCTATGAATTTTACCTTTTTCCCCATTCTCTTCCCCAGTCTGCTGGGGGAGTGCAGAGTAAGTGAGCAGCTACATGGTACTTAGTTGCCGACTGGGGTTAAAACCATGACATGAAGGGAAAGATGGAATATCTTGTGATAGTGCTACATCAAAGGGACTTGAATGTAAGAGAGTATATTAATGTTTATAAACACTGAGGAAATAGGTGTACTTCTGTTGTATGTGCACCTAAAATTCTGAAACTTCTTATGGTTCTTTCACTTGGCAGTAATCACAAAATGTGTGCTCAATTTGCTTGTTTATATTTCAGGCTTCTGTTTTGTTACTTTCATCTTTTCATTTGGGAAAAGGGTCCAACTATTTCAATAGGCAGCAGTAGTCATCAGCTTAATCTGAAATTCTGTTCTCTGGGCAAAGAGCAGAATAGTCAGACCTCGTTATTCCTATGTTTATAAACACCAAGTTTTAAACAGTTCCCGAAATCTTCAGACTTTTAATTAATACATACCACTACTGTGAGATCAAATCTGTATTAGCCTGATGACACTGCTCCTGAAAGTTGCAGCTCAGTTCTGGTAATCTTTAAAAGCTGTGGGTCATAATTAGATGCTGAATCGTGGACAAGCTTTTTGATTGACATTTTTCACAAAGTTGTCACAGCAGGAAAAGATAATGGATACCTTATTTAAGGTAACTTTCAAGTCCTGAAAGAACTGGTATTTTCTTAGGCTTATTCTGGAATTCTAGAGAAAGAACAAGGACATCTGAAGTTAGCATATATTTTTAAAATAGGTTTATTTGTGAGTTTCTTAGTCCACCTGCCTTATCTTAGAGTAGCTTAATTTTTTTGCATATGCACAATCCATTTAGTGGAAGAGCTCACTAAAAAAATAGAAAGTAAGTGAAATATTTCCAGGCCTGTGGTCATTCACACTGATTTTTATGGAGCTGTTTATTATTAGCAAAAGTGAAAAATTTAGCTACATCTTTCTGAAACAGGCAGGGACAGTTTCTGGTCAAGCATTCTGTAGAGGTATTGATCAGTGGTTTTTTTTTTTATTTTATTCTTTTTTAGGTCTGTAAACATATGAGTCTAAATGGGTGAAATATTTTTTTTGGTAACAATTTGATACATCTAACTGGTAAACTGTATTTCTTCTTACAGAGCTAAAATCATCAGTATTTGATGACTGCAGGAAAGAGGAAGAATGGAAGGTACAGTTTTGCTATAATTTTTGTAAGAATGTTAGAATTACTTGAAAAAGTAATCTGTATCACTGAGTATACAACAAATAAGTATCATTTAATGGCTGGCACTTTCACTTAAAATTGTTTTCTATCCAAGTAATGGATTTCAGTTCTGTTAACTTAGATCTCTGTATAATACGTAATGAAAAATCTAAGGGCTAGTACAGGAAGAACAAATGGTTAGTTGTCTCAATTATTTTTTAAATTCCGAAAAGAAAATAACTTTTTCTGTTTATCTTCACTTTTCTTTTGAAAGACTTGTACTTTATTGATTTCAAAAATTTTTCTGTTGTGCAATACATGTGGAGCAAGATTCAGCAGTGTGATACCTGTTAGAGCTGCTTAAGCTCTAAAACATTTTTAGAATAAGTACAGATATATTTAAGCAGGCCATGAGGTAGATTGACACAAATCTTTTGAATTCCTGCTAAAGTAAAAGTTTTAAAATACTTTCCAGTAGTAGTAGGGACAGGATATTTATTTAAGATGGAGCTCATCTTTCGAAATCCTATATGTAGGGGGCTGCCTTTTGATGGTATTTGGGATTAGTTTCCCACTGCAAAGTTGCTATATGCAGGTGATGAAAAGATACAGAGTAATAAAATAACTTCAGCTTCAAATTTCCATGGCAAGTTGTTAAGGAAATAACATGGATTTATTATAACTGATTAATCTAAATACTTGTGTGTTTTTTGATATATTTAGATAATTCTTCTAGATGATTACACTACTAAATTATTGTCACAGTGCTGCAAAATGACTGATCTACTGGCAGAAGGTATCACAGGTAAGCACAATTCTTTTTAATATACAGATGGCAATATCATGGTGAGAAAAAGGGAAAGAATAAAATTGATGGTACCCTTGCAAGAAATTGTCTTAATTTGGTTGATGAAGACAAGTAACTATGGGATATTAGACTAGCAGGTTTTCTGGCTTGTACAGTAATTGCCCAACTGTGATTTATTTCTTACCTTTTTAATGAAAAATTAAATGTTTCTCTGCCTAGAAGCTAAAATGGTCTTCAAAATCTTTTGCTAAAGATGGCTGTAAGTGGGGGTTTTTGTGTGTGTATGGTGTTGGTTTTGTGTGTTTTTTTTAAATTTTGGTTTGTTTGGTTTTTTTCTTTTGTTCTAGGTGGTGGTTGTTTGGTGTGTTTTCGGTTTTTTTTGTGTGGTGGGTGGGTGTTTGTTTGCTAATATCCAGGATGGGGTAAATTTATGTTAGTTATATAAAGAAAGTTATGTGTCACAGGGTGACTTTTAATGATATTATCTGTCAGTTGAAGTTAAGAAAAAACAAGAGCTCAGTAAAAAAATTAAGGGAATGTTAGTAAAACATACACGAATAGGCAAATTATTCTCTGTATTTTTCCTAATGTGTTCAGTAAATCAGTAATATCTGCTGCTTTGAATTCGTTGATGCTCATGAACGGTAGAGTTAGGATGCAAATGCAGAGAAACTTAAGTAAAGACAAAACGAGAACAGGAGATGATAGACAAACTGAGAGGTGCTTGCAAGCAAGTGGATGTGATGGAGGCAAGAATTTAAATTTGAGTTCTATGTTGTGCAGATATATTTTAGCCTCCTTCCAAAACAAGAGAGCTTTCTGTAATAATAAAAAAAAACCAAGCAAACCCCAAAACTTGAAACTCAGTTGTATCAACGATTGCTTTAACTGCAATAAACCCATAAGCAACATTAATAGTAATTAGATTGTCACTTTTCAATTTGGGAGTAGTTTCTAGTAGAGTGAAGTTTCTCATCTGCTGAAATGTTTCTCCTGTTCCTTGATGCTGGCCATTGTCAAAAGTGAATAATAGATGGATTGTGATAAATCTCAGTTATGCAGTATGCCTATTCAGTTAAGACTTTGTTTTGCTATGTGTGTTTCAAAAAATATTTTCTCTAGTAAATTTCATGGGCTTTTCTTCCCTACAACTTAAAAAAAGGATATTTTTCCTATCATAAAACAGTTTTCAAAGTTGCTTTTTACAACTGACCTTACTGTAGTGTTTGTTAGTATATCATCCTGCCAAACGTTTTTTCATGCCTGTTTATTTGAAAGTGAAATGAATGCACAGAAGGTTAATGATCTAGATTTTAATTGGCTTTAGGTTTAGATTTCTAGGAACACTTTTGTAAGAGAGCATTATTTAGACTTAGTTATTTTTTGATGAGTAGCAAGACTCTTCTTATTCCTACTATTCAGTATAACATGATTCTTCTGGAAGAATAATAGCAAAGCTGTATACATTCAACTTTTGGGAGTGTATTTTTAATAGTGAAAAATACTACTTATCCTTTGTGAGGAACTTTCAGTGAGCGTGTATCCTGTTCATTAGTAAGAAACCTTTTAGTTAGTACACTACTGAAAAGAACCTGTCTTTCCACATCCGGATATCTGACATTACTCATCTTCCTTGTTCCTCCCCCTCAAAATTACTGAGCAACATGAATCTCTCTGCATTCTCAAGCTAGTGTGCTGCAATGCTACGTAGTTAAGACTTTATTAAACAGAGGAAACCAGGAGCTGAGTGAAGCTGATTTGCTGAAAATGTCTAATTTGGGCCTGCAATTATATTGAAACAGAGTAAGTGCACAGGAAATAGGCAAACAAAGGACAGAAGAGGCTCTAGTCCAAAATGATGCCCTGCATAGTTTCATTCTCTCTCTCACCTTCAGTGTACTGGAAAAAGACTTGCCAAGGCAGTTCTCTTGCAAGATAGTTCATACTGGGCCCCGTAGTTTGAGCATGTTTGTATTTCAGTACCTTTCTGTGTGAGGGCAGAACTCTGCTTGTGTAGGACAGCCGGGAAAAACTTAGTCTTACAAATTTAGTTGACATTAGACTGAGGGTTGAAGAAGTCTTGTGGTGACTTGCTGTATTTAAAGTAATAAATAAAATGTCAAGGCTCTCTTGGCAAAAGATGGGTCTTTGCCATTAATTTTGTGGACAACTTGGTTAGTGTTACTTTATCACCTCTATACTAGAATATGTACGGTGCTTTCCTTACACATGCATAAAGCTCTTAATTATAAAAATGTAATATGTCTTTATTTATAGTGGTGGAAAACGTATATAAAAACCGTGAGCCGGTTCCACACATGAAAGCAATATATTTAATAACTCCCACCAAAAAGGTTAGTAATTTAAAGAGAATGAGCAAGATCTTTCAGACTGAAAAAGCAATCTTATTTTAAATTATTTACCATGTATAACTATGAAATACCTTTGCATTTTATGTGATACTTCTGTGTGATGCTTAATTTTCTGTAATGAAAAGACAATGCAGTGTTGCCATAGAGTATGTTGCAAACATGTACGTTTTGCTCAATGCCTCCATTGTTTCATTGCATAGATCTTAATAACCTCACTGAAAGAGATGTTGTATCAAATAATGATGCAATACATTGAACAACAGAATGCTAAGTAATGACTCTAATAAAGGATTACTGTTGGTTCCTGAAAATTCTTGAGAGAATAGATCTCAGCACTGTTACAGGTGGAAAATGATGCAGCTGTCTTGCTTTGTGTACTTCCTAAAGTGATCTTGGTGCATGACTGACCTTCTGTAATTATTTATTATTCTTGGTCTGAAATTAAAATTCCTCTATATAAGTGTTTTCTTTTCTTATATGTTGATTTGCAGTATTCCTAAGCAGGACTTGGTAATTAACAGGGCAGGAGGAGAGGAGGGAAAAGCTTTGTTTGGTATGTGAGGAAAGGCAAAACACTGTAATGATTATTTTTTTTCTTACTGTTTTTCCTGCCCTCATAAGTCTGTAGATGGACTTATTGATGACTTCATCACCAAATCATCCAGCAGATACAAAGCAGCATATGTGTATTTCACTGACTGTAAGTAAGCTTTTGTGTTGTAGTTTGATAACTTCATATAGGTAAATAAGTAAGCTTCTCAACTTTCTTTGCTATAATTTAGTACATGAAAAATTTGCATCCTGTTTCTTGAGAGAAGATTTGAGACTCAAGTCATTAACCATATTTGGCTTGCCAGGCCATGGTGGTCATGCTGTGTGGCAATAGTCACTTCTTTCCCAATTATTAAACAATGTTGATTGTTCCCCACCTTAGCTTTGAATTTAGGTAATCTAGTTTTATTGTTAAAGTATTCCAGTCTTCCCATATGTTGGAGAGTGCAGAGGAAGACAATTTGAGTAGAACTATGTGTCTCATATAAACAAAATAGTACTCAAAAATACAAATGCATGAGTTTGCTGCAAGAACAATGTTTCGTAATTGGTTATTTTACATTGCGCCTGCAAACTTGTGAGCCAGCTTTTTCCCGTTGCCTGAGAGAAGGTTCCTACTTAGCCCTTGCATGCATGATATAAATTGCAAAGCAGAGACAATTAGTGCAAATGGGGTTAATGTGACTGCATGTTCCTCTGCAGTCAGTCAGCGTGACTAAAGTGGCGTGTAAAGAAGGGAGATGTTATTTCTCCCTTTAACCTTTTTGTAGCTTGGGAAATGTTTTCTCTCTCAAATATGAGAAGTAATAGCAGAAACATTTGCTTTGATAAAATCAATATCCTTCATTGCTGCAGATTGCTAATGAGTGTTCTACAACTTCGCTTGCCAAAAGCTAGTAAAAAATGACCAGTAATGCTTCTTCAAAAAGGTCTCAAACACAAAATATTGATTATACATTCTCTTTCACTCTAGGAAGATTTGGCAACTTTTTGCATGTGACTTGTTAGTTAGCTTTTAATTTGGAGTTGTCTGCTCTGAGTATTGTAAGCTTATAATTGAGTTAACAGCTGGAATGTGTATAAATGATTTATACTTGGAATCCTTTCTTTTTCCCTCTAGTTTGCCCTGACCACCTCTTCAATAAAATTAAGTCTTCCTGTGCAAAATCAATAAGGAGATGCAAGGAGATCAACATATCCTTCTTCCCATGTGAGTCTCAGGTAAGTTTCATTCTTTATTTCAACAGCAGAAAATAGGTGGGAGGACTTTTTTCAAGTGTTGTTGAACTGCTAGAAAACCATTAAATAGAATGTAGGGTTGTTTGTTTTTTTTTTTTAACTGACAAACTATATGTGAGACCTATTGCTGTTTTGCCATATTTCCAGTGCATGCCTATATTTTTCAGATGAAAATAAATACTCTTGTACTCGAAAGGTTTGCTGCTTACAGTTGACCTCTTTGCAAAACTTGGAGTCAGTTGCAGTAGAGACATGACAGGAGGAGTCTGTTCCTTAAGAGGAGGGAAGTATTCTGGCTTGTCTTTAGCAAGCAGTGAAGTTTGTTACTGCTTATACTGAGGTGTTATTTTGATAGACTAGGTAGGTTGGTGCATAGGAATAAGTAGAACTAACTACTTGGTGAAAATCAGAAAAAGAGAACGAATAGATGAAGAGAATGAAGGAGAGGGGAACAAAACCAAAGCCTCACCAAAAAAGAAAAACAAACTAACAACTTGGCAAACTTTTTATTGAGGAAGATATGGAAATCCGTGTTTTCTCAATTAAATATTTGAGACCACCAGTGAAAACCAATGAGTGGTGTCCACGGTGTTGTTTCACATGGGTATTGTGTTGAGAAATGATTTGTTGCTCATCTACTTCATCAGACACAGAAGGCTGAAATGCGCTCTGATACTCACTGGTACAGTGAAGCCCCCAAACCCTGTCTGCTATGGGGAGTTATTGAAGTAACTGTTAATGTCTCTCACAAGTCTTTCCTGTGTTCTTCAAACCTTCTGAACATATTAAGGGTCAGAACTCTTATGTATACCAAGTGGCAGGTGAATATAGGAGAGGTTGCTGCTATTTGTGTCTCATTGTGATGCAGTTTCCTAGTTTGAAGACACACTGCTTTTTATAATGGGTTTTTCTTACTCAGTTTGAGAAGCCATCAGAGAATAATTTGTGTTCTGGTTGGTTGGTTTGTTTTCCAGTGGTGTTGATGTTTCCAAGCTTTGTTTCAAACTGTTTTCGGGAGTTCTGCTAAAGCTGGTTGTAAGAAAAAGTTTTGTAGCTTCCTCTACCAAATAAGGCATACAAAAATTTTGTTGTCCTGGTTCACTGGAGGACTTGCCATGAAACTAGAAGTTGGGACTACTCTTCTAAAGTTAAAAATAAGTAGCACTTAGTCTCTTACTGGTTCAGTGTTCTCAGTGTTTTGGGTTGTAAGAACATTTTGAATCCATAGCAAAAGAACAGAATGTCCACTGGTTTTCCTGATTTAAAATCCCTGGGTCTGCTTTCTGGGGTGGTAAGAGTAAATAATCAGACTGAGCTCTGGGCAAAGTCCAAGTGATTATCTGCTTGAATGAAACAAACACCTTTATCTGGATGAATGTTCTTCTTTGACTGTATAGTTACAGAGTCCATCTGAAGCTGGAGAAAATCCATTTACTGACAATGCGATTGTTTCTGTTCCATTGAGTAAACTGTTGAAAAAGTTTTTCTTCTGCTTAGTACTAAACATCTTTTATTAAGGTTTAATGCACTTAAAGAATTTAAGTTCTTGGAGATAAAGTCTTCATATAATAAACAGATACAATATGTGAAATTCTATTTTAAAGAAATTTAGCTTGATACCTTCTACGATCATTCTGATATTGCATTGTGTGGCTCTGTGTGAGACACTGGATGGTATTTAGTTCTGGCTGTCTCGGGTCCCTCCATCTGTATGATAGTAAGCAGTTCGAAAAATATAGTCACTTACGTCGGGGAGGAGAGTAACAGAGGAAAAAGAGTATGAGAACAAGAAGCAAATGAGCTCGACAGCACAGAGAAAGGGGACTGAGGTGTGGGTGTGGTTTTGTTCATGTGTTTTTAAAGTAGGTTATGTATGGTTTTTTTATTACAGCATGTAGTTTTAAAGTATTAGCCCGTCTTTTACCAGATATTTTCAAAATACACAACTTAAGCCTTTTTTTTTTTTCTTGGTTGTGCTTTACATAGGTATTTACTCTCAATGTCCCAGATCCATTCTACCGCTGTTACAGTCCAACTCTAGAAAAGACAAAGGATAAAGATGCTGTAATGCAAGTAATGGCTGAACAAATTGTTACGTTATGTGCCACACTAGATGAGAATCCAGGTGTAAGATATAAAAGGTGAGGCAAAAATAGTGATGTATAATGTAGTTGCTTTCATTTCTAGGACTTGCCATATTGTTTGGTTATATCTTGAGGTTGCAGCATAGTTTCTTTTATTGTGGGTGAATTGTTTTTAATCCACAACTCTGAAATATGGAGCGATAGGAATTTGTGAAGTGTAGACAGAGCAGTAAGTTACTTGTGTGTGTATTCATCTAAGGGTACTTAATATAACCTGTTTTGTTAATGAACTGCCTGTTTCATATTTGGTCAGTAGGATGACACTCTAATATGCTGCATTCCAGTACACCGCATGCGTAATCCTGTAACAGAACTGCTGCTGTTGGTAATTTTGCAGCTCTGCTTGGCATCAAGGTATTCATAAATTGCTGAGGCAGATGGAAGCAGGATTTCTTTGTAGTAGAGATTCTGAGGAGAATACTTCTTTTGAGCTTTGATAGAGAGTACAGAGTAGGATCTTTGAAGTCAAAATAGGCATCTGAAATTATGCTCAAGAATCGCATTCTGTGGTGTAGCATGAAGTGGTGCCTTATTCTCTGCAAAGGTAACAAAGAAATAATTGCTTGACTGTTTTTTCTATTTCTTTCTTTTTTCTTGTTTCCTGCCTCTGAGTGAGACACTTAGGTGCTGGGCCATATGCCAGCTAATGTCAGTCTTTTGGCTGAACCTGTTTCTGCTGTGAGAAATACCTGAAGCATTCAAAGAGTGGAATCATAATGTAAGAGTGAAAATATATTGCAAATAATTATGAATGGAGTTTAGAAACTGCTCGTGAAACTAGAGGATCAATCTAGGGAGTTCTTTCTGTTTTAAAGGTAGCATTTTTAGGTTTTGGTGAAGAAATTTTAAGTTATTTTTGCATGCTTCCTTTTTTTCTCAGTGGACCATCTGATAAAGCCAGCAAACTTGCACAGCTTGTTGAAAAAAATCTTGAAAACTACTACAAAACTGATGAGAAAAGCCAAATAAAGGTAGAAAGTGAACTAAAATGTTTGCTTGTTTTTTGTAAGTCTGGGGGAGAAAAATAATCTTTGGTATATGTTTTGACAGCAGGTTCTACAAAACCAGATTTTATTTATTAATAAACACAACTGGTTTCTATTTGGTTGTATTTGTGTATGAAAGCAACTTGGAGGTAGTAACTGATACATTAAATCTGTATGTAACTAAATCTAACTTGTGTGATCAAACTAATTGTCATTGAAAAATTGGACCTGTGATAATGTAGGGGATGATGCAAACCTGAAGTGGATAACTTGTTTTAACATCACCTTCCATAAGGCTATGTGTAGAAGGGACTTTACTGCAGAATTGAAGTGCCTCCCGTTAAGGGATTTATTGTCCACAAAGATGCAGCTTTTCACATAGATAATCTTTTCGATCTGTCACTACAGATCAGGGCAGATTAGGGCAGCTGCCTAAATACAGGAGTGTGGGGTAAACCATACTGACATTTCACTGTGTTACAGGAATAAATGTATCTGATGCTACTGCCACTTCACTAAACCCCAAAATGAAACTTTCAGTTGAATGTGTGGAGATTATTTGTTTGGTGTTTTTTTTTCTTTATTGCAGCACAGTATAGATAATCTCTGAAATACAAAAAATAAACCTATTTGTGAAAAGTCAGTGGGAGGCCTTTTGTTGTGGTGTTTTTTTTCCTTTAGATTTTTTAGCTCATTAGGTGAGGTTACTGAATGCATTGCAGTGGGCTAAGAGCATTGCCTTAAAATTAGTTTTTAAGCCCACTTTGTTCTGGTTATCATCTAAATGTTTGTTTCTATTTATGTTGATGAACACTTGAACCATACTTTTTAGTTTTTTCTGGTTATTTTAAAAATGTCTGTGGTACTGTAACTTGCTGTGAATAGACTTAACATGCATTAACTTTGTACTGTGTGTTTTAACTTTATGTTTATTTGATGGCTTTCTAGGCTAAAACCCACTCACAACTAATAGTAATTGATCGTGGCTTTGACCCAGTATCAACTGTACTTCATGAACTCACCTTCCAGGCAATGGCGTATGATCTGCTACCAATTGAGAATGATACTTACAAGCAAGTACTTTTTTAAAAAAAATCTAAAAACTTTATTCTTTATTAAAAAAATCTAAGGAATTTTTTAACTGAATTGCACCATAGCAATATTAGCTGTTGATATTACATAAGAGTTGCTTCACTTCTTATTAGTCTTTTCTCCTGGATTTGTAACTTCTTCTTTTTAACTTTAGATGAGATTAGGTAGGATCTAATTGGCATTTCTCTAAATTTTGAGTCTAACAAATTGCATTTCTTTAAAAACAAGAAAGACTAGACTTGAAGCAAAACCTTGGCAGTGCACATTCAGATTCTTTACTTTTTCTTTCATATTCTCAACGTTCTTGGCCTAACAAGGCAAACAAGACCAGTAATCAAATCCTGAGAAAAAGCCTAGTTATTTCTCAGCAATGCTCACTTTTATAGCTCCAGTCATTTAATTTGTGTAGTTGTTAAGATTTATGTGTTTCTATCCTAAATGCACATTAGGTAATCATGCTCAGTTCATAAGCATTATTTTATCACTATTTGGAATAGTATGACCTCTTTTTGCATAATGTGCGTACTTTGCTGTTGGATGGTTCTGACGCCAAAGATTTTGGTAATACTTTATTTTCTGATGGTCTCATTTGCTGTAGATGGTCTAATTGCCTCATTGTTCAGTTAAGCAACCAGGAATGCATATCTTCCATCAGAAACACTGAATGAATATTTTCATAGAAAATGCAGAGTTCTATGAATCTGAAATTTGCTGGGTATGAAAATGCAGCGGAGTATGTTTTTGAGGTAGCCATGATCTGACTTGCACAATTAATCTTGTAACTTTTTTTAATATTTTTCTGCTTTCTGGCCATATACACTGTGAGTTTCTGTAGATGTGAAAAAGTTATGTAGTATGATTGCTGTCTTGCTGTATAGGTTTATTTCTATTTGTAGAAAAGTAATAGCTGTTCTGTAATGCTATGAAGCATGTTTCTTGTGTATGTGAAGTAATTTGTCCTACGTAGTCTATGTTGTTGGTGAATGGGACTTCATTTGCGCTTGGCAATCTCAGTGTGTATTGCTTTGCACACAACTGGCATTTGAAGCTGAAGAGAAATTGAGGTGCATGTAAATGTATGATTGAAACTCTAGTTAGTGTTGGTTCAAAAGAATGCCCAGAAGCTCTTGCCTGCAAGAATCGTTCTAAAATTCATCTGCTTCTTTGTTCAAAGATGTAATCTGTAAAATCTTTATGTAAATTTTATTGTGTTGGGCAGTAGCTTGGCTTGTAAGTTAAAACCTGTGTATGTTACTGCTATTACCATGTATGTTGACTAAGCCATAACAATTAATACTCTTAAGTTATGAGAATGGGGCGGGAGGCGGGGGCCCAAACCAAGCAACTGTCTGAATTTTCTCTTGGAAGATACAAAACAGAAGGATCTGCTGGAAAGGAACGGGAGGCAATTCTGGAGGAAGATGACGAGCTCTGGGTGAAGATTCGGCACAAGCATATTGCAGATGTGATAGAGTACGTGAATAAATAACAAAAACTAGTTTATGCAAGTTATAAAAGTTTCTTTGAGAAGGAATGTATTTGAGCTGTTAAGCAGCACTACAGGCAGTAGTGAAGATGGCTTGCAGTGTAGACTGCATCCTGTTAAATAATTGATGCCAGGAAGAAAAAATACTTTGAAAAATACAGTATGCACAGAGGTATGCAATTTTACTAATTTTAATTACAGTTCTTAAGGAAAATGGAAATAAAATTATTTCCTGAGAAGTATCTTCAAATTGTTTAAATCTGAAGGGATTATTTTGCACAGAGTACTGGCAAGTTATTGCATCAAATGACATTATGCATGTATCATAAACAGAATGTTTAACTTTAGTTTCCTTTAACAAAGAACACTTTTCTGTGAAGTAGATCTGTATGTGCAACTTTTACTTTCATTCAGAAGTTCTTGTTGAACGGTCCTTTTAAAATTTTATGTAAAGATCTTAAGAGAAGATTTAAGAACTGTGGTGCGGTTGCATTTGATTGCTTTCCTTTTTTCCCCCTCCCCACCCCTTAGGGAAATACCAAAACTTTTGAAAGAAGTGTCATCAAAAAGAAAAGCAACAGAAGGAAAAGTAAGTTGTTGAAATTAGTGTTGTTTTTCCTGATAGTTTTAATTATTTACAGCTTATCAGATCTATGTAATTCATGGAGTTGTAGAAATGGAGGCTTACTCAGTGGCAACTTTTTTGGGGGGCAGGGAGGAAGCAAGGCTGCAACAGGAAGGGAAAAATGTATGTCAAGGGGAACATTTTTTTAACTTGTATCATTTCTTCACAGTTATCGATATCTGCTCTGGCCCAGTTAATGAAAAAGATGCCGCACTATCGTAAAGAGATTAGTAGGGTAAGGGGTCTTTTGTAACTACAGCCTCACAATAAATAATTTTGTACACTGTAGTTCTGTGTTGTCGAGGTCTGGTTTTATTCTGTCATTTTCCTGTTACGTGTGCTATATCGCTTTTCTCCAAATTAGTATGTTCACCTACTGCAGAATTTTGAGAAGAACTTGTTTCCAGGTGTTTCATTTTAGTATGTAAAAAGCCTACTTAAATGACTTGTGTACTTCAAGGATTGAAGATAGCAGAGCAGTGTAATGTTTTAAAAGGTATTATGGGGGTCAGCCTCTTAAGTGAAGGGTAAAGCACAGAAAATGCATGATGGTACCAAAGGATAGTTGAAGGATTGACTCTTGTAACCAGTAAATGATTGCTTGATGTGTTGGGTTTTTTGTTTTTTGGAGGTTTTTTCTTTCAAAAATAAAGCAAGTTACAGCAGTTTGTATGGTTTTTGTTTTTTGGTCTTCTAGCAAGTTGTTCATCTTAACATAGCAGAAGATTGCATGAGCAAGTTCAAATCTAACATAGAAAGGCTCTGTAAAACTGAACAGGTATGTTGTTAAAAAAAATCCAAACAAACCACAAATCAAACAAGCGCCTGTAAGTGTGACTTTTGTTTGCAGGAATAATGCTTCTTTAATGGTCAAAAGTAGTGTGTCTCTGCCACCTTCTTTTTTGCAATCACTTTTTGAGGTAGTAGTATTAAAGCTAAGGGAGATATACAAGGCTCTTATTCTGTCAGTGAAAGAGGTGCTTTTATTTTTGTTTTTTTTGTCTTTGAATCTGGCTGATTTGTATAAGGATCATCTTTGGTTTCTTTGTTCAAAACACCTATGAAGTTGTATTACTATGTTCTGCAGAGGGAAGCCCTTTTAAAATGTCTGGGAAAAGCACCTGCTAGGGTGAGGTATTACACCGTACTACTAATCTTGTTAAAAACTGTAATTTATATTTATAGATATCAAACAGTTTTACATGTTTGAGTGTTACGTAGTGTTACCATAATGCTGTAACTGTTGAAATAATTATTTCAAAGATTTTTCACATTCAGTTTAAATTGATGTAGCTTGTTTCCTGAAACCTATGGTTTCATTAAAATGCATTTCAAAACACACAAAACAATGTTGT
Source organism: Ibycter americanus (assembly GCA_035590275.1). NCBI lineage: Eukaryota > Metazoa > Chordata > Aves > Falconiformes > Falconidae > Ibycter > Ibycter americanus. The sequence continues at coordinate 11,610,945 of JAVJGI010000032.1, read as the reverse complement.
TTGTTTTTTAGTGATTACTCACTAAAACCATGTTTTGGTTTGGTTTTTTTTCCAATTTAGGACTTGGCTCTTGGAACTGATGCGGAAGGTGAAAAAGTGAAAGACCCAATGAGAGTCCTCCTTCCAGTTCTGCTCAACAAAAGTCATGAGAGCTATGACAAAATTAGAGCTATTCTCCTGTATATCTTTAGCACAAACGGTATGGCAAGCTGCCCTATTTCTTTTTTTTTTTTTTTTTTTTCTCAGTGCTATGGACTTCAACCCAAGTATTGGGGTAGTCCAGTATTTTTAGTTAACTTAAGCATCTGTGTTGGAGTTGATGGCCAAGCTTGAAAGAAATACTGTCCATCCTTTGTAGCTTCTCTTCTCTCAAATCAGTACCAAAGATACTATTGGTGAGGAGTTGAGAGATTCAATACAAGTCCAATTGATACAGTATTTTAGCATCATTCCTGTGCTTGGATGTGTGCAACAGTTTAAATTTTCTCCTTTTCATTTCCTATCAAAGCTGTTAAAGGGTGGTCTCCATGTCCATTGCAATCTGAAAACTAAGTCAGTGGGGAGAGGAAGAAATTGACAGAATGTTGGTCTAAGGAATTCGTAATGTTGAGTTTTGTCTCACAAATGGAGCATTTACACAAAATTTTTTGTAAAATATTATGTTAAGCTTAGAGTAGACTGGCCAAACAAAAACAATAATATCCTGGACTAAATTACCAGCCCAGAATGTGAGACAAAATTGGTCTTATTCACAGTCACATGGTAATTAAGCTGTATTTTTTCCTTGTATTGAAGGAACTACCCAGGAGAACTTGGACAAGCTGATCCAGAATGTACAAATAGAAAGTGATAGTGATATGATAAGAAATTGGAAATATCTTGATGTCCCTGTTATCTCTTCAGTAAGAATGTATTTATTTATTTTTGTAATTTCCTACCACCCAAATACTTGTCTACAGCTCTTTCAGCAACTCTTAGCAGTATTAACCAGGGGTGTGTCTTTTTTTTTTTTTTTTTTTTTTTCAAGCAGGCAGCTGCTAGGAATTCTTGGTTTTATGATGTGTCTTAAGTGATAAATCTGTTAAACAATTAACATGAATAGTTTTCAAAGAAAGATACCTATAACATTCCCTCCAAAATCATCAGATGGTGACTTGAGCTAGTTGGTTTTGGAAAGTGCTAACTTAGTTGCTTGTCTCTGAAGTTAGTATTTCTAGTGTATCCTGAATTCTAGAGGTATTGTTCTTTGTGGTTATTTCTTTAAAATGTCCTACTGATTCCCCCTCTGCCCCCACTACTAACTGGGAGTAAGTTTCAAAAATCCAAATACAGTATATAATAAAGCCATGTTCTGAAAATCTTTTTCAGTCTGCTGCTCAGCAGCATAAACACCCGAGAAGGGATCGTTCTTCAGAAGAAACTTTTCAACTTTCTAGGTGGACGCCTGTTATCAAAGATGTTATGGAGGTAAATTTTACCAACTAGTTAATTCATGGGTGCAGTGCAGAAGTTTACTCAAGTGAGCAGTTCTAGCCAGTCTTTTGAAATTCCATAGTATCTTGAGTTATTTTTGTTAAATACATCTGTTGAGCAAAGTGATCACTTCTAGTCTCTCTCTAATATAGAATATTAGACTGCTGGCTGTTAGCAGTGCTCCTTTTTGGAGGTTGTTTTGAAGGTGAAGCAAATAAAAGTGAAAGCAAAAAGTCTGTTTGAACAGCTTGTCCTGTGATTGGCAGTGTTCAATGTAGTTTAGAGATCTGAATTTTTTTTTTTCCTCCAGTGCATCTTTAAACTGCAATTCAGATCATAAACTGTAGATCAGGAGAGGCTGGAAAATGTTACTTGCTAGAAGTTGACTTGTTTTTAAACCTCTTGTGAAGCATCACTTAGTGGCTGATGTCACACAGAAAGAATAGTGAGTTCATTGGACCTTTAGTGTTGACCCATTGCTGTCATTCACAGATTCTTGGTGACTTGCACATGCTCATTTGTGTCTGCAGAGAACCCAAACTTCTCTCATGTACTGCTGTAGAGAAATTAAGTATGTTAGGGTCATTACAGATGAAAAGCTGCTAGTGAAATCTGAACAGTTAAATCAATGTCATGCTTATAAAGAAAGCATATACACCTCCAGTTTCTTGTGATATCCAAAAGCCTTGTAGTAATCTTCAGCGTTATGTCATCTAGCACTTTGTTACATAAGAGTGTTGTTCATGAGGTGCTGCTTGCAATTGGATGTCCTAAGAAACTGCATGTGTGAGCATTAAATTCCAGTTAACTTCCTTACTGGAAGTTGAAACTTGTTGTTTTAGGTCTGCATGGCTCTCTAAAATGGGTCTTTGTTTTGCCCTTCAGGATGCTATAGAAAACAAACTAGATTCAAAAGACTGGCCTTATTGTTCCCGGTGTCCTCCTGCCTGGAATGGTTCAGGAGCAGTAAGGTAAATTGTTTTAATTTTCTGACATATAAATTACTCATTTTTCAGTGTTCTTGAAATGTACATTCTGAAGTGTTATGGAAGTACGCTTACTAAGTGGTGAAATAATGTATATAAGGTATAACGTTAATGAGTAAAACCTACATTTTTATTTCACCTAATACATAGTGAATTTAGTTGTTACTTTAATAACTCTTCTTAGCTGTATACAGCTTTTTGTTTGGAGTATCTCCCCTTTGCTTCAGAGTTAGAAATAACATTTCCATTTTCCCAGAATGAGAAGTTTAAACCATTGAGCTTTTTCATGTGAAGTAGTTTCAGGAACAGATTATCAGTATACTGTGACTTAGGCAAAAAGAATGTTTTCATTTCTTCTGAAAGTTATTTCTGCTGTGGTAGTGATTGTGTTATTCTTGAAGCTAATGACTTCAGCAAGTTAAATTCAACTGTAGGCTGTCTCATTAAGGAATATGGGCCTGTTAGCCATTTGACCCCTGTTGTCAGGTGATGGTTTAGAGAAATGTAGGAAAGTTGGAGGCCTTGAAAGTAATTCTCTGCTAATATGGAAAGATGTGTTCCATGTACTTGCATGTTTACTGAGTAGCACTGAAGTGATTTTTGGAATTTTTAGCTCACCAACTTGTGCTGTCCCTTCTTCCCCTCTTTAATCCCCCTAGCTTTTGAACCTGGTGACCAATACCTGCCTATTTGACAGCTTTATCACTTTTGGTAGTGTTATTTAAATGGTGACACAGCTGAATAGAGAGAAGAGTGTTTCTATCGCAGGAATGCTCATTGCACTAATCAGATGGTGGAATTCATAGGGAGGGAAACATTATAAGTATCCTAAATGTGAAGGACCCACTTGAATTGAATTTTCTACCTTTCTAAACAAAAGACAAAAGTTACGGATACATAGCCTTAGGAAAACAGTTTTGTTGCTTCCACTGCTAACCAAACTGTTGACATGTTCTTATGTTCCTGGATGATCAATGCAAGGAAACACTAGGGCAAGTCCCTGTATGTTGTAACTGGATTCCTGTCTTAGAGGATGGTGAAATGCGGGAATCTTTTAGGCACCCTAGCAATGAGAGATCAGGACTGCAGATGATTTTAATCTGAATCCGCAATTATTATATGTGTATTAGAAAGTATGGTGGTTTTTTGTTCCTAGCTATCTGAATCTTATGTGATAACAGCCAGATTTTTTTTGAGAGATTCTGGTCACGTTTGGAGGCTGAAATACCTAAGACTCTAGCTTTTTCAAATGAACCTCTCATGAAAAATGCCATTGGAATCGCTAGCATGCAGAATTAAGCTGCTCGGTAGAAGTCCTTTGAATGTTAGCTGTGTGTGCAACAAGGTTTTCACTTGGTATTTATTTTCCCCCTTGTGATAACTGAATAGTTTGGGTAATGTGCTAACTTGTTTTCATTAAAATTCTTTTAATTATCAATCTGTCTAGGTTCTTTTGCTGAAATTATAATCAAACCATGAACTGCATGACAGATATTGTTGCTGCTTGAGTGTATAATTTTTACCAAAATTAATCAGTAAAGCTATAAAAATGTCATCTTATGAAATCTTTTACAGTGCCCGCCAGAAACCTAAAGCGAGTTATCAAGATGAGCGAAAGAGTAGTGCAAGACTGATTATATTTGTGATTGGAGGAATTACATATTCTGAGATGCGCAGTGCTTATGAAGTTTCTCAAGTCTATAAGTCCTGTGAAGTTGTTATAGGTAAGCTTGTCTTGGGAAAAGGGTGGTATGTCGGGGTTTTACTATGTGTGTTTCTGGAAAATGAAAGGTTCTCTCTTCTTACAGTCCCTATGTTCAGTAAACTAATACTATAGCCAGTGTATTTCTTAGAAGTATATTTTCAGTTTAAGAGCATAGTTTTATCTAGATTGTTTGATGTTTGGGTGGGTTTTTTGCAACAAGATATTAAGGACAAATACAGTTATGCTCTATAGAGGAATCATTGTGAATTATATCACAGAAACATATTATTAAAGTAGCCTGATGTATAGCAAAAAGAATTTAAACAGACCTATATTTCCTTGCGTTATAGTTTCCTCACAGACTTTTGCCATCTGCCTGTGCTTTATCTTCAGCTAGACTTATTACTGTCTATTGCTTTTGGAAGTAGTAGGAAAGCTGGCAGACAAGTGCAAAATTACTCACTTTGGGAGGCAGGGAAGTATTAAAGAAAACCAAAACCCCAAACAAACCAACCCAACTCAAAAAACTTTTTTCAGTGTGGCTCAGTTGACTTTGTAACATCTTCTAGTTCTTGTTAGGTTTCTTCAGAGAATTTACATAAACCATGCCATGATTTATAGCTTTTGCCCTGAAAACTGAAGTAATCTCTCTAATCTCAAGGTTTGGCAGTAAATGCATGAATTACCAGTTGTGGTAGTAATTTCTCAGTTAATACTTAAGAGGCAGCAAATTCTTGTTCCATCAGCTGCTGCGCTTCAAATAATAATTTCCTGTAACGCTGTTTAAATTTAGGTGCTAAAACATTTGCATATATGATAGATCAAAACAGAGCTCCTAGGTACAGAACCTGACCAGAGACCTGTATCCATCTGCAGTAGCAGCTGGTGTCTGAGTGCAAGATCTGGGCTGAAATTGCTTGAGATGCCCAATGTCTGGCAATTAAATTTAGTCCTGAGTTTCAAAAAGGATTAAATCTATCTACCATAATTTTAGTTAAATAAATACGCTTCCCGAAAGCCATGACAGCCTTGATTCTGAGATCTAGAGTCTGTTACCTCAAAATAACAGGGGATGTTGTAGCTGTGTTTGTGTGTGTGTTTGACTTTTTTTGGTTGGTTTGCTGTTTGCTGGTTTCATTGGTGGTGGCTGAGGTAGGTTTAACGCTGGTCCTAGTTTTGAGTTGCAATGGAAAGACCAGGACAACAGGTGTGTAGTTTAACAAGACTGTTTCTTCATCCGAGACTTGTTTACAAAACCACATTTAGCATAGGTTGCTCTTTCACTGTAATACCTGGTACAAACACAGCACCATCTTCCCTTTAGATGGGATCCCTGTTTAGAGATGATTCTTGTGATTTTGTTCATAATCCTGATTTCTGAGGGAAGGTGGTAACTGCTAAATTTCCATGCGGCTTACTGCAAGATCAAAATCTTCCTGCGTTCCTGATTCAGAACTCAAGGAATATTAGCACATTCAGATTGATGGTGCTAGAACTAAAGGTTCAAGACAGCCCTAATAAACAGTTAAGAATTCCCTTTAATTGTAGGGTGACCCTTTGTGACAGAAGTTATAATCACTTTCTGTGAGAACAAGAGAGGTAGTTGTGCACTCCTGAAGAACAACGAGGATTTTCTTTGCGGCTCCAGACTTGGAATTTGTTGCAAATTTTTCAAGGAAATGTTAGTCTGTAAAAGCCAATTTTCTGTAACTGATATTTCTGTGGAAAACTACTGTTCATAATAATCTTTAATCCAGATGGTTTCTTGATTCTAGGATAAAGCGTGTCATTAACTCACCCTTTCATGGAATGGGCAGGTTTCCTGCAGGCTGGGACAATTGCATGCAGCAAATCTGGCTCAGGTTCAAGCCCATGTTTCAAACCCTGCAGAGCAGGGACTTGAAACTGGTATCCAAAGTAAAAGTCCTAATCTGGATGTGTGGATGTTTCAGTGTGTGGAAAACGGTCACTGCCTGCCTAATGGTGACACTTACATGATGGCGCTTCATATGGTAACTAACGCATGACAACACTTTGAACTGCTGTATTTTCAGTTTTCCAGATACCGTGAAAAACACTGGCCTGGAACTGATACTATTAAAACTTACATTCTTTTGTCAGGTTCTACTCATATTTTGACACCTAAAAGACTACTAGATGAAGTGAAGAGCCTTAGTAAACCGAAGGATATGGTCTGCATTAAGGATGAATAGAAATGGTGATATTTATGATGCATTAGGAAAAAACAAATAGTATGTACATATTCTTATGGAATTTACTTTTCTAAATAAAGGACACTAGATGGTTCTTACTAATGGAATGTCACTTTATAATTTAAATATGCTGCTTTTTTGGGGGAGTAGAAGGCAGAGTTAAAAATCGACTGTGTGCTTCTTAAGTTGTATGTAGTATAGACAGTGTTACACTGTATAAGTGCTTTTTCAAAAGCATGTTCATTCCTAACAAATGATGCTGAAAGTTACCATGATTATATGTAAACTGGAATTGTCTTTGAAAACTGTGAAACCTTTCTATAATAGAGTTTATTTCTAAAAATGACTGAATTAAGAAAGGTCTGGGCTCTTAGGTAGAGGCTTCAGAAAAAAATGTGTAAATATGAGTATATGGTAAAAATATTTCACACATTACTGTTTAAGAAACTGCACTCATTTTCTGTAAAATAACTCACTGAAAATTCTTTAAATATACCTAACAGTGAAAAATCAAAAGGGTTTTTTTAGGTGGTGGTGGGTAAGGTAAAAAGTTAATCATGGAAGTACTGAGTAGTTCTAATGTCAATAAATGACTTTGGAGATATCCTGTCAACTGTGCACTGAAGTACACTTTATATTTAAGTATATATCGGGTTTATTATTAAAGCTTTTCAAAAAACTTAATTTCTTACAAACTTCTTTATGATTGTGTCTACATAGTCAGTCTGTTTTAGAAGTGGAGTTACCTGTGATATAAAAGTTTCAAAACTTTAAGCATAAAGTCTCTTTTTGAAGGACTGGGGACAGGGGAAAAAGGGAGGAAAAGAAGGGAAGCAGCTGAATCTCTCAAATGGCTTGGTAATTTGGAAAAGAAAAACAAACCAGACACTGAAACCTGATGTATTTAAGAGAATTTACTGTTTTCTTCTATTTTGTTGCATGCTAAGAAAGAAATACATAAATTTGTGTTGAAGGGGATCAAATAAATTCTAAATTGTATTCTGTAATAGTGGTAATGTTTAAATTGTCTTAGAAAATTACTCAAGTAATTAAAATTACTAAGCTTTTAAAGGGATGTTGTATTGGTGTGCCTTGAAACATTGGTTTGCTGTATGTAGAATCCGAGAGAAATGTCATAATGAAAAAATAGCTAACTCGTGGCTTTTTCTTTGCATTTTTCCCAACTGTAAGTGTACTTGTCTTTGTTTTGCAGAAAGGTGGTTTTGTTTCTTTTCCCTTAATTTTGCCCTCAGGTTAAGAGAAATCTTTGCTAGGTAAGTTTATTCAAAGTTGAATTAGAAAGTGGAAAAAGGTCAAATTCCACCCCTACATCAGAGAGGAATGAAGTGGGAGAACATTACGTAATGATTCTAAAATGTTGCAGGATGTGGGGCATGATGAGGATAAGTGGCTGTGGAAAGCTACAGCTTTCCAATGCACCTACACAAGTTAGGCATCTAATGAATGCTGACTTTATTTTCAACACAAATACAGGAGCAACATCTTTATAAATTAACTGGTTCATCAAACTTCATGTGTATCAAAATTGTAAAAAAAAAAAAATATTAGCAGAAATATCTATAATGTTTTTCTGAATTCTAGTTTCAAACTATAAATATTGCAGTAAAAATCTAGAGTAAAAGTATGTATTTAAAAATGCAATGTCCAGCATTTTCTTATAAAGATGCACACTTTGAAATCAGTATTAAACAATTACGCTTAAATGGTATATAGTCCTTAAACTCTGGCAAGCAGAACTGAAGTTCAGTGTAAAAGCTGTATGTAGTTGCAATTTTTTGCCTATTCCCAAAGCTGAAAAGCAATAAATACAGAACAAAACAACTGGTACCAAAACATCATATTTAAGGACTGAAATAATTGATTTCAGTATTATATAAAATCCATTGTACTGATGTTTATTTGTTGCATAGAGTTGAAGAAATACTTGAAATGTTGGATTACTTTTACATATTCAGCAGTTAGACTTTTTCCAGGTGTCTGCTATAGGATTGAATGCTATTACTGGCTCAAAATTTGATAGCTGATAAACACAAGACTAAGACTTTTGAGTTTTGGAATCCATCACCCACTTTTTCTAGAAGGCAAAGCCAAACATTACTGTAAAGATAGGTTAATAGAGATGCTTTAAAATAAGAAAGCTGACAGCAGTATGTAGCCCAAAAAAGCTCCTGGTTTCTTACAGAAGGGGGGTGTGTGTGTTTCTGTGTGAATTCTTGTAAAGATGTGTATTTTTTACCTAAGGATTTTCTCAGCCACTTCCTTCTAGATCAGGAATTGTTTTATTAGGAATGGGAAGGAGTTGTATCAAGATAAATGTCTCAATCCCAAACCTAATATTTTAGAGTACATGTACAAGATATATTATAATTTTGCAAGTTCCTGTTTTCATATTAAAAGCTACCTAGCCTGTACATGTGGGCCCAGATTCACCTAAGTACAGATGTTGGTCTGATTACCTTAGACAATAAAGATACATATTTCCAAGTGTAATTTATTTCTTAAGTTCAATCTAAAAATCTGGATAAGAGTCAGAGATGACTAAGAGGAAAATCAAAGGTATGGAAAATTTCCATGCAAAGAATGGCTAGAATAGGATCCTTGATCAAAGGGAAAAAAGGTGATGGAGGAGTATGTGATGGACACCTCAGAAATCGTGTTAGTGTACAGGCTGAAAGACACGTTACCTCCCTGTTCAGTGTGTGAAGTAACATGTGAAACTTGCAGTTGTCAAATTCAGAACAAAAGGACATCTAGCATGTGAAACATTGTGAAGTAATGACACGCTCTAAACTGTAGTATGAAAGGCAAGAACCTTGACATGAGAGAAAAATCTTTATAGGGCTAATAAATATAAAGATAGTACCGCTGATACAGAAGGACTCTGAGCTTTTGGTTTGTCAGATAATGTTCTGAGGAAATGTCACTATGTGCTTGTGTTGATAAATATGTTCTTTCTTAGGTGTTTGCTGTCAGGCCCAGGGCTGCAGGTTCAGACGGTGACCCAGGATAAACAAAAGGTCTAGCTGTTCTTGTGGTGTGGAAAGATTTCTATGAAAAAGATTAATTTTTTTTTTTAATTGAAACTAGGAAGCCTTCAGCAAATACTTCAACTATTAAGTTCATTTGCAAAGTAGTAACAGGGACATTCAAAACATTAATCTAGCACAGGGGAATGAGCCTTTTACTATCTGTGCTGTTGTCTTATGCTAAATAAAGCAAAACCATGGATAGTAAGCAGAGGCAAACTGATATATAAAGATATATAGTAAGAGCCTAAGGGAGAAAAGAAGGTTTAATAGTGGTGTTGGCTGTGAAACATGGAAGAGGCCCTGAAAAAAAGCCATTGACTCAGGCTAGTAAATCAGTGGTACACAGCAGCAAGTTTAGCTGTCACTGCTTGTGTGAGTAGAGTCTGGATTATCTCTGTATCCATCAACTGATAAAACCATTCAGGTTTCCCTGAAAATGACTGTCCTTTTTAAGCAATGCACTGTCACTTTTAACTTGATTTCCATTAGGCTCTATATACTGTAGTATTGCTTCGGTGAATATAATCCTTGATAATACAAGGCTGTTAACTGTCTGCTTGCTTTTAATCACTGCAGTTAAATGGATATCAAAAGGAAAACAATAGATGACTTTTCTTGGCCCACTGTATTTTTACAGTATTTTAAACTTTTCCAGCCTACTTACCATCAGCTACAATCTCAAAGCCAGGTATCTCACAAGGTATGGACACCACATTGAAGAAATGGACAATTTGTAAGGAATACATAGGCAACAAATGGTGTTACTCAGTCACTGAGATGTGCAAGGAAGTATCTTAAGAACAAACAACTGTCAATGTAGGGCACTCTAAAAACAAAATAATGAATGTTAATTATGACTTTATATGCTAGCATGATGCTTATAGATGTCTCGGGTGCGGAGGCTGTTTCCCTTTGTGTGCTTAAGCAGCTGCTGTTAAGCTGGCGGGGGAAAAAATATATGATCAGTGACTCAGATCTCTTCCCCTATTTGGGGGAGGGAAGAAATCAAACGTCAAGAAGTTAACTTTGCTTGTTTAAGCTGATTTTTATTAAGCTGTCTTAAGTGAATGTTTAGAGAAGGTAGCTGTACACAGTAACAGGGTTAGCTAATGTACTAAAGACTTTCAGTGGAATTAGTCATTTGTTCCTAGTTTTGAAAACAAGTATAAACATGTGGAATACCAATATGCTCTGGTTTGGTTTAGTACTGATAGTTACAGAACAGCTGACAAAGTCAGCTAGCTGACTTTCTGATCTTTGTATTTATCATTTTATATCTGCAGAGATACTGACACTTCAGTATCAACCAGCAAAACGATATAACATTGGAAACTGAGTAATTAAAGCTGTTTTCTTTTAACTTTAGCTAGATCTTCTGAAACTGCTCGTACCATTCGTTCTGTAGCTTTCTTCAAACTGTTTGCTGTCTGTATGGCATGATCCAGAGTAGAAGTTAAAATCTGTTGGGAATAATAAAATTTAGTCTTGTTAACACTGAAGGCAAATGTTTACATAGGTATAGAATAGAAAGTGATGTTTTAATTAAGGTTCCATGCAGCATTTTCACTCTGACTAAATGTTGAGAAATAAAAAATCTGAGTCGTGTGATAAACTGCTCCAGGATTCAAGTTGGAAATAGCTCTTATTTTTCTCTTTGATTGTGCAATCCTTTGAACTGAGGGGTATTTACACCTTTCTAAAGTAGCAGCCCCAGTGTGGTTCATGTTTGTAGTATTGAGAAGGTTTTCTTCTGGATTTGATAGTGGTTTGTATTGCTAGGGTGACATTTTTCATTTCAGTGTATGAAACATGATTCCAGAGGTAAGATCCAGTCCTCCTTTTCTGTCCCTTTCACCATTTATACAGGGACTAAGTTGTAAAAAAGTCTATGACATACTCGCATGAAGCAATATACTAAAATATAAGTTCATATACTTGTTTTTTTAACTTCCTTCTGTCTTATCCTCAGATGGACTAGACATGCTTAGATTATAATAATCGGCTTGCTAAGAATGTCTCATGTTCAACAGTACTGTGACGTAGGGATGTACTCTTCCTGGGATAAGTTGTGTGGGTTTTAGTTTTCACTCTGAAGTCTTACATTTGCATTGGAGTCACTGGCGTTTCTGATGTTGACTGCAGGTTTGTTTTGGGCAGACTTCTTGCTGGGTAAGTATTGATGTGAAAGGGTAACTTTATCATATGTGCTTGAATAGCAGGTTTTGGCAGCCTCAAAGTTTTGCCTAAAGATAAAATATATAAAATAAAAACAATTTTAGTAAGCAAAAAAATTTCTAAACTATGAATTATATACACCTTGATAGCATACTCAGTGACAAGTTAGTTTTACAGTGAGTAGAATTTTTAATTTAATTGTAAAACACAGTCCATCATAATCTGTGTTATATCTGTATTGTAGTAAGAAGATGTTCCAGGATGCAGTCAGGAACTCTCATAATAGCATCGCATTCTTGGTGCTGTATCTTTCTCTCACAGAGTGGCCTAGGCTGTTGATTCTCAGGTGAAGCTGCTGTACTTCTAGGCAATTAATGCTATCCAAAAAATATGGTAACAAAACTTGTCCTAGTTTGTCTAGTCTGTGCTACAGTTCAGAATCCATTTTACTTTTCAGACTTCCAGTGTAAATTAATGTTAACAACAGTTAAAAGTAGGACTGTTATTTATGAAGAAATGGTTGGTAGCAAACAGAATTGCATTTTAAATAATACAGACCTGCTTTTGAATCTGTGAATGGGAACAGCCTCCTAATAAAGTGAGGTTTTTTATTTTTTACTACTAAATATGTTGGCTAAAGAAGTCAAATAGTTACTCTTCATTAAATTAGAAAGATGGAAGAACTACTCTAAGAATTATTCACACTTGCTCTTAGGGTAAATATTTTAATTTTACTAATGAGTAAAATTTTAATATACAGCATGCACTGCAAAAGAAAACATTCCTCCTGCTTATGATACTGGTGAGTTTTTTTTCACGCTGAATCTTCAACAGTGGCATTTTCTATTGTACTACGTCCAGTTATTGCTACAGCTTACCTTTCAGAAGGTCTGTTTACAAGTTCACATGTCTGTTTATTTTTCTGAGCCTTTTGAGTGGAGATTCTTTTTTGTGAATAAGCTGGAGTTGTTGAGGTCATGTGTAAAACAAAAGTAAAAAAAAAAAAAGTAATTTTCTGTGTATTTAACATTTTTTCTCTATTTAGCATAAATAAAAAATCAAGTAACTATCACTGCTGAATAAAATTGAATATGTTTAAGATTTTTTGTAAACAAGGACACATTAACCTTTTTGAGCTTTGCTGTTGAATTTAGTTCTGTGGGAAACGGTATGCAGAATTATATTCCACTTCATACAGTGAAAGATTGCAGGGGGAAAGTGTAGAATAATTACTCTTATAATCCTAATAATTACAGGAATACAACCTTGATTTATAGTGTTACAATATTCATATACAGAAGTAGCTAATTTATACTTTCTTCCCACTGTTGAAAACCTCTGTTTTTCTGCATGCAATTTCTTCCTACACTATAGAGAGAGGAGTCTGAGATAAGTGACTTTAAAAGCTAATGTTCAGCATTTAAAAAGAAAAAATTAACATTAGGTTTTCCTTTACTCTGCATGTCACATGATTTGAGTGTAGAGCTGGAATTTTCTTTAGTACTTGTTTACACTACATTAAGTAACAGGTAGCACTGAAAAAGTTGGCACAGCAACACCCAATTGTAATATTCTTTCATGTGGCGCTGCAAAATGAGATACTCCTCTCATAAACGAAATATGGAAGGGACTTCTCTTACAAAGAACCAGAGAAGTCTAAAGCTGTCTTGCATGGGGATTAAACTTGGCCAGGTATGTAAAAGTTGGATTTGCTGATCTTACTCTACAAGATCTATATACATCCACTGTTTAGCTACAGTGCTGCTGATCGCTTATACTGAATTAAATTTGGCCTGATATGTGCAGCGTGGCTTTCTGCCCCTTAAAATCTAGCCTGTGATTGTCATACTTACAGGATGGACCAAAACTTTTATTTCCACATAAGGCACAAGACTGAACAGACTCTTTGTAATTCCTGAGTTTAAATTGATCTCTGCTTCCTCTATGGCATCTGCATCTAAGCCCTAAAAACAAAAACATGTTGTTTAGAAAAACACACACTGTAAGTAATATTTTTGTGTAGATTTTAATGTTTTTGCAATCGTTATACCTTTTATCTCTCCACATAGTCTTGTATTGAATGTTTTGTAACTTTCAGTCTCACAGTTCACAAGTTCCTTGCTTTGTGGATCATTATAAGAATCGTAGGCTGAGATGTCTTCTGAATCGCTGCCTAAAATACCAAAGATACATTAAAAAGGTCTGACATATTAGAAATTCTGGCCTGTGTACCTAGGTAATTATTTGGGTTTTAGCATCATAGTTTCTGAGCTCTTCGCTGCCATTAACACTACTGCAATTTGAAGAAGTACTTTTTCGTCTGCTTTACAGGTGGGGATTGAACTTTAAAGACTGGCTTTCAGCCCTGACTGTAAGCCTCAAATGTAGTTTGGTTGGGTTTTTTTGATGGTGGTTGTTTCCAGTCCCAGAACTGTTCTTAAACTTTCCATCTCCCTGTCCTTAGTGTTGCGAAAATGATGCAGCCTAAGAGGAATGTGACGAGAGAATTTGGGAGGATCTAGTACGGCACTGTTAGCTATTGCACAAACCAGTATTAACAATAATGGCCCCCGTGTATTATATTAAAATGAAAGGATATCACAGCGAAGCGAAGGACAGCAGGTGGACCAAAGGTAAGAATAACCTAGAATCTCAGACTTAAAACTGAATCTAGGATAGCTCGTGCTATTCTTCTTTAGTTGTTGGGTATTAACAGCTTCAGAGTATTCTGCAGTGGAAAGGTAGAGCGGGGATGCCCTAAGAGAAACAAATGCTGACAGATTCTTAGTGAACCTCCAAGAGCTGGAGTCTTGGATGACTTGACAGCTGACTTAACAGCTGACTTAACTAGCTCACAGTAGCCTGTATGGGCTCTAGTTTGGATTTGGTGAAATTGTATTAGGAGCTGGACTAAGAAAGGAGAATGTTTTCAGTCTGTGTCAACCCTGAATGGATCAAAGATTTAGGAAAACTTTTTTTCCTTTGTTTTCATGCAAAATAAGAAAGTTCAATCCAGAATCTAAAGTGGAAGTACTGGTATGAAATGTTGCAGTCACCAGGTTTGGAATATCCTGCTAGGACATGAAATGTATGCACACGATAAGGCGAAAAAGCAAAATCAAAGCACTGTGTGCACACCACTGTTATGTTGCTGAAAATGTTAGTAGTAGTATTTGGAAACTTATCTGAAAAGGTGAATTAGAATTATAAGAGTAATTCAGGTTGGGTAGGACTTTTGGAGATTGTCTGGCCCAATCCTCTCTCAAAGCAGGACCAACTTAAATGAAGTTGCTTAAGACCTTGTCCAGCTGAATTTTGAGTATCTCTGAGGATAGAGATGCCACAGCCTCTGTAGAGCAAACAGTCTCAATGTTTGACTAGACCCTGAGTTAAAACTCTTCTGTTCATATCTAACTGGAAATTCTGTTGTAGCTTGTCTGTTGCCTCTTGGTCTGTCACTGAGACTTCCATGGTGAATTTGACTTGGTGTCCTCTTTAGTCTCCTTTTGATTCTAAGTGTTCTGTGCTGTGCTAAGCAGTAACATCTGTTAAAACTAAAAACAATTTTCATGTTGCTAAGTAACAAGAATGTACTTCTTAACAGGATTCAGTAGTAGGTATAAGCACAGTCAAGACCTTTGTATGCCACCACTACTTACTCAGGTTGGTATCTGATAAATCAGTTGGTTTTCTCTGAATGAAGAGTGAACGTGTTCCAGTTTTACTTTCCTGGATGTTTGTATTTCTTTGAAAATGAAAACAGAATGATATTTTAATTCTGTCTTAGAACCTTTATGACGAGCCTTATGAGCATATTATATTAATGCTTGGCCACTTCTTAGTTAAGGAGAAATCAAGATTTACTCATAGGAAGATTCCTACCTGTATCAAATACCTGCAAAGGTGGTAAGTAGAAGCTTAAATTAAAAACTAACCAATTGCAAAATAAAGACCCCTTTAGTTAAAGGACACATTCTGACAAAAGGACCCTGACTTACCAGAGCTGTTAAAAATCTTTTAAAGTAGAGGTCTTGGTATAGACATCTCTGAGTAGCAAAATAGTATGAAAATCCTATGTATTTATGTATGTGTTCACATATGTTGCATCAATAGCAATCAATTATCAATGGTTTCTAATAACTTAGAGCTATTAAGGCTTTAATTTTACTGCCTTTGGATAATTAAAGGAATACTTGAGATGTACCTTCTGAGAGAACAAGAACAAAGTTCATTGTGTTATTTGACATGATTTTCAACTTAGAGTATACAGTATCATCAAATTTATTTGGAAAATTTTCCACCCGTTCATGAAAATAATGATTAGAAGATTGAGCTAACTTTCTTTGTATGACAGGAAAAAAAAATGGAAGCTAGGTGAGTTTTACTAGAAAAACATTAACATCTACTCTGTAAAATAATCTGAGGGCATATTTAAATGACTATTATTGTGTTCTACACCGCATGTATTGAGATCTAGCTTTAGTTGGAGATTTAATGTGCCAAAATTTCAGATTCCAAAATAACGCATGTAGAATTATTATATCACACTGACGTTTCTGTAAATGAAACTTTACAGAGGGGCTCTTAACTTGAAATATATGCAGATGTATTGATATACTGGGCTTCCAGGCCTACCAGATTAGTTCATGACAATGATAAATATTTTTCATTGCCGAACAATTTGCAGTCATCCCAATTTGGGATGCTGATATGCATTGCTGAATAAAGAACAAAGACGAAGCTTCTTCTCTTAATACACTATTGAAATATCTCTGCTATTTAAGCACCATAAACCTTACACTGGTCCACTAAGATGGGCTACTTTGTAATATGAATATAATCCTTTCTTTAATAAAATCGATGGGAGTTTTGCCATTTCTCCAGTCATCTGGTGTATCACATACCTTATGTGATTAACTGGTGATAAACTTGAAAATGTCATCCTCTCATACGTATTAAGACAATATTCAGTGTTTCATGCAGAGTCCAGTATAGACACACATCAGTGTACATGCATGTAGCTGTTCACTTAGCTGTAGAAAACCATGTCTATGACTAGCCAAAATGTGTAATATACTTACCCTGTCATACTTTCTTCATCAGCATTAAATTTATGAGTTAATTTACCCTGACTATGGGATGCAAGACCTTCCGCAGCATATTTTTCCTCAGGTGAAAGGAATCTCTGTTGCACCCAGAAGGCAAAACAAATTTACGATTGTTTATATTACTGTGTATCTATAACTGTATTACATATCAAACAAGATAGTGTAAACAGTGGCATCATTTGCATATCATTTCTACACTGCTTTTAGTTGCCATCAATTCTACAATTTTATTTATCTGTTCACAATTCTAACTGTAGAGCAGTCTGGACAAAATAGGAGCACTTTTTTGTGTGAAGTTGGAATTCAAAACAGATTTTCATGTTGCTTTGAGGAGGATTAGCATATACTAACTGATTCCTCTCAATGCCTTAGAATTAACTATCTTTGTAGGTAAGCAATTCTGGATTTTGCTCTCTGAACAAATAATAAAGGCAGGCTAGTAAACACAGTTAAGTCTTTTGCAGAAGAAGTAAACTTTATCACAGATTTTAAAAATGTTTGACAGTCCTTAAACTTCTCCTTTGGAAACCAATTCAGTAATGTTATGATATGCTGTAGTAGCTCAAAAGCTAAGCCATTAAGCTGTGCAAAAACTTAAGAGAAAAATGCTGTATGATCTCAAAAGTGAATAAGATAATCTAAGTTAAAAAAAAAAGTGAATATGGAAACAGATCTTATACCATTATGTTGGAAGAATGCTTGTTTGCTAGCAGACCTCCTTTTCCCAGAGGCTCTGTTTCTCTTCTGGAGGTTGATTCAGCTCTCTTTTGTAACCTGAATTTAAGGGGAAACAATTTGTTTTATTTTTCAATCTCATTAAGATGATTAACACCTATGAAATACCATCTCCACCCTCCTGGGAAGTATCTAGAATTGCTTCATAAAGTTTTGATGGCTAATTATGTAAGTATCTGCATACCTCCCTTTTTAATTAAAAATACCACACAAATATTGGTAAATAATGTCTTACTGGCACTGTATTTCGATTAGTCATTCACATCCTGAATTTGTCTAGTTGCAATGAATTTTATGCAGAGGTATGATTTAACTCCTAGTGAAAGCGGTGGTAGTGCTTTGCTTCAGGAAATACTTTGAGGTCCTTGTGACCCAGAAAGGCAGGAATGCTAGGCTGGAAGGAATTTTGGGGTACGTAGTTACAGAATTCTGTAAAAGTCTTATTCTGGAAATACTCCTGTTGCTTTCAGACATCCCAATTTCCTATGGTCAGCAGATTTTAGGCAAGTTTTTTTATAAAAACTTCAACTGTTCCAAAGTTTTCACTTACATGTGAAGACAAAGATTGCACTTGTCGCCTTCTAAAGAAAATTGATTTGTCTCTGGGATTACATCTGTTGTCTGACTTTTTCCACCCTCATTGTTCTTGTGAAGAAACGTAGTTTCAGTACCTCTTCTTTCTGGAGGATCAGCAATGCTTGAAACTACTGAGCTCTGTACAAAGTAACCATAGCATAGATACATGTGGTATGTGGTCACTGCATTGCAAGTACATGACTTCTACCAGCCAGCATTTTCTGAGTGTCTCTAACTTAGGATTCAGAGAAAAAAAAGTCCTCTAAAACATTGACTATAAAAGCATTTGGTGATACATGCCTGTAGATTTGTAGAAGGCCATGGATTATTTTTGTATGTTTATGATCCAGCACAAAATATTACCATACTTAGCAGTAAATTCAATTTTCTATAGCACAATAACATTTGGTCATCTAGTAACTGCAGTTCAAGAATCTTGGACAAACAATGTAATGTTTCTTCCAACTAAATGATAGTGATTGATGCCAAAACCAAGACAGCTTTTTAAAAATTCAGGTAGCTGCTTGTATTTTCTTACTCTGAACGAAATGCTTTTGAAGCTGGGATTAAGAATATTCAGTGTAGCTGTGTTCTTAAGTTTCTGTTACAACTAATGAAATATTATGAAGTGCATATTTAATGGAAAAAATGTTTTCTTTGAAGTAACACGCTATCTAAAAGTGTCATGCTCTTATTAGAGAAGAACATACAATAGTACAACCACACTGAGGTTCTTTAGATTTGCATCAGTAGAACAGAGTAACTGTAGTCTTTAAATAATAAAACTCACTGAGTTACCTCACAAGGAGAGTATGATGAATGGGCAGATTCACAGGAAGTAAGCAAAGAAGACAAGTTGCATTTGCAGTCATCAGTTTGTTCCTGGATGTCTCCAAGCAGCATGCCAAGTCTGAATATTTCCCCTTCCACCTTTCTAAACCCAATTGCAATACACAGTTAGTGAAGCCTGTATAAACTGATGTTTTATTTCTTACTATGATAATAATATTGGGCATTGCAGTACATTTCCCATAGGACAAAAAAAAAATGAATTAATGGAGTTCACTGAGTCTCTTTTAAGTACTTGCAATTGAGATATCTAATTGATTAATTCAACTAAGACATAGAAAGCTCAAGATGAGTTTTGGCCAAACCACTTCTAGCTTGCCACATATAACATGAAGATAATGTGTTCACTTCAGAAAAATTCTAATGGATAAGTAAAATAATGGTTGTAAGACACTTAAAATACAGAAAATATACTGATGTACTACTAAGCACTTATCTTCTAACCTTTCAGGATCAAACTCTCCAACGCTGACAGACTTGTCCTTGTAGTTCTGCAGCTGTAAATTACGATGCTCTTCTCTAGCTGTTAGGTAATTCCTTTCCAAGGCATCAAGGTATTTTTTCAATTGATTTAATGCCTTCACCAATAAGAAATAATTCAATAAATGTCATTATGATTTGGCAAGCCACAGTGATAGCTACTTATGCTGTGTAAGCGAGATGCTATTTGCAGTGATGTTGGTAACTGTTTGGGTACTGCTCTGCATTGGGACAGGATTGCATCTTATATGACCACCCAGTACTCTGTGCTGCTCTACTATGTACAAGTGAAATACTAAACCACAACTTCCAAACTGATACCCTATGCGTCAAAATTAAATTCATAACTTATATGGCAACTTAAGGCTTTTCACTAATAGTTTTTAATTTTAATCTTTAAAACAGATTTAAGAATTCAGCCACCTACTGAACACCTTCATTTTTGCCTCTTAAACTCATAATTTCAGTCTGAGAAAAAGAGTATTTTTAAATGTCTGTTGGAGGAAAACATGGAGTACCTCGCCAGAAAACTGCGAGTCTACAGCCATTTAAAAGTTCATTTCAGACAGCTGAAAATACATAAATTAATTTACCAGATAGTTGTCTTGTAAAAGGAAAGTCTCTTGGGTCATACAGTTAGAGAAGTCTTCCACCTTCAAGACAAAATATTACTTTTATTCGGGATTTTAAAAACAAATATGCCAAATGAAGATAGAATTTGAGCATCAGTGCAAAGTATAGAAACAGAGCTCTTTACTTTTTTTATCAGTTGATCTGTCTGATCCTTTAGTATTTGAGACATCTTTTCGCCTAGTGTTAGTTCTGGCAGTAAATTCGAAGGATTTAGACAGCGTGCTTCTAATGTACTGGCTGCTGGTAATGCCAATGCTGTTGTTCCAGAATGCAATCCTACATAATACAAGATAAAATCAATCAACTGGAATTTCTGTCCAAAACGTCTATCCAAAAGTGCTATCAAATTATGTAAAAGTCATTTGCATAGTTGCTGTAATTTTATTTTCTTGCTTTAGACAAACCATGTGTAGATTGTATAGGAGCATGTAATGTAAAGACTTCAGAGGATGTCCCAGTGTCTTCTGAGTAAATGGCAGTGCTGGCATTTGGAAAGTCTGACTGAGGAAGAATCTGTTAAAATGAGAACTTTGGTTACAGAACAACTGTGGACACAAAAAATTCAGAAATAACTCAAAATACATAGGACAAGTTATTAATGAAATGTTCATTATAACAATACCATGTAATTTTCTGTCTTTATAGGTTGATATATGTATAGTGTATTATATAAATACTGAAATACTTCAAGTCTGTCTGAAAATCTAAAGATTTTGTATAAATGGGAAGTACAATATAAAGGTGAAAAAATGGGTTTTGGGAATAATCGTAGTCCTAGAGATAAAGGAGAATGAGTTAAAAAAATATATCTGTTTTGAGAGATTTACCTTGGGATCCAATCTGAGGTGGTCAGTATGATTCTGGGTGTCAGCATGCTGTGTCAGCATCTTGTTTGCAGCCAGGAAATAATAGGGAAAACTATTAAGACTTGTTACATCTTGAACAATTTGCTAAGACATAAATCTAGGAATGGTCTTCAGCATCTGTATAGCTCTGGAAGTGAACTCCATGGCAGGGCATGAAATTGAGAAGTGATTATCTAATTACTAACAAACGTTAACAGAAACTTACTACAATAAGAGAAATACTGTGGTCAAATAAATCCTTTAGAAAGAACTGACTTGTCAATAAATGCCAGTATAAAAATATAAGAAAAACTTTCAAGTTAAAGTACTCTTGATTAATTTCAACATTTACATATAATACTAGGAATAACAATTTATAGTGAATTTCTTAATGATTTGATAGGATGCTTTATTGCAAATAATATGCCAGAGCATCATTAAATACTTGGTAATGAAAGTTCCATATAAATTCAGTCCCACAACTTTATTTGTGAAAGCAGCCATTGACTAAAGTGATAAACTCACTCATACCTATAGACTACCTACATGATCTAGTCATCCTAGATTTTACTGGACACAGAGTATCTTCTTATGGTAAAGCCACTCTACCAAGTATTAAGAATTTATCTTAAAGCATCTTAATTACCTCTAGCTGTTGCAACAGTTCTGGAATGCTTATTTCTTCTCTGTTCTCTACTTTAGAATTGAAATGGTTCTTATTTTCTAGAATGTTGTTCGCAATTACTGATTTACTTTGCAAAATAGGGAAGGATTTTACTCTTTCAGTTGTAGGAACTGAGTTAATGTCAATTCTTTTTGGTACTTCTGAAGCAACTTTGGAGACATCAGGAAGGCAATAGGGAGCTTGACCTTGGCTGTATTTGAGCTCGCAAGGTGAAACTGTTTTCTTAAACAGGGTGCGCTCTTCCTTCATGTTTTGCAAGATGCGTGTATCTTCTTTCTCATTAATCAACTGTGAATTTTCTTGTCCGCAGCCACATTTAACGGTATAAGAAATAGGTTTCTTAGGAACACATATCTTTTCGTTTAGCAAATTTCGATTTTTATCACCAGTGTTTACTTTCTTGTGTTTTTCTGAGTGATGCTCTTCAAAGTTAGTTCCCCATTGTTTGTGCACTAAATAGCCTTGGACGTGTTCTGAAGGCTCAGGTTTGCCCACAGTGTCATCGATACTTTCAGTAAAGGATGTCTCTGGTATTGTTTCGCATTCGATTAACTGGCATGTGCTCATTAACTCGCCCTTAGAAAAATGACGCAAAAGGACATTGGACATTTTTGAGTGAGTTAGATGTTCTTTGCTAACTAGTTTACTAAAACTACCAACAGGTAATTCCTTCTTAAAGGAAGCTTCACTTCCAGGCATTTCAACTGAAATTCCCATTGTTCCTATGGCACCTCTGTGGCGACTGGAGAATTCTTCAGGCTGTGCATGAGTTTCAGAATACGCTGTTGCTTCTATGTTTTTGTTACCTTCAGAACAGTCCAAGTTTAAAATAACAGATATATCTTTTGTACAAGTACAGTCATTCAAATTGTATGAATTATTACTGTATTCACAGGTTATTCCTACATCTCCATCATAAGGTAAGTCGTCGTGTTCTTCATCAGTTGCATCTGTGATACAGCTTAATTTGTCTGAAAATGAACTATTCATTTGGGTTTTCATCCAGTCTGATGGTTTGCACTTTTTCATAGTCTCCATATCCAGTCTATGTAGAATACGAATGCCATCGCTTCACTGATTTTGGATAGACTTTTATTATTACTCATACATTACAGATTTTGATCCCTGCAGTAATAAATTTCATGCTGAAGTACATCTTATTCTCAAATGTATCTGTCTTGCACCTGCTGTAGGGTTTTTTTAGGAGCATCCCCCTGAGATGGATGTTTCCTTTTCACTCACACAAGTGTAAGTCTGGATTAACTGCCGGGGGAGATACAGGGACAGGAATGACAGCAGCATTGGGAAATGGAGAATTGAGCTTAGCACCAGGTAACTGTCCTTGCTCGTTAATCCCGCTGTAGCGTTATAGAAACAAAGATTGGTAATAGAGTAGAGCCAGTAGCGATACTAGAATTCAGCATCGGTGGAAAAAAAAAAACAAACCACCCAACCCTTTCTCACACTTTACCTTGCCACTACACTGCGTTTCTTCAGCTTCTGCACCAGAGAAAAATCACTTTTTCGATTTCTCGTCCTCTTTTGTCAGATAAAATGCACTGAGGTAACACGGTAGCGGAGTAAGGCAGAGGCGCGGCAGCTTCCTCCCCGGCACCGCGGCCAGCGCAGGCGGCCAGCCGCACGCCTGCAGCCCCGCTTCACCCGAGGCGACAGGCACCTCAGCCGCCCGGCCGGGCTTCGGCGTCGGCTG
>JAVJGI010000032.1:11547312-11587621 GCA_035590275.1 Ibycter americanus | reverse complement strand
GTTTTGCATTAATTGAACTTGCATAGCTGTGAACTGGTACTATTAAATTATCCATCTCCAAAATACACAGTTATAATTTGACTAGGGGTATTTTTTTTGCACATTACATAATTAGGAGTGACATCTGGCCAGCTGCACTGCCCAAGAGAGATGCTACTGATCTGCCAGGGAAATATGCCATTGCAAGAAGGAGAGAAATAGAGTACTTTGGAGCACTCCTTCAACATATTGGGAAAAATCCCATAACATTCAGTTGCCTCTTTTTAAACATTTAGAACAAATTCCTAACTGCTTAGAGACACCTAATGAATTATGTGCTACAACTGTTTGGCAGTTGCAGTTTAAACGATGCAAGTCAGTTTGTAAATTGTATCATTTGAACTGTTTTTTAAAGTTTCATTTTTGATAGAAAATCAGTGAGAGAAGAGATCCTCCATAGGGTTCTACTTTGCGGGGGGGATAATAATCAAATCCTCAGTGCTGCAGTGCACAAGGCTGCCAGAAAGGACTGGCAGATTTGCCAATGCTTCTGGCTGTACTGAAGCGTGCAGAGGAACATGTTTGTGGTACCTCGACTGTTACAAGTGAGAGCCCAAAGAGCAGCAATTTCATCAGCTTTTGGAAGACAGGCTGTGCTTGGGTCTTCGGAAAAAGATTTTATTTTTTCCTTTTTTTTTTTTTTTTTCCAAAGAGAGTGAAAAGCCTTGCTGCTGCTGACTTCTACTGCCACATACGCCATCTCTGAAGATCCACTTTGATGGGAGGTTCATAAAATGCAACTTCTTTGAATGAGAAAGATTTCTGTCTTGGAAACCTCTTTCCAACTGCAATCAAAAATGACACACTGTAGGTTAAGGAAAAAGGACATTATTGAGGCGGTAACTCGCCAAAACCACATCAGAACTCACTGTCACTAGTTACAAGGCTGCTAATGCTTCTTGGGAAAGCCTGGACCACACGTGGAAGCGACACCAGTTTGTCCCGTTTTGTCCATGTCTCTTCTTTGACCTTGATTGCTTTCAGTACAAGTGCCAGTATCTCAGTAAGCTTTTCCGGTACTGCTGTAAGATACTGTCAAAGCTTATTGACTGAAAAAGCATAAAGCTTTTATCATGAAAACAAAGTCTGTTTCTTCTGAACATCTGAACTCTTACAAACAGTTTCCTTTTTTAGCACAGAATTGTTTTCAGTATCATTTAATAGTAAGCACACAGAAACAGAAGATAATGCTTTCAGGAAGAGAAATTAAACGAAGGGAAGGTTTTGTCCTGGTTTTGTTTGGGATAGAGTTAATTTTCTTCTTAGAAGCTGGTACAGTGCTGTGTTCTGGATTTAGTAGGAGAATAATGTTGATACCACACTGATGTTTTAGTTGTTGCTCAGTAGTGCTTACTCTAAATCATGGACTTTTCAAGTTTCCCATGCTCTGCCAGCAAGAAGGTGCACAAAAAGCTGGGAAGGAGCAGAGCCAAAGGGATATCCCATACCATAGAACCACCCCATCATGCTCAGTATATAAACGGGGGGGATTTGGCTAGGAGGGGCCGATCACTGCTGGGGGACTGGCTGGGCATCGGTCAGCGGGTGGTGAGCAACTGTATTGTGCATCGCTTGGGTTTTTTCCCCTTTGGGTTTTATTCCTCTCTCTTTTTCATTACAACAGTTATTGTTATTATTATTGTATTTTATTTCAATTATTGTTCTTATCTCAGCCCATAAGTTTTAACGTTTTCCTGGTGCTTCTCCCCATCCCATTGGGGATGGGGAGTGAGCAAGTGACTGCATGGTACTTAGTTACCGGCTGGGTTTAAACCACAACAGCCCCTTCTGGCACCCAGCGTGGGGCTCGAAGGGTTGAGATAATGACAGATCTGACCAGAGCGTGTTAAAACCAATTTGTCGTAAGCATTCAGTTTATTGTTTTGATAGTCACCGGCCACAATGTTGATTTCTTTGTTCTCAGAGTTGTTGCGCTTGGTCTTGGACTTGCATTATACAACACTTTACTTTAAGCCTGTGTTTGCTGGTTTAGTATTGTCACCCTTGGGGCCTGGGCTAAGGTTCTCGTTGTGTTGTACTTTGCAATACTGGCTTGTGGCATGCTAGAATCCTTGGTCGTGAAACTAAGCTGGTCTGTGTACTCAGTATTGTCGTCACCTCTGTACTTCGGGTGCCATTTCATGGGAACTACTAATTACACCTTTTGCCCATTCTCCTCAGACAGCCAACCTATGGGTGAGGCATCTTCCTACATCTCCTCCTTCTTCTCCAGGCTAGTTACAGAAGCGTTTAAGATTTTTGAAAATTTTGAATATCCTTGGGCTGTTGAAACCCGCCTATTGCTGGTCCTGATACTATTGCTAGGAAAGCTAAACGTGGTTCTGATTTTGTTGTGATCTAAGCAACCAGCTGCGGGTAACCCAGGCCCTGCAATGAGGCACTGCGGCTGCTCAGACCCCCGTGAGAGGCACTGTGGCTAGTCAGACACCCGCACTGGGCATTGTGGCTACTCCAGCCCCAACAGCAGGTGCTGCAGTTACTCAGAACCCCTTGACGGGCACTGTGGCTACCCAGATCCCGGTGACAGGTGATGCAGAGGAACAACCCATGTCTGTATCAGTGACCCCTACACAGAAGAAGAAATGGACATGAAAAACAGCTCATTTAGTAATGGAGGATGAAACAGGGCTACCACAGGAACAGGAGGAGGAGGAAGAACAGGAGGTAACCACTTGATCCCTATCCCTGAAGGAGCTGCGGGATATGCAAAAAGATTTTAGCTGTCATCCAGGTGAGCACATTATCACCTGGCTGCTCTGATAGTGGGGCTAGTAGTTTGGAATTAGAGGGTAGGGAAGCCAAGCAGCAAGGATCATTTTTCAGAGAAGGGAGCATTGACAAGGCAGTTGGAAGAGGGACACAAATCCTCAGGCTCTGGAGGTGGCTCCTGTCAAGTGTTAAGGAAAAGTATCCCTTCAAGGATGATATGACATGTTGCCCAGGCAAGTGGACTGCAGTAGAGAAAGGTATCCAGCACCTGAGGGAATTAGCCATTCACTTGTCAGCCTTGTAAGAGCGCCACCAACACTGGGGCTACATGCTTTCCTAGCCACAAAACAGTCCCCTCATTTTCTCATGCTCATGGAGCCCACCTCCAAAATTGAAAATGTCCAGCAACAGTTCCCACACAGAAGTTGCCAGGAAGGAATTCTATTGCTGGTGCTCACCTTCCCTTTGCAGCCTTATAACAGCTGCAATAAAACTTGGGCTGCGTGCCAGTTTGGTTAAAACTAAATATAATCCACAAATGCACTTAACTGGGCATACATAAACAGCAATGCATTGTGATGTGTTGAAAGTGAACAAATGAGTGAGGGTGCCACTCTGAACTCCTCTGCACTGTGGAGAACCCAGTCTCCGCCCAGGACACGTCAGTACCATATGTAATATGGAACCCTCTGACATACAGACCAAGGGAATTGCCACTGTCAAACCTGAGTATTAAATATCAGTAAAACTTTGGGAGGGGGGGAAGAGATAAGTCCTAATGTTTTCTTCCTGCACGCCAATGGATCATCTCCCGAACCCCTGGGGGTGCATGCACCCCACTTTGGAGCCCACTGTTCTAGGGGACCTTCAGCATTGATTTACCTGGTTTTGAGCTGAAGGGCTCCCTCTTCTCCAGGTCCCTGCAACAAAAGACTTCTCTGTGCTCAGGAAGTCAGCTCGCCTCTGCTCTCTTCACATCTTACTCTTAAGAAAATGAGTCCAGTTTTTGGGTATGGGGCTGCCAAAGCAAAGATTTAGCTGTTCTGAAGTTGCCCTTATCCAGCAAAAGGAACAACAGAAGTATTTCTTGCCTCATTTCTTAGAGAGAAACCAACCCATATAAATACCCTACATGAATATTGAGATAAGCTCCTTTATACACAAACGCAGCATGCTAGTTTACTTGATTTTCATGACCTTAGTGGAATTAGATAAGATTAAAGAAAATAACCCTCTGAGATGAAGGCACAAAAGGCCAACACAAAACTACCCGTTGCTGCACAGTGCCAGGTGGGCTGCCCACACTGCCTTTCAAAAAACCTTAGAAAAGTGAATAGCAAGAAAAGGAACTGCGTGTCATCTACAAAGCCCAATATGTAAGAGGTAGTAAAACCACTTCCTCAACCTTGACAAGCAAGACATCAGCGATACACAAATGTGTTAGCTGCAACACGTTGGCATACATCAGGTGCAATAGGTACCTGATACATCGGATCAACTACCAGTAAGCAATGAAGGTCCTGGCCCCATCAAAACATCATCAGAAATGCTCCTACAAAACATAGAGATGACAGGTCCCATTCCAGGAACTGGACCAAGAAGTCATCCCCACCTCCATGCAGAAATTCCAGTTACTTGCATCCCAACATCTTGCCCTTCCAGCAAGTGCCAGGGATGCTCAAGTCCCCCATAAGAGCTAGGTCTGTGATCCAGAGACTTCCTTGAGTTGTTTAAAGGAGACTCCACTCACTTGCTCGTCCTGATCAGGTGGTCAGGACTCTCACCTCTGCCATGAGGCCAGAGTAGTTTCCAGGCAAGCACATGGAGAAGAAGTTAGGAGCAGACAAGGCCAAGCACACTCTTCTTGCTAATGATAAAATTACTTGTGGACTTTAATTCTTGTCTCAGCATGCCACCAAAGCCAGCCTACTTTGGGACACAATAGCTGATAAAAATAACAGTGAGATTAATACAGACTGGATAAAATGTAAGCACAACCATTCAGATGGATAAAACGTAAATACATTTACAAAAATGGATAGTGTGGATTAAATGTAAATGCAATCATCCAACAATAAAAAGAAAAACAGTAACAAATTCCAAGACAGAACATTGGCTAAGCTGCACACAGCGAGATGGGAAACACCAGGAAAAATTGAGCTCAAATCACTGGGTCAGTGGAGGGATTTGTTTCCACAGCTGGGCTCCTTCATGCCATTCCCATTTATCCAAATATCCCTGCAGCATAAAAAGAAAAAAGGGAACAAGGCATGAAGACCAAGCCTGACACACCACAGTGGTTCCTCAGAGCAGTGGACAGGCAACTTCAGCAACGCTGGCTCCTACGGCCCACCCCAGCCACCCTGTGTCCTTGGCATGGAGCACTTACAGGCACATGCAGGATATGAAATCACTCCATCCAGGCACTCGGCTCGAAATTTCTCAGGGTGTAAAACTTGGCGGTACCACTGTTTGCATTCAAAGAAAATATAATCCCCAGAGCGATAGGTGGAAGTGCTCGACAGGCTTGATGACTGTAGTTGAATATTATTAATTTCCATATTCCTCTCATGCAATGTACAGTTCTCTGCAAAAAGTACTTTCATTATTTGCCTGTATACCGCACACTGGACAACTGATGCTCTGAAACTGTAGGTACCAGCTGAGAGCCCCTGAGAGCCCTTTCCCCAGCAGTCCATCCCGCTCAGGTACGCTGGTCAATGGCTTCCTGGGGCACTGCCCCTCACCACCTGCAGCTTACGGATGCTCCCACACCCTGACTCCTCCCCAGGTGCTTCCCCAGGAAAGTTAAAGGCTTTCCCCTCAGCTTCAGCACTAAAAATGCAAAAACACAGCAGCTAAGCTGTGGCCAAAGTGGAGATTACTTACTTCCTTGATTGCACCGTGGATATTCTATCGTCCCGTCCACACACTGCACTCTGAAGGGTGGAGATGCTGGGTCCTCCACATATCCTCTTTTACACCGAAATTCAATGAAGTCACCCGATGTGGAATACAGTTTTCTTTCTATGACCCATTTCAGCTCAATATTGTTTCTGCCCATGTCTTCTTCAGATGCTGTACAGGCCACTTGAAAAAGGCATGAGAAGAGTGTCATCACTTCATACAGCTGCACCACAGGTACCTTGTTTTCCTCTAGAGCCTACAGAAGTTCTATGCATCAAAAGTAAAGACGTTGACATGCAAGCTAAAGGGAAAGAAAACCATGGCTGAGACCCCATGCAGAGCTATAGAGAAGCCTTTTCACTCTGACAATCACACAGGGCAAGATCAAAGCACAGGTGGGGAAGGTACCAGGCACCAGTGAACTGCCCCATATCTTTTTTGGGATCGCTCCTTCCCTTCTGCTCAGCAGTTCTCTGTATTTGTTTCCTCATGGCGGTGTCACGAATGCACCCCCAGATTTCCCCAACACTGTCACACGCTCTGACCCATCCTCCCCTCTCACTGCCTGCTGGCCATAGCAGTGTCCGCAACTCGGAAGTGCTCGAGAGCCCTGCACAGTGATGGAGACCTGCTCACACAGGCGGGGCTCAGCCAAACTCTCCTCCTCCCAAACCTGTTGGGATGGTGAAAGACAGCAGGCAGCAGAGGGGACTACATGAGCTACCTTCATTCCAGAAGAAACTCCTTCTGGACAAAAGAAGAACTCATTGCTGTTCTGCCCTGCTGGCGTCATGGCCCCAGCACAAGTGCTGCTGCACAAGTAATGCCCTCAGGATCTGAGAAAAAGACAACAGTAACAGTCACACAGCCTTTGACCACACAGCACGCACGTCAGCCTACCTAGGCAAACTGGGGGTCTTGTCCACTGCCCATTAGTACAGGTGATATACTGGGATCCTTCCAGGGTGTAGAGACTTGGGCATTTGTATTCCAGAGTTGTACCTTGCCGATATTCTTGCTTGGGGAAGGAGAGAAGGTCTCCATTTTCAATAACTGGAGGCGGGCCACATTTCCCACCTTTCCCTGGAAGGAAATTCTCAATCAGAGAGGATGCTGTGAGAGTTTAAATACAGCCTGATCTTAGTTCATCTGCTGGTTCTGCACCCCTTTCAGCTTCCAGCTGGATGGTGTTTGAGCCAAATGCTGCTGCATTGGTTCATGTGCTGAAACTTTCCATATGTCTGATGGAAACAAATGTGGTGATTATTCAGTGCACTCATGAAATCCTAGGAGGCACCAACACAATACCTAGGTATTGGCTCACACATCAAATTCTACTCTCAGTTGATTTAACATTGATTTGACTCCGTGGCACACAATATAGCAATGTTACTGACTGCATTATTTGGATCTCAGCTCACGGGGAAGCTGTTGACTCTGTTCTCCCACACTGATGGCAACATTTTCACTCTCTTCTCATCAGGCAGGCCAAGAAAGGAGATGCTAAGAAGTCCAACGACCGCGTCCCAAAATCAGACCTGGCCAGACACTGCGCTTAGCCTCAGGGTGGTTTTCTAGATGTGGCTCTCTCAAGTGAAGCCACCTGGGTCACACAGCTGGGACACTCATCTGAACAGACACCGCGGGAAATGGCTTTTTCCTGAACGTGCCAGATACATTGTGTTTGTGCACAATAATGAGACTGAAATGTGGAGAAGTAAATGCCACCTTGTCAGCTTCATGACAGTCTCACTGACAGGTGACTGTAGGAAGAGAGAGAGAAATTACCTCTACACTTTGGCAGCTCTGTCCAGGTCCCATTCTGACACACTACGGTGGAAGGCCCACTCATCTCAAAACCTGGCCAGCACTGATAGTGAGCATTCTCCTCAGGCAAATACCTTGACTTTTTAACACCTCGAACTTTACCACCAGCAATTTCTGGAGGAGGTTCACACGTCACATCTGAAAAGAGACACTGCTGCAGTCAAGTTTGCAGTCACTGAGGTGTTTCCCTATACAACCAACAGTTAAAGGAATCAACCTTGTTACAATTTCTGTCCAGAGTTTCTGCCTCAGATGAGTCACAGCTTCAAGAGTTCACCATAGAGAAAACAAGGAGGTGTGACAGTGGCAGCAGAACACTCTTTCTGGGACTCTCAGGAGATGGCAGTGTCAATGAGAGCTTCTAGAAAAAGCTAGCATTTCTGTAGCTACAACTTATAGCACAAGAAGCCACACCAGCCTTCCTGCATGGCCATGCCCCTCCCCTGGGACATGGAAATCCCTGGCATTCCTGGAAATCACAGGGGTAGCACCTGTGCTAGACCCAGGTGCTCTGCTCAACCACAGAGCTCTGGAGGACCAGCAGTGCTGGAGAAGCTTGTCAGCCTGCACGGCTCACCCTGCAGCCACAGATCTGGGCAGGGGACAGGAGCACAGCTCCTGCCAGCTCCTTGTCACAGGAATGCTCTTCTGACTTCCGTAGTCCTAGCAGATCTTGCATGGTTTAGGTCTGAGTCTCTGCTGGGATCTGCGTTGGTCAGAGTGGAGCCCTGGGGAAGAGCTGTTTCTCTCCCTTGCTGCTGCTTCCATTCAGATACTCCTGACAAGTTGGAATAGAACAGAGGACCCCTTGCGTGTCTTTCTGCTGAAGGCTGCTGAAATGGTGGACTCTGGGGAAATGACAGTGTCACCCAGGAGAATGCCAGAGCAGCCCATCTGAGGCCCTGCTTCTTCAAGACGGTTTTGCTGTTAATGAAAATACCCCTAGTATTTCTAGAAGCATCAGGTTAAATTAAAGTGCTGTGCAAGGAAGCAATAGCAAGTACAAAGTTGGGGTAGAAAACAGAAGTAAAAAAGGTAAAGTCTTTAGTGTGTTTAGGTAAACAAACAGTCCCCTCTATGCTAACAGGCAAGGTGAAAGCACAGGCTACTACCTCTGCAAGTTGGTGCTTGTGACCATACTCCATCCATACAAGTGACATAATTTCCACCCATCATTTGAAAATTGCGTTCACATTCATACTGCACTCTGGCACTGGGCAGATACCTCTCCTGTTGAGTGCTTGTAATATAAGCATTGGGAATTTCAGGTGCAGGTCCACAGCTAACATCTGAAAAGAGACGTGCATTTAAGCACCGTAGTGCAGCAACACGACAACACAGAACATTGCATTCCAGAGCACCATTGTACCTGATGAGCAAAACCGGTTTGTGTAACACGGATCATTTTCTACAGCTAGAAAAGGAAGATACTGTGGTCTTTATTCTACAACACTTCACCACATACTGTTTTTTTCTGGAGTGACTAAAAAGAGAAAAGGAGTTGCAGAGATCAGCCAAATGTGCAGCCTGGTGCTGTACAACATTGTGCGCCAAAAGGCTGGAGAGTGAAGTGCTTTCTTTTGTATTTGAAGGCAGCTTTCAGCAACTGGCATTCTTAGTGATATGAAAATAAAATACAATACGCTGCCAGTAACCTCCTCCCTTGCAGCCAGCATTCATTCCTCCATAAGCCTCTGCCTGCTTGATTTCAGCAGAGAGCTAAGTTTCAGCTAGTAGCTTCAGCCCATGGGGGAAACGATTTCTTTGCTGATCTGCTCTGCTCATTGTTACTCAGGAGCCAGAAAGACAGGTTTTGTAGTAGCCCATTCAAAGCAAGTCACCGGTTGGCTCTATTGGGCCAACTCACCTGCTTGCCTGACTTGACATTATTTTAATTCACAACATGAACGACTAAGTAGGATCTACTCAGAAGTAGAACCTGTACCTTCACAGAAGGGCGGTACCGTCCAGTTTCCTCCTCTGCAAATAATTTCGGGGGAGCCAACAATTAGAAACCCCTCATCACACTGGTAGCGAATTGTTTCACCAGCCTCATAAATTTCCTTGTTTCTGCCTTCCATTTGAGCATTGGCAACTTTTGGAATACTTCCACATGGAATTTCTGAAAAGATACAGAAAGATCATGCTTGTGCTAATGTGATACACATAGCATGAGTGCACTGTTTCCACCTCACAGATGCTTTAGAGAGCTTTTTCTAACATCAGCATAGTCATCCCCTGACAGTGGATTTTATATAAAAGGTAACATATGGAAGATTAAATAAGTCATTCCCCTAAATAGGCATGGATGTCAGTCACCGAAATATTTAGATCTTGGTTTTAACCATGCCAGAAAATGTTAATAAAGGCTTCTGTCCCTTGCTACACCAAAGTGGTTTCCATCACTGAGGCACCAAAGCAACTCCCAGTCACCAGTTGGCTCTGTAGAAAAGAGATCCTTGGATTATGAGGATGTGCCCAGGGCTCACCTGGCATAGATATGAACTGAACAAAGACTGCAAGAATACAAAAGAATATTTAAAAACTAAACTGCATTCAGAAAGTCAGTCTTGCATCCAGACAGGATTGCTCTGAAGATAGCCATGAGGGATGATAAGATTCCACAGCAAACTATGGAGTTACTGGCCCTTACTAGTCAACCTCCAGTTTTAAATTCTTTCCATTTCATTGCTAAATGTGCTTCAGAAGAAGTACTTTTTTGTATTACCCAAGCATGTAGGAGCTGTAGTCCAGCTTCCCATAGAACAAGTTATCTCCGATGATCCATTTAACATGTAACCAGAACGAGAAACATACTTGAATCTAGCACCAGCCAGATATATTATTTTCCCTTCTTTTTTAATTTTTAAGTTTGGATTTTCCAGCCTGGGAACATCAACACATTCTATGGGTTCTGGTGGCAAACATGGTCTTTCTAAAAAAATACAGAAAACACAGATAAACAACAATGCAAGACAATTTATATTCCAATGACATATGCCATCTAAAACTGAAAAGAAAAAAAAATAATCCAAACATAAATTAAATGGCTTGAAAGGAAGATGAAGAAATATCTAAGATACACAAAGAAAATCATCTGTCTCATTTCCCTCCTACATGGGGTTTCTCTCTGTTCCTTTGAACCAAATAACAGCTGTTTTCTAGTTCATACCAAGGAGGTACAGTTACAGCTTAGCATCAATAACAGGGAAAATTTCATAGTCAGAGAAAGAAGGAGACATCATCTTGTTTTGGGATACTGAAAGTGAGTTCCTAGAATGTCATCTATTAAATTTTTCCACCATTAATAAAGTTGTACCAATGTCCTAAGCGGTTTTGTCATGACATGATGAAAATGAAAACAAGAACAGAACTTACAAAGTATTATAATGTACTTCCTGATAAATACAATGGATTAAATCTCTGCGAAGTCCTCCTGAGTCAGGGATGTTCCAATGCTTTCTTCTGCTATACTACTGTAGAGTGACTGAACGTAAATTATGTTTTCTATGATTTTAATTAATTAATTTTAATTAATTAGTAAATTAGGTTCTATTAGTTGACACATCAAGTTGGGAGCATATGTTTGCACTGAATTCCATGATACAAAAGATCTAATAATAGTCAAAGTTCCTGTTCAGTAACTGGGACGGGGATTTTTATTTCAGTAGAAGTTATTTTATGAATAGCTCAAGCATTTTTTGGTTATTCTTCTCTGTGTCTGCCACTCACCAGCAGAAATGGAGACTCACAGGTAATGCAAAAGAAGAGAAACCACATGGCATCAGAATTTTGCAGCTTAAAAATACAGACATGGTTGGCATGTTGTGGACATCAGTCACCAGCTGGCATCTCATTTGTTCCATGCTCAGCTATTTCCAGAAAACACTTTATTCTACCTCTTAACGAAATTCCACTTACAAGATATCACCTGCATCAGTAATATTTTACCAACTGAAATACAGATTCCTCAGCATTTCTTAGAATAGATGGCCTGAGTGATGCCATATCATTTATAATCCTATCACAGGAAGAAGCCACCACACACAAAAAAAAAAAAAAAAAAAGAGAGAGAGAGAAAAAGCAAGAAAGTATAAAAATGAAGAAACCCAAGTACTAAAACAGCGAAATAATAAATAGTACTGATTTTTTTTCACCAGGATACTATTAAAGGCCCCCAGTCAAAACTGAGACTCCATTCTGCAATATACTAAACAAACAAATACACAGATCTTGAAGGACTGCCTGAAAGTTTTATATGCCATCTTAGGTAAATCTCTGTAAACAAAAAGACTTACTGTCCAGCAGTTGGTTAACCACACTTTAGGAACTTATATTCTATTGCTTTTCTGCAGTTACCTGTTCATGATAATCTTAACATAATATCATCCTCCTGCTAATGATGACTGCAAATGCATAACATAGAAATTCATAATAAAACAAATAGAAAAAACGATCCACTACTGACCCACACAGTGAGGTGGTGATTGCCATTTCCCTTCCATACATGTTATTTCATTCACACCAATGAGCTGGAAACTCTTCAGACATGAAAAAGCTATTTTACTCCCATGCTTGTAATTTCTTCCAACTGTTATTGGCTGAGCACCAGGCAGCTGAGGTGGAGGTGGGCATGTGCTCTCCTCAGCTAAGGACACACACTCGTGTTAGAACAGAACATAAGATAAAGTGTAGCAGTTCATCACAAATTGCAATACAAACAACCAAGAAAACACTGGCGTTGGATAATTCTTCAGCATCTATCTCAAGCTTTAATTAATATAATGATCATTTTCTTTGTGCTTCAGAAACGCCAGAGCTACCTTCAGATGCTCATATGCTTTCAAACTCATAGAAAACACAGGCACAGCTGCCTACAGCAATCTAAGCTGAAGCTTCTTGCAGTCCCTCCTTTCCCTTATGCACAGCTGCACACTCTTGCGTGCTTTCCCTCTCTCTCATGAACTACTTTAGGAAAAGTGGACCAACTTCTGGGGATCTTGTTTTGTTTTGTTCTGTTGCTGTTTTTTTCTTCAGACTTAGCTGATAACAGCTAAATAAGAATCACAAAAGGAAACAAAGAAAACTTCAATTTTGCCACTCAAAAAATGAAGGGCTGCTCCTGCCAAAGGAAAGAAAAAAGAAGGGAAGAAGGTAGATCTAGGAAGGAGGAGACCTTCAGAGCTTGGTTTGTTGCTTCCAGTGGTTCCAGAAAACTGAGAAGATAGGGACACTTGTTTTTGAAAGGGAATGCTCCCTGGAGTGACTGCCACTCTGTGCACTTCTCCCATTTTCAGGCATCATTCCCATGAATCTGGCAAAACCAAACCAGGCAATGAGGCAATGACTGGTTTACAATCATGCCTTCTACAGGCAATATCCTGCTGTGCTATACATAAAGGCAATCCTGCAGGCATCCGACCTTTAGTGTGTATTACATAAGGGCAGTCTCCTCTACGCCTGTGCTTTTGACTTGGCCAACTCAACTTTTTTTCTTGTTGTTTCACTAGGAAGTGAAATCACTAGGAAGTAATTGGAAAAATAGAAGGAAAAAAGAAGAAAAATCAGGAACAGAAAAGCTTTAAATGTTTACAGGAAATAAAGGAACTTTGCCGGAGCTTGAGCTACGTGCTACTCTCATTTGCACCACAGTAAAGCCCTTTGGAAGAACTGAGCTTAAATTTATCATTGTATCTTTTCTCACATCAGAAGTGACAGTGACAACTGTTCCAGTTGTCAGAGTAGAGATTAATAAGCGTGCCTTGCTAAAGTACTGTGTCTCTAAACCTAGTTAATTATTCAAATGATTCCCATAATTATTCATGACTCGCCTTTAGCATGTAATGGAATAAGCATGTATATAAGCAGGTAAGCATTTCTATTTCAGACTAGTGACACAGCAACACTAAGCAGCTTTAATAATGAGCATTTATCATTCCTAAATAAAAGAAGAAATTGTCTGCAAATCTGAAAACATACCTGTACATTCAACCTCTGGTAACCATTTTCCAGACACACAAGTTGCCTGTTTAATACTTTTGTCACCTGATTTACATACATAATGTATAACTTTATGGAATCCAGTCTCCTTTTTTGGTTTGGAAACACGACCGCTGTGCACAAGCTCAACATCCACTGGAAGTACACACTGAGGAAATGGATCTGGGGAAAAAAAAATCAACAAAAAGAGCTAAAAAATAGATGTAGTTGAGTTAATATGTACATACACATTCACCAATGAAGGGCTCATCAGTTTCCCAACGCATGTCCATGGGTAAGTATTTTTTTGATTTACTGTAGTCTGAAGTAACTACAAATAGTTACAAATAGAATCATTTTTGTTCCAGCTGTCTAAAGCAGAGACTGTTCCCACTCACAAAGCCATCATTTTTATGTTGACAGGACCCCTTTTGCTGGGTGCAGTAAGTAATATAAAACCAAAGCATTCTTTTCCTCCCCTAAAACTATACAAAGGTAGCAAGATGAGCAAGACAAGGAACCTTCTTTTGCTTGTAGAAACAGAAGCATAAAGGAAGTACTACACCACACTGAGTATGTATCCGGTATCAGACTCCTGTGGAAGTGTATCTAAGTCACAACCACATCTTGTGCCCTTGACGGGTGATTCTGAGAGTCAGAACACAAGCCACTTGTGAAAGCTAAGCAGAGTGTGTTTTGTGCTAGAATCAGTCCTCAACATAATTGTAAATAAAGGTACACTGTACTCAAATCACTGATGAATACAAAGTCACTTGTGAAGAAAGCGGGAGGCCAAGAATTGGATATATCATAAAATGTATTCTGTTAAAGTGAAGTGCTGGAGTAATTTATCCCAGATAAGACTTCTCGTCCAGTGCCGCTTTTTTCTTAAATTACT
Organism: Ibycter americanus; assembly: GCA_035590275.1. Lineage (NCBI taxonomy): Eukaryota > Metazoa > Chordata > Aves > Falconiformes > Falconidae > Ibycter > Ibycter americanus. The sequence goes on along the minus strand of JAVJGI010000032.1, from coordinate 11,573,241 downwards.
AACTCCAATGTAATTTTTTCCTTTTTCTTAGGAAAAGGCTTTGTTTTATATTTTTTTAAAGGTATTACTTTCATCCAATTTATGCAGTGCAAAACTTAATGGGAAGATGAGAAAAAAGAGAAAACTACTGATCAGAAATGACAAGGACTAATCCACATAAAAATGGTGAGGATGGGATAAGCCTAGCACATTGTGGCTATTAATAGTATTTTGAATTCCCAGTATGATTTTAGAAAAGCAAAGTAGTATACAGAGACATAAAACTATAAGTAATTAATGCAACAGGCACGCTACTTTATTACAGCTATGTCCCAAGGCTTTTGAAGGCTTGTTACTAGGGAGGAACACTGGAAAAATGGGTAAAAGCCACCGTACACCAAAGATCTACCCCCATACTTGATTTTACCCACTGTGCAAGTGTCTGTTTCCTTTCCCAAACCTGCTCAGGGTGCTTACAAACTTTTACATGCAGGATCTTTCCAGGATGAAGGACATGTTCACATTTAAAAGACGAGTAAACAAAAAAACCCTTAGTTGAGATGCATGAAGCTATAGTATCTCTGGCTACATATTGATGGCTGAAGTCCTTAACGTTTTGAGTAGAACTATATTACACTCACACCTGAAATACTATGGAAATATTATGTAAACAGATTACCGGCACAAAGAGGTAAAGGCTTCCATTCCCCATTAAGACATTTTATTATCATTTGCTTAGAATTGCCAGAGCCTTTTTTACATCCACAAGTTACTTCATCACCGTGTGAAAACTGGGTCTGGTCTTCCTGATGAAGAACAACATTTGGAATAGAGGAAGGTGATCCACATGGCACTTTGTCTTCTGTTGAAAAGAGCAGAAGTATTCCAGAATAATATCGGACTCATATGAATAGCTGAAAGACCTTAAATAAAAATAACTATATTTGCATATGGTGAGTCAAATCTACTTCCATTAACTGTAACAACTAAACTTCAACACAGCTGAAGCATGTGTATCTTTTTACATCAGTTTACTAAATCCCTCTCCTGTCTTTTCCCTTCCTTTTCCATCACTGTGGTAACTCCACAGCATGCTCCACAAGTAGTTTCAGCTAACATTAGTTTCCCAAACTGTTTTTCATTGGTACATAACTTTCAATTAATCCAACACACTTGGATCTCTTGGTGGGATCAATCAACTTCCATGATTCTGATCAGTCAAAATTATATTTGATTATACATCTACATGTCTGTAATATGCACTTTCAGTTACTATTATTACAAGAACTGAAAACCATTCTTACATCACTTAGAGGGCTACACCGCTCTTGCCTCTGTGTGATATTAGCAGTTCCTGCTTTGGGCTGTCACTGTTGCAGTGGCAGTGATAGCAAAGGGTCATGGCTTGCACAGGTGAGTGCAGCGTGTGAGTAGGTTTTTTTGAAGGAAGAAAAAGGTATGTAAGGGGAATAAGGGCCTGCTCGGAATGTGGGACAGGGAAGACCCATGATAACCTCAAAAATTGTATTTGAACTACCCTGTACTCAAGTTTGGACTATTCTTCTGTCAAGCCTTTGCACTGAAACGATTCTCATTGGATCAAGGGTTGACAAGATGCAAGCTCCATGCTGTACATATTTAAACCATCAGCATTGCCTAAGGAAGATGTGTCAGAATGTATATGTATAGGGACAGAATAAACCAGTCCACAAAAACCCTACCATTTATTGGTTCTGCTGTTAGATCATCCTCTGCCGTAAGAATGCCCTAAATTATTTTCTGTATTTACAGATGTTCAGCTTGAATATTCCATTCTACTTTAATTCTGAGACAGTCTCTTAACAAACAAATAGTAGTTTTGCACAAGCATTTTTAAACCCCTGTCATTGCCATTCACACTCTCAGGTTTGAGGTACACTACCTAACAACATGCACGGCTGATCAAAACTGGCTTTAGGGGTAACACAAGGAAAAAGAACAAGTATGTTGCATATTTGAAACATGCTTAACATATCTAATTTGGAACTTGCAAATCAGTGAAAAGAGGCAAGGCATAAAAGCATGCTAGCAAACCTAAAAATTACCCCAAGCAGATCCTGTAAGGAGGAAGTGGAAATCATCAGCATCAACATCTTATTCCTCCCAGTGAATGACTTGAAATACTGATAACGTGCTATAATTTCCCTCCAAAACACACCAGACTGAAGCCATTGACTTTAGGACCCAAAAAGACTGTGGGAGGGTGAACATAAACCCGGAAAAAGGGGTAAATAAGAGAAAGTGTGTGTATAACAATTGTAATTATAGATAACTGTTTGTATTACTCAGATATTCTGTATTATTTATATATTTATAATTATTCTTTATATATTACATATTTATTTTCTTTCTCTTTCTATAATCATTTGATCTGGAGTCACAACACCTTGTTTGGAATCTGAAGATTTCAGTTTTACTACTAATAAAATTTTGGCTTTACATATGGTGTGTGTTTACTTTTCATCCATAACATGTTTTAAAATGTTACGTATACCTGAAAATACGTAGGTTTAATTGTGAAAATATTTGTGAAGTATTAGCCTACAGTGAATTATAGACTTCTCACAAGTAAGAGTTACATAGATTACCAATGCAAGAGGGAGGAGATGACCACTGTCCATCGACACATTCTATTTCCTTTGATCCAATCAATTTAAATTCGATGTTGCATTCATATTGCTTTCTGTCCCCATGCTGATACTGTTCCACAGAGCCACCAGCAATACTTCCATTGGTAATCTCAGGTGGAGGTCCACAGCCTCTGGTGTTCACTGAAATCAAGAGATCAAATCTATGCTCTGAACTCAGTACTTTTAGCACAGATGTGTGTTAAGTGCAACACAAAATAAATTGAATTTGTTGTTTAAAGTTAAGAAAACTCAGTAGAACAGGTTAATCAGGTCATTGGTTTATGCCATTGAATATCTAGATTCATGTTGGTCTGGAGATCACAAACAGATATTTGTGATCCTGGCTCACTCTGCTCTCTTACTTCCACGCACTTTCAATTGCCTGCTACAGTAAAAGAAATGGTTGATAAAATCAACCCAGTTTTAAGATTTAAAAAGCGTTATATGGATAACACCTTCAGTATTCCTTAAAAAAAAAAAAAGGTGAAAATTCTGCAAGTAATAATAACCTATGTTATAAAAATTACCCAGCAAGTGATATGTACTATGTACTGTATATTAAAGGAATTCACTTCTGATGGAGTGAACGGAACTCCTGTTAAGGGAGCTTAAAATCTTTCTGAGCTAAAAGAGCCAGCTATATGAAATATGCTTGTTTTTAAATGCAAAAGAGTGAGGAAAAAGGAACAATGAGAGCATGAAGGACAACAAGGAAATTGATTGAGTGGGAAGAAAAGGAGATGAGGAATATGAGATCCTTTCATCCTCCCAAGCTTTCTCATGAAAGGGCATAGCGCCAGCAAAAGAAAATCTTTTCAGATGCCAGTAAGTTGTTCTCAGTCTTAAAAACCAATAAGAACAGGGGCATATAGCTTCCCTTCTGCGCAAGTTTGTTCATCCTACTGGATGAAGCTGAAGAATTTCAAAACCTTCATCACTGAGCTTCTTTTGCTTGGGTCTAGCTCTGTGTCACTTCCAAACCATTTTTCTTCATTATCATGTGATCAGAAAAAGGAATATAGGGTACAATATCTGATGGGTATCAACACTAGGCAGTGGCAAAACTTAGGACATTTAGGATACAGTAAGAGAGGACATTACTCAAATTAATCACTCCTGGCTGCCATATTGCACATTATTTATGTCTTTTTAAATAATATTTTATTTTCATACATTACAGTCAATAACCTGAGTGAAATTTTGCCCAAGCCATTTACCAGCTCACTTTTCATTATTGCAGAACTCCACTTGGCATAACTAAAGCTACCAGAAATTTCAACACTGAAAGTTCAGCTGTTCAGAATCTTTCACATGAAGTAGCAAACCACTATGAAATGACCCAGAGAGGACCAGTTCCTGCCCTTTTAGAGCTGAAGATGGGATATTGGTTCTTGGGAGCAAGACTAGCTTATAGAAGGTGTCCACAGAAGTCTTCGGGACCCAGGCATTTTCATCTATTTCTTTCTACATTAAAGTTAACAAAAGAATTACCTTTACACACTGGTGGTGGTGGAAACCATCCGAAGTAATAGCACTGAGTAGAGGCAGGTCCCACTCTAATGTAATTGTTTGCACAGGTAAATTTCACAACATCTCCATTGTGGTATTTACCCTCCTTGGGAGAAAAATCTCCATTGGGCAATGTCAGCATGTCGCATTCTATTGCTACAAAGACAAAATAATTTAACATCTAGTATACACCTTACAAAAAATATATGAAATGTTACCAATTAGAACAAAACCAAAGTAAGTCTTAAAGAAAAAAACTTCATGAAGTCTATAAAGAGTTATACAAAGGCAACAATATTCACCCAGACACTGCGGTGTTGGACTCCATTCACCATTTATGCCACACCTTGTGGTACCAGTTGGCATATTACTTGCAGTTTGATATCCCTCCAAACATGCATACTCAATTGTTTCTTCAGGCAAGAACATAGTTCTGTTTGCGTGGTAATTCAAAATGTCCACATGAGGTGTTTTACATGATTCTGTAGAATAAAACAAACAGTACATTTTGTGATCCAGAAACACTACCCTTTGGAAGCGTCATTTCTGGAGCTGCTTTAATGCGTGCTAGTCTACTGAACTACTCAGTATATTTGAAACAATAAAAATTCTTCATTGCCAGAATATGAATGTAGAACATCACATGTAGCATATTCATATAATATCTATTGCATTAATCTTCAGAAACATGTATCTAGAAGTAGTATCTAGCATAAATATTTCTTCTTTAGATGCAATTCCTTTCCTTCTACTATATATTATTATTATTGGTGTCATAGCAAACAGTCTGTAGTCCTGTTCCCCAAGGTCATTTGGGAGGGGGTCTTTTCTTTTACTATCCTGCACCGCTGTTCAGGAGAGGAGAAAACTTCTAAAAGGAGAAAGAAAAAGTCAGTATGGAGGTATTTTTGGGAAAAGCACTCCATTGGTTCTTGTACTTTTTAACACCAGGGCAGACATATGCATTGTGCTTTTTATGCATAGGGATAACATCTTCCCAAATAATGACCCTATTTTTCTCTAGTCTGGTCACATTTCAAAAAAGTTCTTGGCAGAATCTCTTGGTTCACAGGCATTTCTATATAAATCTTCCCTCACGTGTGAAAAGTGGGAGAATTGGGAGTAAATTTGGGCACATGTACCTTGTGCCAGGTAAGAATCACTGGAGAGGTGTGATTACCATCTAGTTTGTGTTACAGAGATCTAAAAAGATAGCTCACCTAGGAAACAGTAGATATTTTCCCACCTTATTCACTTCCTCTATGTTTTCTCTATTTCTTGGACCTCCAGAAACGTTAACATCTGGAGGATCAGTCCTCTGTTTGAGTCTCCTTCTGCCAATAAGAAAATTCTACAAATCTGGATGACAAAAATCTGAGTACACAGGACATCATGTCTGCGCCAATGACAATAACAGGGAGCTCTGAAGCCTTGGTGCTACTCACTGATGCACTTTGGAGGTGGAGTCCAGCCATTCTCTTGACACTGTGTCACTCCTATTTCTTGTCCTTCTGGAGTTACAAAGCCAGTATGACAACTATAGGTGACCTTCTCCTGTAAATCAAATGTGTTCTTTCCAAAAGTGAAATAACCGTTGTCAAAATTGACATTATGGCATTTTTCTGAAAGAGAGAGATGGAATTTCTTCCAAGTAAAACACTGCTAAACTACATGTTTATAATACACAGAAGGAGCACAAATGAAGCACCAGTAGGACTGAGAATATTTTTAAGAGGACATGAGTTTTTGCTTCTGCATTGAGCTCTCTTCCTGGGGGACAACTGGAAAGTGAAAAGTCAGAGTTCACTGTTACCAACTCATGCAGCACAAACAGGGATGGACAGGAGTTTGATTTTCAGCAATCCTGCAAGCTTCCAAAATTGCATGTCCACATCTTGTCTTCACTACAAATGAAATTCAGGTTGGGCATGCACAGCACCGCGAGCGCATAGAGGATCTTCTGTCCATATTGCAAGGGGCAGGGGCATGCCAGAGATCACCACGGTGTGCAGGTACCACCTCAGTTCTACCAGAGAGAAATCATTCAGAGTGCACGTGCTGCAGGACTAAAGCAAATTTGGACCAAAAGAACCAAACGCTAAAACACTAGTGCTGACAGATGCATTGTTATAACTGATTTCATATCACTTGGAATACATTGTTTAAGGCAGTCTAAATGGGTGGAAATCAGTCATCTTGGTTGGATGTTATGGTCTTGTATTCTGAAATAAAACTTCTGTGGTATGCTAAATTCTTTACAAATAAATGATTCTGTGAAGGAGTTTCTTCATTTTAAGAAATTGACACTACAACAAATAGCAATATTTGTGCATTAGAGAGTCAAGGAAATAAAGATATGAAAAAATAAAGACTTTGAGAAACACTAGAAGATGTATTTGAATGCTGGAAGCAGAGTTAATGATACTTTAGTGCAACAGCTTCAGAAGTTTAAATTCTATATCAAATTTTTTGGTGTTTATATCAGTGATGCCCACAATACCCTAACACTAGGAATCATAAAATTTTATTTTGCTTGTTCATTGCTATGTCAAAATCTATGTGGGTGACAGTCCAAAATATTCTATGGTGAGTGTCTCTATCAGGGTGGAACTGTTTCCTAAAAATATTTTTACAGTCCAAGAAAAGTTAGGTTGTATTATTTCTTTTGTCCATATGACATCATTATCTAAATTGCGCGAAGTTCCTGAGAGAGGTTCTAGCAATTTCAAGCTTGGTACTAGTCGGGAACAAAAGCTGGAAACAGTTAGGAGAGGTAACTTTCTTATTTTCCCCACTTTCAGTATGATGCCAACTGGAAAGGAAGCAAGAGAAACAAGGGTCAGGTGGCACAGAGAGAGGCAGAAAGGAGACAAATTACAGATAGGCTGTGCAAGGGAAATTTTTACTATTTGTTACATTACTGCACAGCTACGTGCACAAGATTTCACTACGGAAGACAAAGGGACTATGACTCCCATCCCAGAATGTAAGCACATTCTAGGAGATCAGCATGAGTCACATGTGGATGTTTTACAAGGCTACGTTTTGCATGTCTGTATAGCGACTGACCGCAGCAGTGTAACAGGGACATGAGAACTGCGTGAGACAGTTGAGAGAATCACAGCATTGTGTTTCAGTTGCAGAGCACCTAGACTTAGAGTTACTAAGCAGTGGTGATGGATTAATGCAGGTGATTTGATGACTGATTTACTGGTTTAAGCTAGAAACCTCAACAAAATACAAGCACACTCACTTTTACGGATACATCTTGGAGGAGGTGACCAGTCATTCTTTGTGCACGTGACTTCCCCACCTTCATGTTCAGTATAATAGTCATTGTTGCAGACATATTTAACTCTTTCACCTTCCTTGAAAACTTTCTGCCAGCTATATATGAAATAACCGTTTTCCACGTATCTGACATGGCATTTTTCTATGGAAGGAAGATAAGTACATTTAACCACAGTAATTTGCACAGCAAGAACTGAGGTAAATTAATTCTTAGGACGACAGTTACTAAAAAACAGGCTTCCAAGCACCTTTCTGTAGTCTTCAATCCCAAGAAGATATTCGTGTTCAAACCTGAATGAAAGCATGCTTATTTCACTGCCCTAAGATTAACTAATCACATGAGCAGGAGTGGAAGTCGCCACATAAAGTGCTGAGAAGTGGTATAGTAAACAGTATCACTTACCTAGTGTTCATAAGCAAGCCTGTCTAACTTCAGTGCATCTAGCGTCATGTACACCTGCTCTGGTTTGGTCTGCTGTGTCTGAAATGTTGATGTCTGCCCTGAGTGATTTTCAGCATTTGCCTCTAGAAGATTTTATCATCTTTGTGCAAATGTATCAGCCTCTAAAATCAGCAACAGCTAAGCACACTGGCTTTACAACACCCTGCGCCCCCAAGAGCCCAGACACACGGAAGATGGCTGAGGGAATGATGTAGCTGTGCTACCTGAGTAACCGGGTCCTTTTGTCCAGGCAGGACTCCATTCATTTCCTGCACTGAGCACCACTCAAAGCACCACAAGGGCAACAGGGAAAGATCAACCTTTTGTAATCCACTTCCAAGCCCCACCCGTAAGCAGGAACTTTACTGTGACTGAAGATACATGTTAGGAAAGCAGGCCTCAGCTTGCTGCTTTAAATCTATTTTAAATCTAATTTATTTTAAATCTAAGTCAGTGTATCTGGATCTTTTGCTGACGCCATGCTCACTTTCAGCTTACTGCAAGAGTGTGCCCCCTTCTCAGCTTCAAATGTTATCCAAAGGGACCAGGCAATGGATCTCAGAGAGCAAACTCTAGACAAAGTGCCAAAGACATAGAGGGAAGAATATATCTACATAGAGTAGAAACTCCCTGTTTATATGTGCAGATGAAAGTAGATGCATGCACATACCCCGGAAGCTGGAGAAGAGAAATGTTTCCTGTGTGTTTCTTAATCTCATGAATGGTTTTGGGAGTAAAGAATCTCCAAAATCCAAAAGCATTGTTTCAGCCTTACTTTACTCACTTCAGAGTGTCTCTTTCTTACCAGCTGACAGTTTGAGCTCTGCAAATAGGATGGACAGTCTGGCTGCAGTTCCAGGGATCAATTAAAGCAGTTCTACTTTAGCAAACTGTTCCCTGTTCCGTCTTGTGCTCCATTGGCACAAATTCTGCCGCACAGACCTTTGACAATTATAACAGAATTGAGCATATAGTGGAAATGTACTTACTGAGGCATTTTGGCTCCGGAGACCAGCCCCTTTCAGAACAGACCATTCGAACCCAGTATTCTCCACTCGGGGTTGAATAACCATTATTGCAGTGGTAATCAGCTTGCTGCCCCAACCTCATTGGAAAGTAATAGTATTTGTTGTACTCCAATGATTCACTTAACTTGCCATTTTCTATAGCTGGATAATCACACGGTTTACCTTGAAATAAAATTGAACAGTAACAACATCAGCACATGCATGACAAGAAGCTCAGGACACAATTAATTCAGATTCAGCTTGATCATCTGAGCATTTTCTGAAACTGACAGAATCAGGACCGCACACCTTGGCAGATCCTAAGGAGTGCAGGAACAATCGCACTTTGCTTCTGCTGTCTTTGTCAGTGCTTACACCTATGTTGCTTCCCTTCGATTCCATTGCAACCAACAGAAATCAAGTCAATATTCTCAGTGGACTCCAAAGGCTGAGTCATAAGACCAAATGTAAGTATTTATTCTACAGTGAGAGAACACCATCTTTGTAGCCTGTCTTGACTAGATTTGCTATACTGACCATAATGGCAGCCCAGACAGCTAGCTCAGATACAGACACTGAACTCTGGACTCTAAAATTGAGATGACTCCTGTCACCATTTTCATTTGTAACTTCTGGGATCCTGCACCAAAATCTCTTCCTAGATCTTTTAATTTTGATTTTAAAACTGTGTTGTTTTTCTTTTGTTTTCTCAGTTTCTCAGAAGAACTGACTCTTTTCAGGGACAGCTCAAGGACAGAAGAAGATTCCCAGCAGCTTTCATTCAATTTTACCCAGGGTGTCCTACTTGCCCATGGCAGGTATGTTCCTCCTGAAGTGCCCTGACCCAGAGCCTACATGCTGAGGCAGGGGACATCACCCACTGGACAGACCATTCAATAATGAGTGAAGTGGTCTCAGAATGATATCTGAATTTTAGAATCCACATATATAGAGAGGAAACATTAATACAGATACTAACTGCACTTCTCAGAATAGTTCAAATCATCTTATCCAAAGGTTCATTTACAAGACTGATTTGATCAGGGTTTCTCTCACATTCTAAGTTTTACTTTTATTTTCAGTGACCAAAGAGTGCTAGATTATGAAATTAGTTGCTAATTTATTTATTTATTTGATAATACTGTGCCTACTGGTAAAACTATAATTGTAGGTATGGGAAGTTTAAGCCAAGAATGAACTCATCAACAATTAAGAATATCTTGTTTTGTTATTTGACAGGTTATAATAGGTAGAATAAAACTGTGATTGTTCATAATATACCAACATACAACTGCAAGTAAAAATAACTATGATGAAAGATACCTTCCAACCCATGTTTTCGTTTGGATACTTTAACACTCACTACATCCTCTTATCTTGACTGGCATGCTACTCCTCCGGCAGACCACAAACCTTCCTGACAGGGAGCCGACTATAGCACATTTTAACATGCTTTCAGAAATACAGTAATAGGTAACACCTGTGTTTATAAACAAAATGTAACTGTAGATTATACCATTGCTTTTATAGCTGTTTTTCCAAACCACCAAATGAAGTTTTAAATCACAAAGAAACACAGTGAATAAGCAACTCTCACTTCTCATGCTTCTAAAGTTTTTCTCTTGGCCTCTTTTTCACTGATATATTTCCAAAACCTCTACATGTTGTGTCTTCATTCATGAGAGCTACTTACGGATACAACCTGGATCAGGCACCCAGCCATTCTTGGTGCATTCAGCTGTGTTTCTGCCAGTTGTTGTTCTAATTTGATATCCAGCATTACACTGTATTGTGATTATATCACCTTCTTTGTAGTTGTTGCCTTGAGGTCTAAAGCTCCCATTGGGAATTCTTGGAGGAGAGCATAGAATTACTAAATAAAAAGAGAAAAACTGGATGCTAATTTGAAGATTATATTTGTATTTATTACATAAATTCTTATTTTCATAGCATATTAACCATAACTGCATGAAATTGTTAAAAAGATGTTGCTTAGGGCAAAGAAAAGGTTACACTTCTCTCCCACTCTTAGAAATGTACCACTTTGTAAGAGGAGAGTCACAGCTCTTATTGATGTTAGGCTAATTAAAAGACTAAACCTAAACTGCAAAGAGAACGGTCAAACTCCTTTGAAAATGGTGATATCAACTTAAGATTGTTCTTCCTACAACACTATCTCACTATTTCAGAAGAACTCTTGAAAGGCAGCTTATAACTTAAGTCAGGTTTTTAATTTGAAAGACACTTTGAAAGATACTTCTGTAATTTCCAGTAATTTCTGAAAGGTTGCATGTACACTAACAATTTCTTACTGAAGTTCCATCAGTGAAATAGGGATCATTTTTCAATTGTTCCTCTTCAGCTGGAACTGATTGATCAGGACTAGTAGCCTGGAAATTTATAAAGAATGGATATAATGACTAGCAACCAGGTGCTCAGTCTGCTCAAACCACCGTAAGACTCATCAGGACACTCAGACAAAATGCAGAGATCAGTTCAGTAGGTCAAGCAAACTTCTATTCTCTCAAATGTTCTTACAGGGTGAGATGCTGAGTGGTATTTTACGGTGTGGTTAGTCCTATGATTACAAGTAGCAGAGTCTTATCCATGGGGCCACCGCATCTCAACTACTGAACACAGAAGACCTGAGATGCATTAACTTGTATCTCCCCCTCAAAGAACTGCTTGTGATTCATAAGTGTAGACTATCAAGCTAAGGCTATTAGCTTTCCCCAGTCTTAGTCATACTGCTACAATTCATATGGTATCAAACAAATATTTATTTACCCAGTCTTCCAACATATAGCAAAGCCACTGACTTGTACCTGTTATGTTCAGGTTAAACACACTTAGAAAGGTATCAAGATGTGATGTGAAGACAATAGGACTTAAAAAAACCATACCACTTCTCTAAAAACTTAGTTTGAAATGTTAATTTTTCAATGCATTAAAAATTTCAGGTTCCTTCTGTAGTTTAAATTTCTCTGGTATTAATACTTTTTTTTTCCTGCTTGCTTAAATATTCTTTTTAGTGTCTGATTTTTCGATCCCTTAGATAAAACATGTTCATTGCATTTTGTAGAAGATATTCATCTTTATCCCTCCTATTTGTCCAAATTAGGATTTTTTTCTAGCCCAAGAAATTGTTTTCCTATGTTCTTCACATTAATACAGAATCATATAAAAAAAGAATAAAATAATAACACCTGCTAATGCAGCATGAAGTATTTTTGCACCAGCCTTATTTATGCAGTATATTGGAGCAACTGTTACTTTGTGCGCCTATTTAATTACACTCAAGTAACAAAAGACTGAATTAACTGTTTTTGCTACTGCTCTCCATGGAAAACTCTTACCTAGTTGTTTGGCCTCTTTAATAGTTAATCCTTCCAGATCTTCATGGGATACTGGTCAGATGTGGATGGACTTACATTGTGGTGATTAAACTAACTTTTGTCATTACTCAACTCTGAAATTACTTCCAAACACAATGTGCAAAATAACTTTAGGCAAGGCTAACCAGTGCAATAGGGGGTTGGAGTCCATCCTGATTCAGTACATCGTACATCTGCTCTGTTACCATATGTGTACCCTTCATCACAGGCAAACGGTAGCTTTTCAGATTCCTTGTAAGACCTCTTTGGAGAACGTACAAATCCATGCTGAATATTTGGTACCTCACAGATAATCTCTGAAATTGAGAAAGACAGAATTTTCGTTTGTTTTTATTTGCTATGTTTAAATGTCTACTGGAATAAAATTTAGGGTTTTTTCATTTGACTTCACGAAAACATTTGCATTTGGAAACCGAAACTTATTTGAGAACTCTTCAATGACCTGATTGTGGATGCCGGGTAGAAAGTGTGGTGTAGCACAGCATCTATAGCAAATTGGTTCATGAGACACATTTCAGAGGTTTGCTTTGGATTTTAATGATCTCGCAATCAGTATAGAAGGGCAGGGGACATTCTAAAATAAGTATCTAGGCTAGCTAAAATTTAGAATTTTCCATTTTCCAGATAATTTCATTTCCTTGTAATTTTCAGCAAACTTAAAGCTCTCTCATAGCCAGTAGATGATTAGTTAAATCATGGCATCAACAGGAAAAAAGAATTAAACTATCTGGAAAACTGACACTAGAATGCTTAACTATCTATAAAAGAACATCAGCATCCCCAGCTCCTTGCCAAACCCAATAAAACCACTAAGATTTTGCAGTTTCCAAAAACTGCATTCATAAAGCCAGAAAATATCCAAGGCTTTGTTTCCTACAACACAGAGCAGGACACCAAAGAGTCCTCTTGGATTCCCTTGCATTTAAGATGAAATATTGCTCAGTAGAACTGTAATTGTTTAATAAAACTCACTATATTCTGCAAAATATTAAAGGTACGTGGGTGTAATCCCACTTCATGCTGTTCAATTTATAATAAATGGGGGGTTCAAATCAGCAAAATGCAGCACTGAAATTGTGAACAAACCATACATGTATCTGATATCCTGACATATATACTCTGCTCTTCTAAATGCACGCTTCATGATCAGATAACACATAAATAATCCAAGAAACTTGATGGACTGGATACTTAAGAGTGATTGGTACCACAAGCTTCCTGGGATTCATTCTTACATACTGACAAGCCAATCCCGTACAATCTGTATTTGCGAAATGGGAGGAATAACCCCATTCACCAGTAGAAGCTGTGGGCAGAGCAGGGTGGGGTCAAGTGGCTGAAAAGCAGTTTTGCAGAAAAAAATTTGGCAGTCTTCATGGACAAGTTGAACGGGGCCAGCAACGTGTCTTTGCAGCAAACAAAGAAAACAGCATCCTGGGCTCCACTGGGAAGAGTGTTGCCAGCAGGTCAAAAGAGGTGACCCTTCCCCCTTACTCACCACTGGTGAGACCACATCTGGAGTGTTGTGTTCAGATCAAAGCTCCCCCAATACAGGAAAGACATGGACATACTGGAGCAGGTCCAGTGAAGGGACATGAAGATAATTAAGGAATTGGAAAAACTGAAAGGCAAAAAGAGGCTTAAGAGAATCTAGAGAAAAGAAGGCTTGGGGGAAGGGAGGATTTTATTTATATATATAAACTCTTGAATGTGGTGGGACAGGGAGAAGCAAAGATGATGGAGCCAGACCCTTCTCATTGGCACCCAGTGACTAGATGAGAAGCAATGGGCACAAATTGAAAGACAGGAAATACCACTTAAACATAAGAAAAAAACATTTTTACTTAAGAGTGGTCAAACATGGGAATGGGTTACCCGGAGAGGCTGTGGAGTCTCCATCTTTGGAGAAGTTGAAAAGCCAAGTGGACATAGTCTTGAGCAACTTGCCCTATCTGACTGCTTTGAGGGTCCATCAGAAGTCCTTTCCAGCCTCACCTATTCTGTTATTGTGTGGCTCTGTAAAAACTAAACATGAATTAACCTTCTAACTTGTCAAAACACATTAGTCTGAAGAAAGAAAACCCCACCATGATTTCTTTGTATTTTATATAACCTAAGAACATGAGTGCATTAAAATCATACCTGTTTTTTAAACTTGGTTAACATAGATTCAAAATTGTAATTACTGTGGTTAAATCAACACTGAAGTGATTGAATTGTATGTAGACAAACCAAAGCTATTTTCAAGGAAATTGACTGCAGCCTGGCAAAACATAGAGCTTGTAGTGAAAATGTGGAACAAACAGATGGTCCATTATGACTATATTAGCATCCAATATTCTCTGATTCCTCTTTCTTATCCTACTTCTGCATATATGCAATAGACATTGTTTACAGACAAACTATGCTTAATTGCTGTGGAACAAAGTGACAGCTTTGTAGTTTCCCATATGGCAACCAGTCCTTAGAAATCTTTGAGAATAAAACTTCTTAATTACAGATAATAAATAGTGTCCTTTTTACCTTGGCACTGAGGCACATCACTACTCCATTTTCCATTAGAAGAGCAAATTATTTCTTTAGATCCAACAAGCCGGTGTTTTGCATTACATTCAAAATTCACAACCTGGCCAAAGGAATATTCTCGGCCTAGCTCAAATGCACCAGTCATAATTATTCTTCCATTTTCTGGTGCTTGTACGGGTAAACACTTTGCCACTGAAAAATAAAACAAAACCAAAGTAAAGGAAAAAAAGGGCCATTCTGAGGTCTATTCTGTAAAATAAATCAACACATAAAAAACTTAAAATACAGAAAAGTCATTGTAATTTTCTTTACACATTTTAAAAATATAGACTCTTGCTATGTAATCAGATACCATTTGCAACAGATATAATACAAAACCCTAAGCAAAAAGCAAAAGACCAACATAGCAGGAAGCTTGTAGACCAGCTCTCATCATCCTTTTCTCTGCCCTTGAAGGCTAAAGACAGAGCACCCACTGAACTAGATGACCTCAGGTCTCACACAATCTAAATTATCCTGTGAATTCTATGGATGGTTAGATGAGCCTTGACTGATACACAGGGCCACCAAAATTTGTCAAAATAGATTAATTTACCTTAGAGCCATGCCAAAATGTATTTGCTATACACAAGTATCTGGAAAAGTGCCATGTTATAGGCTGACTACAACAGTTCAGTTACCCACTAAAAATCCTAATTATCAGAACAATTATGTTGCTAAAGTAAAGGAACACAATGTCAGCCATTAATGTAGACCTCTTTTATCTCCTAACTTTGTAACTCGAGAAAAAGGAAAAATTACTGTATGTCATCAGATAATTCTTATTAAGGGGGAAATGACTATAAAAGCTCATTCTTCTATAAAATGACTATAAAAGCATTCATAAAGATATCACTGAGCATACACGAAAGTGGCTGGTGTTTCGCCTACCATAGCTCCCACTTTCCTCTGACAACATTCTCCACCTTAAAAGCTATCTGCCTTTTCTGTGAGCTTACATCCTATCTTTCTTACAATTAGGACATTATACAAATACTTTCTTCCATAGGCAATCACATTTCAGCATAATGAAAACTCAATCATGACAGAAAAACCTTATGAGGACTTTGAAATTGCAGTATCTTGGTGACATGTGACAAAAAATTTTGGAAACCATTGTTCTATACTGTGCAGAGACCTGCATGCCTAAAATTGAGGACACTCAAAATCCAGTAAATGAAATGTGAAATATCCGAGACCAAGCAACTGTCAAAACACAGACAACAAACTAGACAAGAGAAAGATACCTACTTTCATTTGTGATTCTTTACTCAGAGACCCCTTCCTGCCATTAGATGCTTAACCTAAAGAGGAATTTCACCACTGCACACATATGTTAAAAAAGAGCAGTTAAAAATTATCTTTGGGAAGAAAGGAAGCTTATTTTCGTAATCATACAGGTTTGAAATGGGTGAAAATGCTTCCAAAATCAGGGAAGTATCATCTGAGCCATCCAGTCTACTAAACCTTGAGGACTGAGTCACTCTCGCTCTTACTTACTGAAGTTCTTCCACAGTATGCTAATAGGGAGAAGAATTTCTAACCAAATCTTAATGGCTAGGATATTCACAAGGGTGGAGGAGGAAATTGGCTAAAACTCCACATGCTTTCACATACACCTGAAATGCCCCATCCCAGCTGTCTTTTGTAACCATGTTTTGCAGGCATCTATCAGGGCCTTCAGGTGAGGCAGAGCTTTAAGTGAGTCTGGGGGTGAAAAGACTGTTTGGCAAATCCTTTTCAACAAAAGCTTGAGTGTTTGTTGGACTAAAATGGCTGAGCAGTCATTGTAAGATCTTCACTGCTTCATAACTTGAATTTAAACATATGTAAATTAATACCAGTAGAGAGATCACAGACTAGTTCTAGATCGTATCAGACAGACAAAAAGACATTTTGATAAAGAATTAAATGTCAACTCCATTTACCTTCACAGTGAGGGATGTCATTGCTCCATCCATCTGCCTGACACTCACGGTAATTTCTTTGGCTGAGCATCCAGTATCTTACCGAATAAAAAGTAAACAGCTAAAATACAGTCTCATTATGTGACAGAAACAGCAGTGCTGCTGTTTTTGAAGCAAAGGAAGTAGGTTTCATATGTTCTAGCACAGACTAACCAAAATGTGACAAAATGAAGTAGTTTTTTGGTCTGCATCTTACCTATGTTCTTTCTTTTAATTGCATATGGCAAAAAATACAAAGAAACTCTGAAAGTAGGAAGTGATCGGTAAGATGGCCTCTGCATTACAGAGATAGCCAGCTCTGGCTACATAACAAATAGCCTAGGGGTAATTTACATAATCCATAGCAAGCAGAGTAAAACTCCTGTTGCTCAAGTATGACTGAAAGCCATGTGACAGCATCAAAATAGGACTTAATCCAAACCATACGTATCTTACGCTTTGATGAGCTAGTGTTATCTTAGGTTTGAGGGAAACATGGCCACAATGCCATGGCATGTCTGAAATGTAGTCAGAGGAAGTACAGCTAGTCTGAAATGACAGTGAAGAACTGTCTGAAATTAAGGGATTAAGGAGGATATTGATTTTGGAACTCTTTCTGTGGAACTCAGACTAGATTCCAGCAATACAAAGATTGATATGTCACTGTACCATGCTTATAGCTGACTTGCATTTCAAGAGGAAAGAATGCAGTCAGAGGCATACTTAACTAAGCACAACACATATACAAAAACATATATATGTATTTGCCTTGCTGCAGTTTTCATTGGAGAAGATGAATAGAGGAGAAAGAGAGAATTTCTTCCAAGCAGTCAATGAAGACATGTTAGTGAGTCTACTAGAAATTTCTTCCATCAAACATTTTTTACAATACATTTTACCTCATAATGCACAGAAATGATATAAGCAGGACTGGTGAGTTGTGGTTCTGAATAGGAGACTGTTGTAAGGACTAATGACTTTGCTACCATAACTGCATCATGACTGCCTACTGAGAGCACCGATTCCAGCGTACAAAGCTGCATTTCCATCTGAACTGACTGGCTGGTGGAGTCAGCTTCACACTGACCACTATTTTTGTTTTCTACTTGAACAGCCGTGTTTTCAAGTTAGATACTGCCTTTAGTATTTTAGACACTTTGGATGACAGCTTCAGGTGCATGAGTTCAGTTACTCCAATAGCACCAGACATGAGAAAGAGTTATCTTTAGTATTACTGTAATTGCAGAAATTTAAATTAAACAATAACTGAGCATTATATATTAGTAAGTTGAAGCTGCCTTACAGACAACAAATATATAACTGACATGTCTTTTAACATTAGCACCTTATGTTAACACCCATACATTGAATTAAAAAGATATTACCCATCATTACATCTGTATTCAACTCTCGCACCAAATACAAATTCACTTCCACTGGTAAGTTCAAAGGAACCAAACTCAATATCTCCAGGATGTCCACAGGGCTTATCTGGTAAAAAACAAGAAGAAGAATTAAAAAAAAAAAACATTACTTACACCATACATAGGAATGCAAAAGTGTGAATGAGAGCACTTTTCTAGTTATTAGTAGCAAGTATAGGCCTTTCAAAAATGCAAAAATACTCGGCATTAGCTTGATTAACCCCCCCTTTTTTGATCACTATCTTCAATGAGAACATATTGCAGTAAGGATCTGCTGATTTTTTAAAAACAGTTAAATAACAAATTAGCAGGTTTTATTCCTTTAAAAAGGCTGAGCTCATCTTAAGTTTTATGACAAACTTAGTGGCAGGATGTAACCTCAGCTTTTTGTACAACTTGTGACATGAAAAGGTCCAGAGCTTCCGCTACAGAATCCATCCATGACTGGAAATGAAATTTCCTCGATCTGACGGGGATCGTGCTGAGTAAAGAGGGATGGGATGGTCTAAGGCCACAGGAGTCTTTTGGTCCTCCGTTCTTTCTGCTCGAAGCTCCCCAGAGGATTTTTCTTGTGGTCTGGCACCAACTATTTGCCCTGGATTCCCAAAAGAATTGCAAAAGAATTGCAAAGATGAACACACCATCCCTCTCATTCATCCACTTTTGATGTCATAATATGGACTGCAAAATAAACTGCATAGCTAAAACCTATCAGGCCTTCTCAGAAATCTTCCCTGGTCCTTGTTGACCTAGGCAATTTCATTTCCTGGAGCGTATCAGCGTCCTTGTTTTTTCCAAGGAAGAGGTGTTTGAGTAGGCCCTACACCTGCTCCAGTGTGATTCAGAGAAAACTGAAAACCTCATGGCCAGTTTTGCTGTCCAGCCTGGCCTATCCTGAAAAAGGGACATGATCACTTGTGGCAGATCATCCCTTTCCTCCTTCTGCCTGCCCCTTGCCAGTGCCAGTATCTATTCACTGGGTGGGAGCATTTACTAAAATATGCTACAAAAAAGCAACACCAATTTTTGTGTAATTTGAAAGATGTGTGTTCACTGAGTAGTTATACAAACACATAAAAAAACTGAGAAGGTGACTAAATGAAAAATGTAAAAAAACCCAGTAACAACTTTATTAATTCATTTTTACTCATCATTTGTATTCATTTCTGTTTGAATAGCACCTGGACTTAATTACATATTATCAATCGAACATTTATATTCTACTAGTAAAAATTTTGTATGTTAGATATGCAAGAAAAAAAGCTGTTTTGTCTAAAATTTGTGTTTAAAAATAATTTCTTATAGAAAAGAATTATCTGCTAATAATAACTTATTTATTCATTTATTTATATTTATTCAATTTATTCACTAATAAATTCTGATTCAGGGTGTGAGATACTTCTAAACTCTTAACATAGTATACTAGAGATAATATATAGCAGTGCTCATTCTAATAATGAATTTTCCTTCACAGATTAAAAAAGCAGGCAAAGAAAAATAATTTCCCACTTCCAAGAAATTATATCTTTCATAGAACAAGCTGAATAAACTTTAAAGAAGACAATACTGTCTCCTGACTCTCCTTCAGAAGCTAGGTTTGCAATTCATTCTGGTTAGACTGTAAATTTCATCTGCATTCATTTTTTTCTAAAATTTTGGAAGTGAACTCCTAAAAACTTAATAACTTAACATAAATCGGGTTAATAAAACTGGTCTAGAGTAAGATCTTCTCCTGTAAAGAAAAAAAAATTATAATCCTTTGATGTGGAGAAAAGGAAGTTCCAAAAATATTTCCTTATGCATACGTACTTTTTAGGATGATATTTTAAAGGATGCTGAAATAAGTTACAGGCAAAGATACAATTTCACATTGACATCACTAGGAAGGAATGCAATCTGTCAGGTCAAATGTTTGCACATATTTTGTGTAAATACTTACTTTTGCATACTGCCCCTGGTAGATTTTGCTTCCATGCTCCATCAACACACTCAAACACAATTCGTCCAAGTTTTATATATCCAGGCCGACATCCATATGTTACTTGAGTACCATGTGGATAGGGAGGTTTGTCCCATGTTTCAGTAGGCACTTCTTTAACCCTCCTAGGAGGAGGTTCTTTACAATCTAAAAATTGTGAATAAAAATATTGGTGATTGAAGCATGTTACAAGTGCCAAAATAATTTTACAATAGAAAATGTAGCAAGAAATCCTGGTGACATTTACAATCAAATGAGCATACGTTTTCTACTTAATCATCACAAAATAGGAAAGTGCCAAGAAACCACATTTTGTAGGAATATGAACTGACATTTAGAAGGACGTAAGAATAGCCAAGCAAGTGCCAAGAAACCACATGGGACAGTCATAATTTATGAAATAGATTTTAGTTACAAAGACCAAGATGACATTAGTGCCCTGGTTCTCACCCAGACACGTCTTACCCTTCCACCTGCTGGAGCTCCTCCGTGCCTGTCCTTCCATTACCACAGAGAAGAACTCTGTGTATGTAGTTTCCTTTCAAACTACTTTCTTCTGCAGCCACCTCCATCCTTACTGACATTAAGTTCATGTGTCATTTGATAAAGTTCTATCATATCTCCCCTCACTTTTTTGTTGCCTAAACTTTCTCTCCAGGGTGAGATCACCTGCTATTCCAAAATTTATTTCCCCCTGTCCATGAGATTACTTCTTATGACAAGTTACTTACTACACAATGTAAGTAATTCTGGGTTACCTTTGTTAGCTTCAAAGCATTTTGATGCAACTTAGCGGGCAGATGGTATTGTGTGAGGTTTCTCATTAGCTCAATATTATATAGTACTTCCCCAAAAGCTCCTTCCTGGGCCTTCTTCAGTGTCTTCAGTATACAGAAATTTACAGCCGAGTCCATATGAATTACAAGAAATGAGCCTGAATTAATATTAATTAGAAGTTCCTCAACAGCTTGAGAATGAGAAAAATCGGACTACAGGGGAAAGAAACAAATGTTGGGAAGCTTTTAATAAAAGACTAAATGATCCTTGTGAAGTAACATTTGTTATTGTTGCTGTTCATAATAATTGCCCATACATTCACTTCTTTTCCAACTACTTTGATAAGTATGCTCCCTGCTACGAATATCTGAGTAAAAATTACTGCTTCTGTCCACTAGAGGGTACTACTCTACTATCAAAAAAGGTAGTAGGGACTTCCACTTTTCTTCACAGGATTTAAACACAGGCACTTTTTAATAAGACTTTTACAAAATGCAGGAACAAGCAAAATGAACAAGATTCCTTAGCTAGTCCCATCTTTTAAATGTGTTAAAAATGGTTAGTTTACCCAAAAAAGTTCTTTGTAATGGTGAGAAAATGACATTTTCTAATTCCACATACTTTTCATTAGAGCTCGTTAGAAATAGTGCTTTCAGTTTGCAAGCTGAGAAAGCACACTCCAAATTCCATGATTTAAAAAAGAGGCTGTTTAGTACAGGAAGAGTTTCTCTGCTCTATTCCTCTCTTGCTTCTGAGTTGTATTTTATTTTTAGCAGAACTGGGCCTCTTGACTCGTCGTCTGCATTTAGAAAAAAAAACCCCTACACGAAAGACAATCTCCTGATAGTCTCTTCATCATTACTAAAACATGCTTCCTTCTCGGTGTTATTTCAGCTCCCTCTGATTATTCTTTACCACTCCTGCCCTGTTGTCAAACTATGTGTTACCATGAAGTGTCACAGTATGTATATGTATTTCTGACTACAGCCAATTTCTTTTTTTTTTTAATGCAGCTTCTAAGTAGCTTGAGAAGAAGTAATCTGCTGACAGGATGCACTTCAAAACTATATTAATTACATCATGCACTTGCCATGTGTACTCACCAAAACTGGGAGGGTTTCATTTTTATATTAGAAAGCATGCACTTAAATACATACCTTCAAATCCTTTGATGAGAGAACACGAGAGCTGGAGTTAATCACTTAGTATTTATATGTGACTTGACCTCAGTCAGAAATAGCTCAAGCTGCTTTCTTGCTGTCATTATGCTGGTAGCAACTTCCATAAAGTCAAGCACAGATTATGAATTCAGGTAGAGGTATTTTTCAGCCCTTGTGCAAAAACCCAGCTCTTGAACAACTCACACAGACTTTCGACATGAAACTTGAACTAAGAACCCTGCATGATCCATGGTAATAGTTGTCCCAGATAAATCAAATATTGCTACATTCACATTCCTCTGCAATCTCTCTGATCTAAAGAAAGCATTGCGATAAGGAACTGCAAATTCAGGGAAACTTTCTTTTCAAATTCCAGGACTTTTCTGGACTTCTTTGCAAACAAATTAGACTTTATTAGTTGCTTTGGAGCAGTCTTTATTATAAGGATATATAAAAAAACATAATAAATTTCATTAATGTTCTGAATTTTTTCAGTTTTTCAAAGTAGAATCCATCAGATTGTTTTGATTAATAAGGTCTTCATAATCTTCACCTAAAATTAAAAACAACCTGAACCAAAGACACACTAGCTCAAAACCATACAGCACCCTTTCCACAACAGTCTATGTAAAGAAACCCAGACAGAAAAAAAAAAGGAAATTACTAAACAAACATTAAACAATATAAACACAATATCAAGAAAAATAAATTGAACAGAGAAGCAGAACATATCAGAGGCTTCTGAAGATACCCAGAATACTAGCTACCTCTCTAAACATGTACAAAAGTGCACCTGTATACGTTTATTGCATTTAATAAATTAAAACCAGTCTGTCAGTCAACCGACATTTTGTAAGGTTTTCAGTCAGCTTAGTCATTCCTCTTTCTCAGATCATCTCACAGATTATTCCAGACAGAAGGAAATGCACAGTTAATGCATATTTCCTATTGTAATCTACTGGTTGTTTACAGGTTTTAAATGTTAGAATAATTAACAAACATAATAACAAATGAATTGTCTGACTGTAGTTTATAGGGATACTAACCATTAAAAATTCTGTTGCAACAGATTATAACAGCAGTAGTTATACAAATAAATAGGTGAAATAATACCTATGACAGGATACTAGATACTGCCAGAAGAGAGCTTAATTATCATTGTCTGAAGTTCATTAAAATGGGCTACAATGGAAACATTTTATTTACATAATGGTTTTGTTACCATCTTCACACACACTTTAAGAAAGGTTGTTGGTGTGTCCCCCCCGCCCCTTAAAGCTTACCTCTTTCTGCAGTACAATGATACATCCAACATAAGCACAGAGCTGCATAGCCCAGGAGCAACATCCCAGAGGTTCAGAAATTCAGCAAACGCATTTAGTATTGTAGCCTACTTTTTTTGATTACTCTGTTATTTCCACTCCTGTTTTATTCCCTAATTGCTCCAGGGACTGACCTTGCAAAGCATTTATACTCTGATTTCAGCAGTGACTTCCCCTAATCCTCTTGCAAAACACAAGTGTTTGTTTGGTTTTTTTTTTTTCCTCTTCAAACTTTGCTGAAAGAATAAATAAACGTCTGGCAATTTTGGCGGACACAGTCCTTCCCGCGGTCTGCTTGTTTTTACATCAAAACTCATTTTTTCATAATCCACACTCAGATAAGCTTATTTCTGTTAGTATTCAAAACAAATTGTACAAATAAATTTCATGATTCCTTGTGTCTTACACGCTCAGTTAAAAACCAGAAATTCACATTAAATGTGTGTAAAAATTAACTTCTCTACTATATGCGTATCATTCAAGATCTATGTTGCAAACAATTGAAATGAAAAGCAGACAAAAATACAAAGTGACTTACTAACTCACTGGTTCTTGTATAAGATAATCAACTGTCCAGAACAAAGGAAACGTACTTGATTAAATAAACTTAGTTGATGTTGAAGCACTTGTTTCAATATCACAAGAGAAATTATAAGATGGAGATGTGCATGAATTGTAAGATGGATAATGAACTATCCAAAGAAAAATCATAAAAAAGCTTGTGCTGAAAGAACTATATGCCAAACTGGCCTAACGGAGGAACTTCTCAAGGATTCATGTAAGTAACAGTCTTAGTAATCTTCTCATTAAGTTTCTTGGCTTTATAAGAAGTGCGCTCCAGTGGAAATGTGGATCACATGATGACAATTATTTGATACTGAGAATTAGGGGAAAAAAATGTAACAATACAAAATGCTCTCAGGAGATGCATGTAAAACAGCTGCATGCCAGATACCCCGTAGTGGTCATGTCTGACTGGCATGGAGTACACACAGACCAATCTTGTATATGCTCCCAAAAGACCACATAACATACTTTTAAAATCACTGGCTTAGTTAACTTAGGGATATAGGATAAAAATTAGTGTGTTTAGAGAACAGATCTCAAATCAAACCTGAATTTCAAAGCAGTTAAAACTTTTCTTCTTCTTCTCAAAATGCAGCTGGAATTAGGGTTTGTTGTTTTGGGGGTTTTTTTTGGTTTGTTGGTTTTTGGGGTTTTTTTTTTGTAACCTGGGCTGTGTTTTCAATTACCAGTTCCAAGAAACGGTCTTAGTGAAAACTGGCATTCAGCTGTTTCACCTACAAGAACTCTTACAGACAGAATAACATCTCTTCCCTTCACTACCCCTTTCTCTTGCCAAATGACTCATATGTGGAAAACGAACTCTCACTCTGCTCTGTGACCCTATGATGATCAGTCTGCATCCATTTTGCAGCTGCTGGTGCATACTTGGTCAGTAAAAATATTTTTTTTGCACCTGCCTAAGTTCAGTTCTAAGAAACAGCTCCTTGCAGAACTTCACTGCCCAAATCTTTGGTAGTGCCATGTGCTGCTACAGACAGCAGTGCTCTAACTGCACCAAGACAGTCCCACTTGTCTTCTCTGCACCGGTCATTGCATTACTGTACGTGCATGCATTTACACTCTTCTGTACCAGTGGACTGCTGGGTGCAAAAGCTAATTTCCTTGCAGTGGTGAGGAACTTAGCATGGTTTAACCTTCCCTGTCACAGTTGCAGCACTATTTTTTGAATGCAGCAGTGACACTGCTGCCTTCCAATTCTTTAACCTCTGTGGGAAGCTCAGAGAGTAGCGTAAACATTGAGGTAGAGTGCTAGGAGGCATTCAGCTTCCAACCCAGAGACAGTGGCTCAAACCAATTAGCTGCAAAAATCCATGCTGCAGGCATGGGTTCTATAATTTCTCCAATTTTAAAGTATTGTATCTTCTGATGTCGTGAAGCTCAAAGTGCTTCAGGTTTAATGTTAAAACTATTTAAACTAAAAGATAACATCAGCACACAAAAGCAGATACTATAAACTTCCTATGAATAAATTTAAGCTGAAAATGAGATTCATCTAACGCAGAGAACCTTTGAAGTAATCTTTGTATAAGCATAATGTAGGCATATACAAAGAAACCATCTTTGATCACAAAGCAACGGACCAGACTCAGTCCTTTCCAATCTTGTGTCTGTGATCTTAAGTCATCGATCAAACTTGCCCTAACAAAACTGAAATAAACCCAGGAACTCGATCTTTCTTCCCTTCCTCACTTCTTCCATGGGCTATCAGTTGATTCAAAACTAATTACTTTAATCACATCTGACTGACTGAGTCATCTCCAGTGTCCTGGTTTCAGCTGGGATGGAGTTAATTTTCTTCTCAGTAGTTGGTGCTGTGCTGTGTTTTGGCTGTGATGTGAGAGCAATGTTGATAATGTGCTGATGTTTTTAGTTGTTGC
>JAVJGI010000032.1:11521288-11534026 GCA_035590275.1 Ibycter americanus | reverse complement strand
TGAAGGGGAGATGAAGAAGGCCGGAGCCTATCAGCTTTTGACACACGTAGCAGTAAAAGGTTATAAGTAGTGTAGTTGAGTAATAAAGGGGGCCTTTTATGGGCCTTTTATGGTTGTTTCTCACTGCAACATTGTCTCTTGTTGTCTTTCGGCCGGCCTAACTACGGCGACAGTAAGTAAATTTTTGTAATAAATAAAATTATTTAGAAGCCTAAATTCTATTTAAAAAGCTTGATTTTCATTGAAACTGCTCAAGATCTTAATGGTCTAATTCACTAAGACAGCAAGTGTTTTCATATCTGCAGTGAGGCACTGCACAGTGGTAAGAAAGTTTGAGTTGCTCTAAAGCCTGAAAAAAATCGCTGTGTGTACAGGCCAAGCCCTTTATCACTGTACAAAACCACCTAAATTAAAAAGGATTAAAGAAAAATATTAACATTTTTAGAAGCACTGCATTGGGCACACCAAGAGTTTACGCTTTCGTGGCAGGTTTTGGAGTCCCATATAAGTAAACTTAATATATCACCATACTCACCTTCCTTCAAAATTTATGTTAGGATTGGGTCCCTATTATAGATAAAAGAGGGGATCGATTTACTTGTGTGGAACGAAGAGGAAGTAATGCTTTGCAGAAGGCAGTTCTGTCAGCCTCATGCTAATTTCTGGTTTAGCATCGTTCTTGCAACAACAATGGAAGAAAAAAATGCATTGTTTCTGTATTCCACTTAAACTAGCACACACTGGAGTTGGGGGAAGGAGATGAAAAGAGGAGCGAAACACTTCAGTGCTGTTAAAACTGTATCTGTTCGAGTAAGAGTTTGGTAGTATACCCCAGCACAAGTTTTTCTAGTGCAGAAAAGGCTTAAGTGTCTCAGCTTGAAAACTCCCACAGATCAAGCAGTCTTCCTCCTTTGAGACAACGTGATGTACAATTTGTAAACGTGCTTTGCTACTTCAGTCATTACTTAGTTATACACTTACTACTCTAAAGCTGTTATTTTTCCATCTAGAACTCTGGCAGACACTATCATGCTCCATGGGGAACTGAAGCAGTTCTTTCCCAAATGGTTTCTCTCTTAATTTTATCATTAGTATTCTATCACAGCCAATGATTCTGATTATTTATTTTATAACATTAAATGTCTGTGCTGCACTATGCATTACTCTCAGAATGAGTCTTCTATAACAAATGGTAACATTGATTCATACTGTCTCCCTTTTATCCTTTAACAAAGAAACAGATCACATGGAGCATCGGAAATGTCTGAAGCTTCAAAACACTTTTATTGTAAAATAAATCTGCCAGCCATTTCAGTGCTACACATTCAGTTTCTAGACTTAACAATTAAAGGTGATCTTTCATACTGAATATGGGTACGTACAGTATGCCCAAGTACTTGTACTAATTCACTAAATGCTTTAGAAGTGGAGTTTTCATATTTTTTCAAGTAAATGAGCAAGTTAAGTCCTTCCTGGAGGCCTGCACACCATGGTCCCATAATCTCTGTGTCATTGGAGAGAACACCATTCAAAAACTGCAAATGTTCTGCAGCATGGAAGGTTTGATACAGAGTGCCTTAAAACAGCTGTTAACGATTTCAGCCTCCCCCATGCAATCATCTGCTAATTATGTTAGCAGTCAACTTCCTGGTGGGAAGTAGCAGTAAAACAGAAACAGTCATTAAGAGACAAAATCCACTGTTTATACTCACAGATAAAACCAGTGATACTATTATTTACTCAGAACTGTCTCTGGAGGGACAAATCCTGCCTCCGCTTACAGAGATACCTGTTAGTAAGTGCTGTAGTTTTGTGGTGGAAAGCAGGTTGCTAAGTCTGACGTCGTTGTCCTTGACTTGCAGAGTACCAAGCAGTGGTAGATGGGGAAGGCAGACATTAGGTTAAGATCAATGCAAACTATCTACTGAGTTACCAGAAGGAAGAAAACTCTGCTTGCCCCCTCTGCCTGGATCTTACAAGTCTCCTGCTAGCTTTAGCCATTAATAACTGCATATTTGACAGCTAGCACAGGGATCATATGCCTGGCAGGGGCAATTACACGATTTGAACAGCAGCTCTCACTATGGATTAGCTCTGCCAGGAAAGTCCGGCCCTGCCTCCAAGGTTCTGTACCCTGAGTCAAACTGCTTAGGCTTTTTGCAAAGAAAAGAGTTCGCCCTTTAGCTTTTTATGATGTTAAAGTTAATAGCATTTACCGTACTTCAAGTAGCCTTAACTTACAGAGCTCCTTCAAAGTATAGTGATTGTTAAAATATTTAATGAGGAGTAAACACTATAAAATAGCCTCACTCTTTTATTGTTCTAAATAGCTGAAAATGTTCTGGAGGTTTTATGTTTTTCTCACTTTGTTTTCTCTTCCCCTTATGATTAGAGAAAACTGCAGCACAGATAAAAGCAGCGTTACCAAACCAAATCTAAAACAAATACAGATGGGAAAAACAAGCCGAGTTGCAAATGGAAAAATATCGTTATTATTTGTTCAACATTCCCTCACTCTGGAAGGGGATTTAGTTTCCCATCTTCACACCAAGTTCGAAAGAAGCTAAGGGCACTGGTCACTTATTGCTATTGCCCTGTAATTCTCACTATCAAGCCCAGACAGCTATAACAGAGATGGTCTAAAGGCTAAGCTCTATATTTAGCTGAATGTACCCTTCTGAAAAGTGAGCAAGCTCTGTTGTCATTGTGTCCAACAATTTAGCATTTGATGATGATGACTTGTTCAAAGGGGTTTAATTAGTTAAATAAATAACATTTTAAAATGCATTTTTGTAGATATTGTCCAGTTTTTAATTACTGTTTTGTTCTCTCAGTAGTCATAAAAAAAAATGCAAACACAGAAAGTAGAACAAAATATTTTGTAATTACAGAATCACAGAATGGTCGGAATTGGAAGGGGCCTCTGGAGACCATCTAGTCCAACCCCCTGCTAAAGCACGTTCACCTAGCTTGCACAGAGTTGCGTCCAGGTGGGTTTTGAATGTCTCCAGAGAAGGAGGCTGCACAGCCTCTCTTGGCAGTCTGTTCCAGTGCTCTGTCACCCTCAGGGTGAAGAAAATTTTCCTCGTATTCAGAAGGAACTCCCTGTGTTTCAGTTTGTGCCCTTTGCCCCTTGTCCTGTTGCTGGGCACCACTGAAAAGAGCCTGGCCTGGTCCTCTTGGCACTTGCCCTTAAGGTATTTGTTGACACTGTAAGATTCCTTCTTAGTCTCCTCCAGGCTGAACAGCCCCAGCTCTCTCAGCCTTTCCTCATCAGGGAGATGCTCCACTCCCCTCATTGTCTTCACAGCCCCTGCTGGACCCTCTCCAGTAGTTCCCTGTCTCTTGTGAACTGGGGAGCCCAGCACTGCACACAGCACTCCAGATGGGATTCTGGAGTGGTCACCTCCCCCGACCTGCTAGCCACACTCCTCCTAATGCACCCCAGGATCCCACTGGCCCCTTGGCCACACGGGCACACTGCTGACCCATGCTGTCCACTGGGCTTCGAGGCCCTTCTCTGCAGAACTGCCTTCCAGCAGGTCAATCCCTAGCCCATACTGGTGCGTGGGGTTGTTCCTCCCCAGGTGCAGGACCTTACATTTGCCTTTGTTGATTGGTCAACCAGGTTTTATAAAGACTATCAAAATCCAAGTAGATTTTTCATCCACCTTAGAGTATCATAAAAGCTTATCTCACAAGAGTAGTTCCAGGTATCATGTATCTCATTGACATTGAAGAATTCATTTACAAACTGTATTCAAACAGTGACCCACATGATCATTTATTTTTGTACTGAGACTGACCACAGACTGCATGAAAATTACCATGTAGCTAAAATGATACAAAACAACATTCAAAATGCACTGAATTAATTTTAAAGGCTTGATTAGTTTTTGCTTGCCATTTTTCCTCTTATTTGGGAGTTCACAGATCACAGTCTGAGTCCAGGAAAAAACAACAAAGTAAGTTAAATTTGTGCTAACATTATGAATCCATTTAATACAATTAAGTGTGGCAGTTACTGTTTGTGACTAGCTTATCTGGTCATTCAGAATGTTGGGATTTTAGTGTGATGGCAGAGCATTGCATGTGGTAGGAAGAACAAGGCTGGCTACTAGAGATGTTTCATAGTACTATTGAGGAAATATCTTCGAGAGTGTAGGGAAGAGGCCTCTAATAGGCAGTGTTCTGATTAACACTGTGGGCTAGTCTGAGACTGTTGTGGAAAACCTCAGGTTTTGCTCTTAATTTCAGACAAAAAATGAGCTGTTAAAAGATCACCATTATCAAAATTGTGAGGTGAACGTTTTCTTCCAAGGCAGAGATGGCTGGGCATGTAGAGTTTTCTAGCAGCCTGTTGCTACTTGACTTCAGGCTAAGGTGAACTGAGCCTTTTAGAAATTCCTTTCCTTTCTAAGATGGCAGCGCCACTTTACAGGAATAGAAATGGTCATATGGAGAGAAGGAATAGCTGGAAGTACTACAATGCCTTCTTGTATCACCTTAGATGTTTGACAATTGGTTATCAGACCTCCTAATAACAATACAGCCAGTCTGGTCCAGTTCATAAACACAGATCTCTCCTCATTGTATCCATATATTCCACCTAAGTCTGATCAGTGTTAATATCCATGTAAGACTTCAAAACAAGATGACAGGGCAATACCTGTCTTAACGCACCTCACCAATACAGTTAGCTAAAGAAGTCTTAAATAATTAATAACTCTCACCACACCCAGCACACTGACATTTCTGCATTCATTTGGGAAGTCAGATTTAAGGAAAAAAAATAGTGTTTACATTGAGCAGGCCAATTTTCTGAAGGTACCTGCTAAATGATTTTCTAAACACACACAAGGCACATTATGAAAGTTTGAAGTTATTATTTTGAAAAATTGAATACTGAACATACTGTTCTACCAGCTATACTACTGATGACCAGCATTTTACTTCAGAGTACTAAGATGTTAAGTGCCATTTAACATGAATAAAAATGACAAATTTAACTTTTAAAATATTGTGCAAATGGATATTTTAAATTTTTCTTAATCTAATGAAAAGGCAATTAAAACCATGACTTATGATTAATCAGGAAGTGTAATAGCTCACTCCAAGTAATGAGACTGAGATTTATGTGAAGTCTGTAATGACATGTACCCTGTTAGCGGTGGAGAGAATAGTATCAGACAGGTGACATTTGAGAGATAATAATGACTTTTACAATTCTTTTTCTGTTATGTGTTCACAGTTCTTGAATCATTTCCACACCTTAATGAGACATTTACAATTTGTATTAAAATTTTGTAAATTTTTAAAATGTAAACCAACGATCATATACTATGGTTGTACTGTGCAGCAACCTGCATTTGAAAGAAAGAAAGCAATTCCACACCACTGTTAGATCTGTTACAGTGTATACATATGTTAAGCTGCAAGTATTACTTCAGAAATCGTATGTATTTTATACTCCATCTGGATGACAACATTGGAGCCAAAGCACCTTTAAATACTAGAGGATGAAGGTAGGTATGCATCAATGCCCAGTTCTTTTAGGGAGCAGCAGCAGGAGGAAATGTCATCAGCAGTCTTTTCCTTTCGATTTAGTAGAGTCTGTGAAGTCTCTACACAACCTTTCCTGTGTGGGAAATGTCAGGCGAGACACCTACACCATCAGTATTGGGTTTTGTTTTATGCCTTTTTCTGAGTCTTTGCCTCAGTACTCCTCTTTGTATTTATCTGTTAAATATTCACCTTTGTCCTTGGTGTAACTGTTATGTGATTGTGGAAGACTGAAAGCAGATACAGCTCCCGTAATTTCAGGCAAATTGTGATAATCTCAGATTCAGCTCTATATTTACTTTTCAGAGTGGTTGGCATTCTAATGGCAGCTTTTGGGTTACTGTATAAGTGTTTCCAGATTGCAAGTCTGGACTGTTTAAATATGTAACTTTAAAAAAATGAAAAAAAGACACTTTGTTTTGTAAAGTTACCCTGGTCCTGGTCATATGTAAAAAGCATGTGCAGTATCACTTCCCGCCCCCCTCCTCCTTTTAACACTTCAGCTATATATTGAATCTCAGATAAGTTCTTCCCAGGCTTGTTAAAGTATCCGTGGGAAGTTTCTGACAGATGTAGTTTGACTTTTTACTATTTTTTTCCTTTCAGGTTCCTTTAATTTCTTACCCTGTAATAAACAAATATTGTTAATCTAAGTAAAGCTGTAGGCAGATGGGGAATTGAGCAGAGTACAGAAAAAAAGTGAATGAAATATTTAAACTAACTTTATTGCTTTGGATGTCATATTCTTGCATTCTACCTAATATAATATTACTTCTATCAGTAAAAGGACAAATGTAGCTTGCAGAATAAATAAATGTTTGCACAAGAAAAAATTAGTTTAAATAGTCTGATGTAAATGTTATTCCATGCTTTAGTGTGTTTTGTGACAATGATCGGCAAACATTTTTGGAGTACAATCCACAAGATAACGGTGTAACATTTTTAGTTACCAAAAATTCTGTAACTAGCAAATCTAGTTTAATTATCTTTACAAGTACTATTTTTAACTAGTGATATTTCTCCTGTGGAAATACTGCTGGCTATGATTAAGAGTCAAGAAAGAGCTCTGAAGACTAGACTTCATTGTGTATTGTTGTGGGAGTTTTTTCCTCATAAACAGCGTTCATGTGAAGGTGAGGAATGATCAGAATTAGCTAGATATTTAGTTTAGATTAAAAGGACTGTGCATTTACCACACAGCTTGTTCAGTAAAGTTCCATAATGATTTTCAGTAACTCTGAAGAGGCTATTTGAATCATTCTCTCAAAAGAAACCGAAGAAAGGCTAAATTATTATATTGAATAGTGGTTTAATGAGAATTAGCACAAAGCCTGATTTTAATTGGAAGTCTAATCTCTTCAAAGCTGAAAAATCTTTTTCAAGTACTTTTCTGCTTCTCTGATCAAGTAAAGATTCACAGTCCAAAAAGTTCTATATCAATTTTCACTTTAGGTCATAGGACAAAAAAGAAATGTCAGCGTTTACTCCTTACTGCAAAACCTAATGTAGGTAATCTGTAAAAGGCATTGTTCCTTAGAAATTATTCACAAATGGAAAAAAGCCCAAAACACCAACTGTATTCCTTATTTGCCATGCTCTCCTCTTCTCATAATCACTCCTTCACCTCCAACAGATTTAGAGTTGAGAATATGTCTTTTGGAAGCAAAACACCAATGTTTTATCCATCAGATTGCCATGCTACCTTAAGCGGATTTGTACAAATTCTGGTCTGCAGCAAGACTAGAATATTACATCAGTATGGTACGATATTGTTTTGGCCAGAGTTTCAGTCCTTGTGTATCATTAAGTATTCATCAAAATATTGTAAAGAAACCAGTAGATCTAGGTGAAGAAAGTTAGGCAAAAAGTGTTCTGACAGTTAATGGCGAAACAGGGGACACACACACAGATGTCACACAACTACTTTTTAAGTAACTTGCAGAGGGTTTTTTTTTTACATTAAATATCACTTTCTACTACAAGTAGTTATGTTTATTTCAGTGGGAATATTTGTGGTTTAAGTAACTTGCAGAGGGTTTTTTTTTTTACATTAAATATCACTTTCTACTACAAGTAGTTATGTTTATTTCAGTGGGAATATTTGTGGGTCTTAGTCTGAGCAGAAGAGGTTATTTTCCATTTAAGAGAACGCATACCAGGCAATACAGTATCAAGCTTTATGAACAACTCTAGTATTTTCACCTTGACCCAACATAACTTAAGGCACCAGATATAACTGCACAAATTTTTGAATATATGGAAAACTCAAAGCTAGCTTCAGTTCTCCTTATCAGTAGAATAAATATAGGCATAATAGGTAAAAAATAAACACAACTAATCTCAGCAAGTGTCCTATGAATTCATATGCTGATTTTTTCATATTCAAATGTGACTTAATAGTTTATTATTTCAAGTCTTAATTTGATAAATGACATGTATGTGTACATTTTTACCCCGTACAAAATTAGCATGTATGTACAACTAGTAATTACTGGCCTCATTCTGTGCCACTGTATATTGAGATTCATGGAGCATTATGCCAGTGAACCCCCTCTCTTTTAGACTACCTAATATATTTTAAATGGTGGTGCTACCAGTGCATGCTGATAGGTCCTAAATAGAATATTTCAGGTGACATCATAGTGACCAGTGTTTGACAATTTAAAAATATTCTAGAAG
Source organism: Ibycter americanus (assembly GCA_035590275.1). Lineage (NCBI taxonomy): Eukaryota > Metazoa > Chordata > Aves > Falconiformes > Falconidae > Ibycter > Ibycter americanus. The sequence continues at coordinate 11,525,785 of JAVJGI010000032.1, read as the reverse complement.
ACTGAGACATTCACAGATAAGTCATGTGTATCTGTCAAAATATTGAAAATAATATGTTAATTTGTTGTTACTCAGTATTTTAAGAATTAAGATGCTTTGGGTGCTTTTGAAGATGTAACTGCTCTACAAGTCCAATGCTAAACAGCAGGCAGATATAAAAATGATCACTGGATATTGTAACACTTGGTTTTCTTGTAAACCTTAGCACCAGGTCCCATTTTAAGTACTCTTGCCCCTTGTCTAAGAGAATCTAAACTGGCTAATATTGGGTATCAGGAGTCTGAGAAGTTTAGTTATACTATGAAGCGAAGTATGTCCAGTATTTCTTATAATTTCATTTATTTTAATTTGGAAAGTACCCCAGGCTGAAGATTACAGTGTCAAATGACTGGAACTTTTTAAAGAATTTTTTTGTGTGTAAAGCTTTATATCAGAATGTAAATATCTGGCATCAGAGGTAAGCTAGCATTTAAAGTATGTGGCCTTTAGGTAGCTAAGAGGAAGATTTGCTTTCATGAACATTACAAGGAAAGCTCTCATAAATACTATATAGCTCTCTAACTATACACAGAAAATCTAGATCTTACTCTGAAGTCTGACTGAGATTTGAAGATGTTACACAGATAAGCATAAAAAATAAAATTACAGTGTCAAGTTGATATTCAGAATAAAATAAATTTGTAGTCATTCTGTGTTTAAAGTGAATTCAGTAAATTCAGTGAAAGTATAGCGATTTTTCAAAGGCATCAAAGAGAAAAGCCAGTGGTATAGAAAAGTTCCCATTGGTATTTGATCATCTCGCCTGGAGTATGGTACCATAAGTAGGACTGGTGGATAGATGCTGACATAAATAGGCTCCATAAATGGAGTGGGAACACTATTTAACAGTATATTTGTATACATCTGAGATATACTCCATTTCCAGTAGAGAAATAGTTCAACACAGTCATATATCCCCAAATCAGTCATTATTTTGTGGTTTCATTAGTGATAGGAATCTGCACCATTTTGAAGACAAGACATTTTACAGTCAGTCATTTTAACTGAGACTCTTTCCTTCACATTAGTGATTATATTTCACAACACTCTGAGGTATGAAAGCATGATTTTGTAACTTTTATCTATTTGTAGGTTTTTTGGTAACATTTAGAGGTAGAGAGTAGAGCACTGAAATCAGCAAGTTACCACAGACAATACAAGAAGTCCAGGCTACAGAAGGAATTTGAATCAGGATCTCAAAGGCATGCAACAGAAGGCCATGTTTTCTCTTACCTACCTATCGTTAGATGAGTAGATTAGATGATAGGATGTTTAAAACACAGGAAGCTAAATAAGGAGTCTTTCTGTTCTTCCAGTGCAGGTGGTAAACAACAAGTGCTAAGCTTTCTATCATCTTTCAGGTTATTTCTTAGACTTCCAACTGTAACAGTGCATTTCAGACTTTTCAGTTTAGTCACAGAGATCCCAGGAGGGGGTGAGGGATGCATGCAGTTTGTCTGAGTTATTAGAAAAGGAGGAGGAAAAAAGAAAGAAAAGAAAAAAGAAACAAAGTAAAAAAGAAAAAGAAAGGAAAATGAAAAAAAAAAGGCCTTTGAACTCTGGTTTTCTGAATCACACAGGCTTGGCAACTGTTCATATTTCTTCTCCCTTTCCTTATTAAAATATATATACCCTTTACTTTCATTACAAAAAAATCCTAGAAAAGAGTGAATGCAGTAGAATATTAGAAAGCCTGAGATTGAAAAGTTACCAAAATAGACTAATTTCCTTGTAATAAAGGGATGAAGATTGAAAGGTGAGCAGAAATCAAAGTTCTTACATCTGCTCTTGCTTTAAGAGATATGAAGATGGACTTTGTGCCCACAGTGAGGTAAACAGCAGAAATCTTAGTTAATGATGCAGGATATGACTGCATATGGGGGGAAATGTATATAGGTCTTTTATAAAGTAATAATAAAATTTACTCTTTCATTCCCATTCATACCCTCTTAATACTTGCTATGCTAAGACCACAGTTTATTGAAACAGTTATTGTCATGAAATTCTCTATCTTCTTTTATATATTGTCATAAATTTTAATAGGAAGCGCTATTTTTTTCTGTGTGTTCTGTTTGTCTTAGTACCTAGCAAAGCAATGTCCTCATGTACTGGAATACTTAATGTTCTGGTGGGGGAAAAAAGAAAAAAGAAAAAAAGAAAAAAAAGAGACTATGAGAATCTAGAAATATTTATAGAAACAGGGTCATAAGAAAATTTTATTCAGATTAAATGACCAACTGATCTTTAGCCTGTGTTTTTGTTTAACTGAAGTATTTATATGATGATTTGTTTGTTGCTTTTACCTCCACCTGTGGGCATATCAAGTACTTTCCTTGCCTTAGACAGAACTGATATATAAATATAATTCATAAAGCAGACATGAGTATGTTTATATTATCACTTGCATGTCAGCTGTGTATTATTTTACCAAAGCAATATAGACAGCAGAAAAATAAGAGGTAAATAATTATTAGCAATTTTATTCTGCAGCTATATTATCTGAACACTTTGTATACGTACCTAGGAATATACAGTGTTCTGACAGCTTAGTCCAATTGTTTTCCTCCCCTTTTGCCAAAGTAGCTTATTTTATACCTGAAGTTTATGTCTGTCCCATATGACCACAAGGCATTTCTATTTCCTCTGCAACCAGATGTACAGAAGTCAACTGGTTCATAAATAATGATGAACACATTTTTACCTAAATGATCAATATATTCACAGCACAGGAAGAGAGTTGAAGTATATGGATTTGTAGTTCCTTTGTGTTGCAACTGAATATATGTATACAAGTTTCAAAATATTTATTCATTGCTGTAGATTATTTTAGTGTTCTTACTGTCTGGGTTCAAGGCAAGTAAAGATTACTTTCATCTTGCTTAGTCTGCTTCTGCTTTATCAGTGCAACAGGCCTCTGCTTTGCTATGTCTATAAGAAGTTATGTGGCTTATTCTTTTAGGATTCTCTCTGCACTATCTAAAGGCCCGTTGCATGTTCCTTTATGAAAAAGGATTTTGTACTATTTTATTTTTCAAGTTACCTTCCTATTTAATAGGTCCTCTTCCTATTTGACTTTCAAGCTAATTTATTGTATTAAAAATGTAAAAACAAAAAACCAAAAAAACCAAACGTATGTTTCTGTAGCGGTAATAGATTAAGGTATGTTTCTGTAACGGTAATAGATTTTTACTGTACATTCGTTCCAAAAGAAAATGTCTTCTATGAAGTTAGGCACTGACTGTGTTATATCAACCCCATTTATTTACTTTTTGAGCTGTTTACTTCTTTTCCTTATTATAAGCGTATGATTTTTTACCTTCAGTATCTGTAGAGGAATTGTAGAGGGTTAATTAACATTGATAATATACAGTTGTGGGCTTGCTTCTGGGGCGGTGGGTTGGCTGATGTGGTTCATGTAAAGCTGTGGCTTGTTTGGGCTGAGTAGCTAAATAGCACTGAGGAGCCTGGAAGAGGAGTGCTGGTGGAAGAGGAGCAGTGGGTGGAGACAGAGGAGACTGGATGAAGAATTGTCCAGGGATGTAGGAGAGGCCTTGGGAGAAGCTGATAGAAGAAGGGGGCCTGAATGAGGAGAGGCTGGCAGGAGGAGAAGCCAGGAACCCGGACGCAGCAGAGGCAAGAAGCAGGTGGACTGGCCTGACGAGGGTGAAGAAACAGCACGGACAGTAGATGAACTTTTGGAACCTTGTGTGGGACTGGTGGTATGAGACAGTAAAAACCTTGTTGCAGCCTGATAGTTTGGTAGTGCTGCAACAAGTATCAATCTCTAGAGTACCTTTTCAAATGCCTTATAAAAATTTTAAGTACATGATGTTCACTTCAGACTTCTCCCTTATCTATCTCTTCCAATTATCTCATAATGGAGCAGAGTGCTACAGCTCATACTCTATTTATATCTGTCATTTGCCTCATTCTTAGTTTGTTCCCAGGCTAAACCCAACTTGTAGATCTTGACATGAGTGCCATTTATTCTTTTTCATCTCTTGTTGACATTCTCGCCAGTACTTTATTTTTATCATTTCTAAGCTACATTATAAGAATATTTATGTTTGCCTTTTGCCATTACTTTATTTAGCTGCGATTTTTAACTCTTTACTCTCACTTATAATACTCTGATTACAAGACATGTCAATTCAGTATCTGCCATTGTAGCCTAGTCCCTGTGCCTGGAAACTCCTAACATTTTAGCAATGTTAGGAGTATGACAACCAGAATATATAAACCTGAGTAGAACTATGATATTCATTGAATAACATTAACCATGTATCGGAGACTACTATACCCATGCATGTTGTTCACATCCAATTAGGAATTGCATGGACATATTTGTGCTGAGAAGATGGTTTATGCAACTCCACAGAAATTGACATCACTCCACAGTGAGCATTATCTCCTGTCCGTTTAAAATATTAAGGTGCTGTCCAACCTAAGTGGCTATGG
>JAVJGI010000032.1:11484508-11505271 GCA_035590275.1 Ibycter americanus | reverse complement strand
CTAATTAAAGACAAAGGCTTTTTCATAAGCAGTAATCAATTTAATAAATTTTCACCACAAGCACCTATCTAGACCTTACACAATAAACTTTCAGGTTTGAAATCTAACATGATTTCACACATACTTGATTGGCAAATCCTAATGAAAAACATATTGTGTCTGTATGACAAGGCTCTTTTTGTAGGAAAAACGTGAAATGCCCCTTCCCATCAAGATGGATTTAAGTAAATGGATGTAGTTTTCTTCAGCTTGGCTCCATTTGTACAGTTAGTATCTTTTCTTGATTCCAATGTCAAGAATTAGTAAGCATTTACAGCTTTTATCACACACGTAGTGAGAAGTCCAACTGATACTTTCATTTTTGAAGGGATTATTTCTGCCAAATCTGCTATTTTCTAACACAGATGACAATTTGTAGATTTGAGGGTGCAAGGTAGTACTGTTACTATAGTAAAGTGTGGCTACAGAGTTAGTGACATTGTAAGTAACAACGGAAAAATGCAGACAGATTGGTCCCAGTGCTTTACAGTCATGAGAAGTGGTGCTTTGCATTAGTGTCCTTGGCATGAAAAAGTATTTTCTTGCTATACTTCGTAGTACATTAAAACGTACTTCTCAAATGACTTCTTCACTGAATTAGAAGAGCACAGTGTATACTTATACTTCGGGTAGTTAAAGATGCTTCTTACAGTTTGAAATATTCCATCGGCATCACTATTCTTTGGGTTTTATTTATTTATTTATTTAGGTTTGATTTTAAGAAGAAAGTTAAAAAACGCACACTGTTTTCAAGGGAATCATGTAACTTCAGTTGTTTTTGCCACAAGTATACCAACCATGTATTTGTGCATTTTCAATAAAGCAAGAGTCAGTAAAGCATAAGACCTGTTCTCTTAGCTTCCAAAAGCAGCTTTTCATGGAATATTCAATGCCTACCACATACTCAGAAAAAGTCAGAAGTGGTTAACTGGCTGCATACACAAAATCCTTATGTTCATCAAACATTTCTGTCCCAGTAACCATCACGAAGGAGTTGCGTTTTAATCCTTCAGCTTGAGTTCCTTTTGGTCAGGAACTACAACTGTCTTTCACAGGAAGGTAAAACACATGGAGCACAAGTTGTTTAAACTACACTTTTAAATTGCTTACACTAGAAATACAGAACAAAACCAAACCTATTCCATAGGCCAGATGAGCTATGTACACATATACTGTCACTGTGTACTGCATGTGTCCCATTTCAACAAAACCATTTGCTTGGAATCAAATTCCAACTAGTATTTATCCAACAGAATATTCAGGTTTTATATAAGTATGTGGCAATGAATTTAACACACTCACTTGAAACATCCAATTAAGTTCAGAAAAAGCATGTTGAAACCCTTCACTACTACTACTAAATTATTTCGATTTTGCAAGGGAGGATCAGAATTTATTTGTGTTACATTCCTGAAATACTCCTTTTCTAGGTTACAGTTCATAGTGGGCAAAATACAGAAAAGAGCAAATACTTAAGGTATAATTTTAATCATTAAACTATAACACAAATGTTCACGTAGAATGTGTGTTCTCCCTAAAAATGAAAAGCAGAGTATTGGGAAGGAACAGTATCTGGAGGTTTCTGTCCTTATCCCTGCCAGTGGCTCCTTCAGCCATTCATTCTTAGCTTTACTTAGTGAATGGTAACCTTCAAGAAACAGAGTGAAATATTTTCTGTCTGGTAGCCAGGGTATCATGAAAGTGTACACTGATTATAGATGCATGATAATGTATTTCCTCCAAATGTAGAAGGCTGATACAGTTTTTACTTAAGTTTAAAAAAAGTCAGGGGAAGAAGAAGGAGGAGTTGAGCCACAGAAGTGGTGTTAGCAGTGTTTGTAATCCATTTTGCCATGGAAACTGCTGCACTGTGGAATCCCAGTCTGCTGTGAGTGCAGATTGCTAAGAAAAGAAAAGTAGACAGCTGTTGGAAGGCTATCAGAGCAATTCGTAATGGTAGTGATAGGAGGGTGATTAGCTCCCACATCCTCTTTCCTCATTATCATTAAATCATGGCTTACTGTTAGTATGTTGTTTTTCACAATGACTACTGTAATTTTCTTCCTGAAAAATTAGTTTAAAATGTGTAAAAAAGATCGCTGATACTGTGCGCCTTTTAAATAACATCCCTTACTTCAATGGCTTGTGCCACTTTGTTTACTTACTGAAACGTGTCCTTGAAGATCAAGTATATACACTTAGCATGTGGCAGCTGCCAAGTCATGGGAAGTGTTTCCCACTAAAACTGTACTGCATTAATGACAGACAGTAAGTACCCTGGGAAATGTGCAGAAAAGAACTGAAGCAGAGCTCAGGGCCCCACAAACCTGCTCACCTACTAATTAACCCCTGGACACGCTTCCTTAACTTGCCTTAGGGTTACCAACTATCTAAACTGTACTTCTCTGTTGATGGCAACAACTCCTGCAGTCTTGAACAGCACAACACTTAGTTTATATTTAAGCTCAAGAACAGCCCCAAAACAAGTTGCTCTTTGTCTGATCGGTTTTTCCTCTAGTTTGGTGAAGTTTCTAGGACATTCCTCTGGGCCCAAGCTCTCTGGAAGATGCAGCTGCAGCTACTCTTAGTTTAAAAAGCAGAGGATAGGTGGGTTCCTCCTCATTAATTCCAACTGCTTAAACATCTTTACCACAGAAAGGGTAGAGCCAGATAGGGCAGGAATCTGGTCTGGGCTAGGGGTTGCTCTTCCCACTGTGTCAGAGGTGTCATTACACAGAAATGAATTCAAACTTCTGTAAGTTATGGAAGCTTAGTTCCAATACAGATTCTTAAAAATAAGGTTACCTTTTTTCTTCCTCTGAATAGGAAGCCGTGTAATTATCCATTCTACAAGGAACACTACAGTAAACCACACCAAAGCTAAGTGACTATCTAAAATTAACTGACCTCACTGAGTGAGTCATAGGGAGCTGCCTTTTCATGACTTACTGACCCTGTCCTACAAAGTGATAAGTAAGCAAGCATGCAAAACTACATTACCCACGTTGTCATCCATTTTGGGCCCATAACAAAATAATCCTCCAATTCCACAAGTGTACAGAAATATACGGTATTAGACAAGTATGAGAGGAAGAGAGAGACTATAGATTATGTAAGATTATACAAAAATTGTTTCAGCAAAGGCTTCATACGCAAGAAGCGAAAAACTAAAGTCAGGATCTTGCTTGAAAAACATGACAGTACATATAAGAACAAGTAATTGAAGTACAGTCATTTGATGAAAGAAAGACTGCTGAAAAGAAATGCTCAAAGATCAAGTATGTCCACAAACAAAAGGTACATGCAGTTTTGCAACAAATGATGGTATACAGAGCAAGCCAGAAGTAAGGAAGTAACTCACTTTTGTGATGTTGCTTTATTCTTTAGCAACAGTAGAACAGTTCTCAAACTGAGCACTGATTTCTCAGGAAGGCACAGAAATTCTGCTGGGATAAAGTGTTTCATTGATGGAGGAGAACTGGTACTGGTGAGGGAGACCGGTCAGTTGGGTAGAGCAGCGACTTCAGTGGAAACAGAACTAACTAATGCTGTGTGGTGCAGCTCCGCAAGTGTGGAATGGCCTAAGTTTTTCTATACAACTGATGCACACCTTTTCCCCTTGCCAGCCCCTGCAACAGTTTTCTTCTCTCTTCTAGTTGGTAGAACTATTGCATGGGTTGTACTTGGACTGAATTGAGGAGCAGAAACATGAAGTACGTTCTGGCAAATTCAGGGGGAAGGAAGGAAAAAGATGTTACTGTTGCTTTAATATGATGAGGAAGGGGAGCTGTTTTCTGTATGATATTGTATGTTTGCAACAGTTTTGCTTTCAGGTCTCAGTATGCCATTGTGACAAAAGCGAAGTTCAGAGAGGGTGGCTTGTTTGGTGCATGAGCATTTTATTAAAGGTGAATACAAACAAGTGAACACCTAGCTGAGAAATGAACACTTAATAGAGATGAACAAGACAGAAAAAAAAAGAGGAATCATTGACATGCCAATTTTATAGGAATGGAGTTAAACTGGGATGGAAGGTTTAATCTGAATATCAAGGAAATCTTCCTTACAAATATGCAGATATAAGAATAGTCTTCCAATGAAAATACCAAAAACATAGATGCTTCTGATTTTGCAGTGTAGAGTATCCAAAGACTATGAAAATGATTCTGCATGTAAAGGGGGTAAACTAAAATTTTTTGGTTTGTTGGGTGGTGGGTTTTTTTGCTTTTTAATTTTTCAACATTAGTCATTCAAATCCAAGTGAGCTCTTGACTGAACACTCTCTATATGTTCCTCCAGTTATATGTAAAGAACAGATGATTAGAGTAATAATTTTGAAAAATCATTTATTATCTTTCATATTCAATTCTAATACTTCCTTTTATATTTCAGGGTGCAAGTTGAATTCTATATGAATGAAAATACATTTAAAGAGAGACTAAAGCTCTTCTTCATCAAAAACCAAAGATCAAGTAAGCAGTTGGATTAATTTCTGTTAAGCATAATTGTGATACTTTGAGTAGAATCCAATTCCATTGAAGGCAACAGAAAAGTCATCATTCATTCTCTTCTGAGCTAAAATTTTACCCTGTAGAGGAGTCAGTTTTACATAATATCCAAAACAAATTCAGAAAGTATTACTTAAACTTAAAAACAACATACTTGCTGCATAGGTTCAAATACTTAGTGACTTGATTTTATTCCTGTATCATGATCAAGTTGACCCTTTTGCATGGATCTGACATTGCAGTGCTCACGGTAACTCATGACTGTATGTCTAGGAAAGCCAAGAGCCTCTAAGATGCTGGAGGAAAAAAAGCTGCAGAAGTACCTAGCTTTTTGAAGTGTTCAATTTTATTAAGTATTCCTAAATAAATTTCGAATTTGCTGTGTACTATGAAAATCAATTTGGAAAGGAAACTAATGGGGAGGACATACCTCCTTCTTCTGAATGTGGTACCTTAGAAAGGTGGTCCTTCTCTTTAGTCTGATTTAATGGTATCTTCATTGACATACGCACTTACACTCGTAGGCCATCATAGGAGAGAATATGGAAGAACTAAGATATCTTTTTATATACCTCCATGCAGCTGGTCCAAGGGGATAGAAGCATGGCATATTATGAAATCTTGATTACACCAGTTGAGGTCATAGCTGAGAAGAGCAGTAACTGCCCTCAATTTTCCTCTGTGTAGCAGGACTGAATTTACCTCCATTTGCCCTACACCTGTAAAGAACTAAAATTGCAATAGCTTTATACATAAAGCTTTTAGAATAGAAAGAATACATTTTGGCCCTTGTAATACAATTAAGATGGTTCCATAGCTTTGTGTCTGGGAAAAGGACAGAAAGGAAAAAGGAAAGGACTTTACTTTTTTGGTGTCCCAATCTAAAAAAACCCAGACAAAAAAAAACCTGGGAGACTAGATCAAGTTTTTTAAAATAAGACAGAGCATCAGACCTTCTATCAGTAAGACCTAGCTTTTTATTGGTTAAGCTTCTCTAACTTTCCAAGTGTAATAAAGGCACTGTGCTGTGAATAACTGGTATTTTCAGTTTGGGCTTTGGATTTATTTGCCTGTTTCTAGCTGGAAAATCAGGTTTAACAAAGCTGCTGGAGGTTAATCCATGGGGAAAGCTTCATTTATTACACTTACATAGACACACAGGGGAAAATTAATCTTAATTCAGATGCTTAAATACCATAGAAAGCAGAAGACTTCCTCTGCTAGTAAATGATGTGGATAGCCTTCAGGCTATCTTCTCTTCTAAACTTCAGATGAGACACAGGTTTTTTAACATTATTATACATTTAACTAGATTTGGTTGGTAAAATTATTTTCTAATGAACATTTTTATTTGAAAGAAGTTTCTTATTCTGTATTAACACACTTTAGAGCTCTGTTATTGCATTTTGGCCAATATGAAAAGAATGTGTACAAAACCTCAGTGTGCATAGAACAAAGAAAGGAGATGTGTGAAGAACAATTTCATACTCCATTTTATGTTTACAAATCTGTGTTGCCAAAAATGAATTTTTGCATTTTAATTGCGGAGTCTCCCTCCGTAGAGATATTAAAAAACTGTCTAGATGCAGTCCTGGGCAATGAGCTTGAGGTGGCCCTACGTGAGCAGGGGGCATTGGACAAAATGACCTCCAGAGGTCCCTTCCAACCTCAGTCATTTTGTGATTCATTGGAAATAAATGAATTTAACTGGATTTATATTTTAAATGTAATTATTGCACTAAAATTTCTCAAATGGTTTTAGTTCTCTTCTACTTTTCTCCCTGTGACTTTACATGTCTAAGTATTTTGTATCTTTATAGCCTTTGACTTATGCCATTGTTGATATAGTGTGTAATGGAGTAAGAGATAAAACAGGAAAAGCATCCTAAACTAGAAAAGAGCATTACTCCTGGCTAGAAAGCCAGTCTGGGAAGCTGTAAGCAATAAATAGTTTTTTTTTGTTTCTGATCTAGTCCACAAAACAAGGATTTGATGTGGTTTTTGTTTACATACTAAGAACATCTATAAAGTTATGACCTGACTCATTGTAAATCGCTTTTCACTGATAAGATGGGGAGTTTCCAAACAGTAACTTCTTGCTTACGTGAATGTTTCTCCCTACTTTAATATCTTAACAAGGTTAGAAAAACCCACATATATACAGGTACCTATTTTGATGGCAGAATGGCAGGCTTTGTGCATCTAAAAATATGCACATTGTGCATTTATGATCATCAGCACAAAAATTAAACCAGAAGTTCATTAATTAGTATGAATTTACAGCCATTCCTTTGCCAGGTGCATACCCTTCTGGCTAAGCACATTAACAGAATTGTCATAAGTTACTATACTGGAACGTCTCTATTAGGTTATGATTGGGTATGGGTCCAAAGGAGATGAATGATGTGGAATTTTATTTGAAAAAAAGCAAGAGAGTGTGAAACAACTGTTAATTCATCCTGTTGGAGATGGGTTCATGCTACAGACAAGTAGCACAGGAATTTTCATTCTTGGCTTGCTTGATGAGTGCTGGAAAAATCCAGATTCTGATGAATTCTCCTACGCAGTGATGCCATACAGTACAAGGTAGATTTTTTTAGAAGAATGTTGTTTTTGATTAACAAATAAGAACACAGTAATGAGTTTTTCCTGCACAGCTAGTAGAGACATTGTCATTATGGGCACCTTCTTTCCTGACAGGTCCTCAGGAGAGGACTCCAGAGAAAATTTTAAGAGATGAGGCATGTTTTATCTCTTGTTGAATTATGCAGCCAGTTCATGGAAAGTAAGTTGGAGAATGAGGGTGCTTACTGTACTTACAGCACCATATGGCATGGGCATGGCATTTGCCACTAGAATCCCATAGGTTACCCAAGCACTGCTACTGGTTTTCGTGATATAAGAAGCTTAACCAAAAATTGGACCTTAAACAAGACAATTTTCAGGAGAATCGAACAGGAAATACAGCAGAATTATTACTGTGCTGAGTGAAAAAATAAAAAAATCCTCAAATCAGAGTGTTCAGAATTGGTAAGTTCAGTCAAACACTCCTTCTGCTTATGCAGATCTTGGTTCATGTCCAAATACTCACAACCAGAATCCTCTAAAATACCATCTCCCAAATCCTGCTGTTAAGATAGTAGCCTGCCAGTCATTCAATCCTCCATTGAAATTGGAGGATTCTGTTGCTCAGAGGTATCAGGGAGTTGATAAATAAAGATATTGCCCTTTAGATCTTTTTTGGTGTTCTATGATAGCGCTGAAAACCTTCCTTCACATACAAAAGATGTAATTGCTATTGTTGAGAAAGTAATTGTCAGTAGTATCAGCATATTTTCAGATAATTAAATCAACCTACCCATGTTCACCAAAAAGTTTTTGCTAACCCTTAAGACTTCAGAAGTGAATTTAACACATCAGAGTGTAATATCATGTGATTTTTTCAACCAGCAGTCAACTCTAGAATTTATATGAAATTTCTACCAAATACTATTCTGATGGAAATCACGTACAGACTGGTAGCATGAAATACCAAGCATTTAATTCATTATTCTAATTTTGGAAGTATTTCTATAAACTGATAAAACAAGCCTTCATGTATGTCTAATGTCATCCTAACTTCCACTCAATCTTCTGCAGATATCTAATCAAGTTCAACCAATGCACGAAAAGCATTTTAGAAAGGTGTCAGCCAGCCCTCTGCCAAAGAAAGAAAGGGGGGGCGGGGAGGAGAGATGACGTATTGGTATGTCTTGCTTGTACTTGCCAAGATCACACACTGTATTATCACAGCATAAAGTAGGTCTCAAAGGGAAAAAATAAGCGAAGTTTCAGTTTGGAGGAGAGGGAGTAAAAGATAACCACCACCAGGATATAAATTATAAACAGTATATTTTGATCCATCTTCCCAAGCCAGCTGCTACTGAGATGATTTTCCTTAAAAACAAAAATATGTTACAGACTTATGTGAAAGGAATAATGGAAGATGATTGTAAAATCTTCTGCTGCCATCTCTGTCACTGTTGCTTTGATTTAGATCAGCTCTGTAAATCAGAGGATTAATTTCTGAAAATGCTTCTGAGGGAAGCATCAAGAATTTGTAATAAAAGTGAAAGTCAGTCAGTGACTGTGTATCACTGTACTTAAAAATTCCTGCAAAAAAGAGCAAATACTTGTCCAAACTGAGAAGAAAGCATTAATGTTTGACGTAGTTATATTTATTTCACAAAACCAACAGATTTTGAACTGTTATTATCAATTTCTTCTTTAAAGAAGACAAAGGATGTGACACCGTGGCTACATGGACACAGTGAAATTATGGTCTAATTAAACAATACGTAAGTGCATAACAGTGTATGATTGTTGTAGCTGAATACAAGTTTCAGACGCCAGTGTCAAAACAGAGATACTCTGTGCAAATGACCCTGCTACTTGAACAATCTGGCTGCAAATGGAAAAAAAGAAGTTAAGTAGACGGTGTTGATCCCCTGACAGCATGTAAAGTGGAAGACAAAAATAGCCAGCAAACAGAAATATGAAATGCTTTCTTTGTAACAGAGTAATAAATAAAAACTTATTTTAAATACTTGCTCTAGTGATTGTCCCCTCCTTCCCATATTTGAAATCCTATATCCCCATGATAGTGGACTAAATGCGTTTCTTCCAACTCATAGGTGACATCCCCAGCTATGAGGCTACAGAAGACTTCTACCAGAGACAGTACTCATTTGGTAGTTCTGCATTAATTGTTAAAGCATTAGTAGGGATGACTAAACATACTCCCTCTGACAGCACATCCTATTTCTAAAGGCTGAGGCATACAGAACTAGGAGATGTGACCTTCTGGAACAGGATAGACTTGAAGCCTGTTCTTCCATACTTCCGTTGTAGTAACTGACCCAATCACACATGGCACAAGACCTATCCTATTGCCTTACTTTATATATAACCCAGTCCCTGACATGCCCTTTATATCTACACTAACAAGAACCCTAATATGAAAATGTATGGTGTGAAACTCTGCCTTATATTCTTTCAGGAACAGCCATTTCTGTGGAGATACCCAGAGTCTGAAGCACTTTCAGGTGTAGCCTGGAACAGACTTATGGAACTTAAATACATGAATACTTCAGTAGTTCTAGATCTGTCAGGACTAAAATTCGAGAGTTAAGAATTTAAGGCAGCAGGCAGGACTGTGGGTCCCTTATATGGATGTAGTTTTAATTAGAAAAGCACCATTTTCTTTTGGCATTTAAACCAACACATAATTAGAAACCAGGTCATTATCAACGCAGAAAAGAAGTGTTTCACACCAAGATTAACATTTACAGAGCTAAAAAACAGAAGAAACAAACAATAAACTTTTAAACTTACCTAAGAAAGTTAGACAACATAAAATTGGTAAGGAAAAGAAATCCTGGTGGGCTTTTTTTGTTTGGAGTTAGGTGTTTTTTCATTTGTTGGGTTTTTTAACATTATCTGCTCTTCCTGTTGTTATAGTCTAGTTGTTATGGCAACCATTCATACTCTAGCAGACTTGCACAAAAGGGTTATTACAGACAAAGAACTCATGTTTTCTTCAGCAACAGTTCAAAAAAGGTGCAAAAAGATGATCATAGCCTTGTCCAAGAAAAGTGCTAGGGGTCTTCCTAGCATGACAACACACTTACCTACCTTCTATAGCCTCTCACCCCATTTACTACTTCAACACCTTCACTCATGTTGCAGAATAGTCTCTGGCTAATTACTCTTGATAGGGCAGCAGGAACCACTAAGTTAATGTTCACAAACCTAACTGCCAATAACAGCTGTGGGACTTCTCATGGTTGGGACCACAAGATTTTAATCCCTAGTTTACAGATGACAAGATGCTGTAAAAGTCCATCCAGATCTCGTGTCATAACTGCAACTTCACAGTTAAAAGTAGCAGGTAGTGTTGTGTAATGAACTTTTAAGATTTCTTTCAGCAATTGCATGGTAGAATATTTAAAAATCTATTTTCTATTTTTCTGTGTTTTCTGTAGTCTGCATTTTAATGGGAGGGGAACTAGTAGATGAGAAAGGTGATTTATCAGTTTTATCTGTAAGGTGTTCATTTTGAACTTAGGACTGAATAAAGTGAAAAAGTATGTAATATTACCATAAGATAATTGTGATTCTTTCCTTAAAAGGGAATGTATGCATACAGCTTTGGGTATATACAATGAAGCTGCAATTCTTAAGCCATAGAAGTTATTATATTGAGTTCAGCAGACCTACTAACATATTTGCAATACAACAATAAAATATATTATCTTTACTATGACTAGGTGCAAATGAAGTCACACCTTTGTAAGACTTGATCAGTGGAATTCTGCTTTGGACAGAAGGGTTCAGCCATGCAGAACTGGACTCTCAGTTCACAAGACTGGAAAAAGTTGATGCCTAGAGTGACCTCCCCCTACTTAACTTTAGTCATTTGACAGTTTTAATTTAATTAGTGAACAAAAACTTAAAAGTTAGATACAAATATGTACATAGGCAAAATTTTAAGACTGATGAATTTAATAACAAGACTGAAAATCTAAACTCTAATCCTCTAATGACTACAAAATCTGATTAAAATACAGTGAAGCTCCACTGTAGTAGATGATGGCTCCAATAAGCACTGAAATAAATTGCCCGTGTGATAGAAGCAAGTGTCCATGCAGATCCCTTTGAAGGAATCCTGTCTTTGGAACTATGTTTGTGGGAAATACGGTGATATTTTGTGATAGTATTTGTGATGTATCTTTTCAGCTAGAACACTTCAATATTCACATGGTCTGTAGAACAAGTTGTTGATTCAGTTCAGTTGTGCATTCAGCATGACTTTCAGATGCCCGGATTCTTGGACATGTAATTATACAGCTTCAACATTAAATAGCTACAGTTTAATATGTGTAAGTTGAGATAGTATTAATATGTTCTGTATGAGAAGCTACTCCATGAAGACTTTAACATATTAATATTTAAAAACTTGCCACTGTATATCCTCTGCCTATGGTTTAAAGTATGTCTTCCTCATGTTGTTGTATCTTGCATCTCAAGTACTGTATGTAGTTCTGGTTCCCCTTTCAAGAAAGTCGACTTGCAAAACTATGGAAGACGCAAAGAATGGCCTCAGGAAAGATGAGTGGCATAGACTAGGTTTGAAACAAATCATGTAGTAGTTCTTTATATTAAGACAGACTGAGTCTTAACCCAGGGGGTCCTGGAAGCTTGAAAGGTGTATTTGTATCTGACAGGCTTATTCTTAGTTCTGTATGATATGTCAACCGCCCGTATCAGGGACAGATTACTGGCTAGATTGACCTTTGCTTTGTTGCAGCATGGCTATTCTAGTGCCTTTTAGTTTTATCTGTAAAGTGGATAAATCTGTAAAGAACCTGAATTTGTGTCTGTGTTTTCTTTTCTTTTTAAAATAGGTCTGAGGATACGATTATTCAATTTCTCTCTCAAGCTACTAAGCTGTTTCTTATACATAATTCGTGTTCTCCTGGATGATCCTACACAAGGAGTTGGATGGTAATGTGTTCGGGGGTTTTTTTTTGGTTTTGTTTTTATTTATCTATTTTATTATTTCTGCTCTTAAAGCATTGTTTAACTTATAAGAAATGAATTAATGTAATTAATAAATGTTTGATATTCTGTCAACAGGAATTTGATTTTATGTCTTGCAGATGTTTTGGAAGAATTATAAAGCTAGTCTTACATAGTGAATGGAAATAAGAACTAAAATAACAATATTCTTTTTTCACTTACTGCTAAAATAATCCTCTTTGCTCAGATACAGTGCGTCAGATACAGTTGTGCAGACTTACATCTTTTGATTTTATCATTACATAGCATTTCTATGTATTATGTCTATATTTATAAAAATCGCAAATATTTGGTTGTCAGTTCATGCAACAATGATTTTGGGATTTTACTTAAATAATTTTACTTCGGATTTTACTTGAATAATTTTACTTAAATAATGTTACTTAAAACCCCAGATCCCGGAAACAGACAAATACATGAAACTGAGCTTTCATGGAGATGACATTGATGATAATTTTCTAGTCCTCTGCTTTCTCTAAACACTTAGAAGATGGGAAGACCAAAAGTATATTCTATACTCATGATGATCTATGGTGATAATGTGTGATTTTGCACACTTACAATTGTCAGTATGGTATTCTACGTGGGTCATTGGATACTCTGCTCCCCACCCACCCCCACCCCCATGTGTTATACAATCAACCAGTTGCAGAA
Organism: Ibycter americanus; assembly: GCA_035590275.1. Lineage (NCBI taxonomy): Eukaryota > Metazoa > Chordata > Aves > Falconiformes > Falconidae > Ibycter > Ibycter americanus. The sequence goes on along the minus strand of JAVJGI010000032.1, from coordinate 11,492,450 downwards.
GAAATTATAATTTATTCAGTTGTGTAGTTCAGTTGTATTTGTATCCTGGATATATTGTATCTTCTCAATTCCAAATGCTAATAAGCACCACATTTTATTAACTTACTTGCTTTCACTTCATTTGATTCTGTTGGCCTTAAATACTGAAAGAAACAAAGCACAGATGAAAATACTAAGCTTAGGATAATAGAACTAGCACTCTTCACACAATGTTAGGCAAATGACAAAAGTATGAGTTCCAATTTTAATATTTGAAAATCAGTTAAATTTAATAAGAGTAATACTATAAAAATCTAGTGCACAGGAGAAATACTACATTTTACAAGAATCAAGTCCAAAGCAAAGTGAGTATCAGCTTTACTCAGCAGTGCATGAGAGAAGGATGTGTGAATTGGAAGTACAGAAGATGCATTTGAGATATTTTTTTTGTCAAGATTTATTGTAAGAAATTAGCCATTTGAAAAAGGGCCAGAAAAAAAATCTCCCTGGAAAAGCAAGAACTGCAAAAAATATTTTTTGTCTCCACATGTATCTGAGAATGTCTCTTCTATGAGAGGAAATGTGGAGGGAGGAAACAAGCAGTAAAGATTTTGCAAAACCTCTAACAGTGATGGAGAAGAGAAAATCCATCCTTAGAAATTTAGATATAGTAGCACAGCAACTCAGGGACTTGAAATTTTACAGATAATGGTAGTTTCTGATACTGTTTTGTTATGAGAACTCTAGTGAGCCCAGATGAGCATATTATACTGCAAGGTTATGTTGGAGTACGCAGAACAGGTTAGAATGTCATCACTTCTGCCACAGGTATACTTCAGTACTTTTGTATTCATATGCAAAGATATTTCTGCATCTTGCAGGCAGCTTAATTCCCCAGATGTTTCCTGACGTGTCTGTTCCTTCAATCTAAATGTTGAACAATTCACCAACCAGAATGTGTATTTTCTGTATATATTATTCCCTTGTATTGTGTTGTGGTACATTTAAGAGATTCTGTCTCTGTATAACATTTGTCTGGCTGAGAAGTTTCAGGTAAGTCATTTCTGCATGCTCACCAAGACCCCAGTCTTAGAAGCTATGCCAGACAAATCAGCCCTGTGCCCAAATGGTACCCCATTAATGTCAATGCTTTTACCCATAGAGATCCCAAGGGCTTGATACCTAAACTACTGCCATAATGTGTTCTTACAAATGCAGTGTTATGAAAAAAAATAATCCTTTTTAGATACTGTGTCACAGCCTGATGAAAGAAACTACTCAATTTGTTGAGAGCATGGCCACAGAAAACAATATCACCTGGTTGTTTTTAAAGTGACAATTCTGGGAGGGACGCTTTTCATCATAGGCTCCTCCGGCAGGTTTATTTCCTGTTTTTCAGAAATGCCTACACAAGTTAGTATCTTACGTTTACTCTTTCAGGCACAGTGGGTGGGCAGGGAAGAGCTTAAGACATAATGCATCCTTATTAATGGACACCATTTAGCACCTGTCCCACTCATAGCTGGTAAAAAATACAGCTATTACTAATCTGTGGTCTGCAAATCCTTTTCTGCTGACCTTGTTTGCCAAGGTTAAACAAGGATATTTTTCATTATTGACACAAATACGTATTCTCACATCCTTACATCACCTTTTGAAGGGAGGATTTGTGCCAGCAATTCAAGGCAAGAGAACACCACATGTACATAGCAGCTATTTTTTTACATAGATATCACCAGCTGCTTTCTTGAATTAATGCTGCGTGAATCTCCAGCCCTCATCACATACTCACATGAGGATATAAAGTGTAGTTTGATGCAATCTTTACTTTATATATGCTCTTTCTATCCCAGCCTATCCATGTGATAGCATTTCTACTGTCTTGATCTTCAATATTTATTGTGTGCTTAGTTCAGCTTTTGAAAGAATAATTTCAGCTGTTTTGTTTTTAAATTGAAACATGTTTGTAAAATCTTTAAAAAATATAACCCAATATGCTTCATAGTCCTTTACCTACAGATATGGAATACATACAAACTACTTTCTAAAAGTTAATTTACTTTTAAAAATGTCTATATCCATTGCCTAGGGTTTCAAGCTATCACATGCATTTTATAAAACAATAATGTAATTAATATCCCTTTCCTCCTGTATGTTTTTATGATTGTGTTCCCATATACATTTGCTAATGAAAATGGACTTTGCATGGATGGGATGGCAACTATCAGTAAGGAGTTAAACCGGAGTTGTTACAATCAAAACGACACACCTGGAATGATTGATTGGTGAGTTCCTAATTTAAAAAAGCAAACCATAAGTTCACATAATGGTGGGAAGGGGAGAAAAACAGAAAGATATATCCATTTCCATCTGGAATGGGGACATTTTAACATATAATAGTGACATTTCCATAACTTTCAAGCAATTACTTCTGTATTCCTGAATATTCAAAACTGCCTTTAATATTATAATTGTTTCTCTGATTGCATAAGTGAACTGCTGGATTGGATGTTCTTGTAAGATCTGAATTCCATCAGTGCTTATACCTTGCTGAAACTGCCCCCCCACCACTTTATTTAAAAAACAATTATGACTACCAGTGAATGAGTGACAGTAAGCTACTGTGCCATTGAGTGTGCCAGATTCCAGTAGTACTGTATCAAGTGCCTATTAATCTTGAATTTAGTAAATCCTAAGACAGGAGATTTTTCCAGGATATTACAGCCCCTATGAGTTACATACCATTTGTGTTACGCAGACAGCAAAAACTTCAGGCAAAAGAATTGTCAATTTTTTTTCCTACCACAAAGAATTATTCCTCTGCATCTCTAGAATCAAAAGCACAAATTGATTTATTCTTTCTAGAATCATAAAGGATAAACTAGCAGCCACTGAAGCCAATAAAAGATTTTGGTGTCACTGGGTGTGGGATCACTCCCATGGGAACTCAGTGATTTGCTCTAGATTAGAAATACAAATGTCAATACTCAGTAGATAACTACTGATTTAAAATTTTTATTACTGAGAATTTGTTCAAAAAATAAGGCTGCTCTAATTTCCATTCACATGTACAAACTTTTTTTCTCTTGATTTTATTCAAAACACTAACCAGATTCTGATTAATTTCATATTTATTTTCTCATAATGAACAGGTCTCCTATTATTTGGGTGAATCGAAGCTTGCCTTTATGGGGATTACAGGTAATATGTAAATGGCCAATTTAACTATTTCCATTTAATAAATGTAGACAATATCGATGGATAGCATTTTAGTGATGTTAAAGTATACTTGGAAAAGTTGATATTAACAAAGAAATCTACTTGATGGCCAAGTACACAAAAGCACAAAGTAAAGATAAGCTGATCTGAGCTAACTGATTTGAATTTATATGACTTTACAATATATTTATAAAGTATTAAAGCTTATAACAAAATACTGTAGAATTAGATAGCCTTTTCTCTTACTATTATGAGGCTCTGTTGAGTCAAGTATTCACTGCTCTAATGATGAGTTTAAATTTCATAATTGCTTATGAAAAGCTTTTGACACACTGCATGGGCTTTCTTGTTAAATACATTAGAAAGATAAAGTTACTTCATGGTATTGAAGCCTACATGTTCAGAGGAGTACGTCACAAAAGGTGCACTACGTCAGTGTTTTGTGGGTCTTGGAGGTCTTTTGAAGTTTGTGGCTCAATCCACAGTCTCTTGGTTCCTGCTCATTTTAGGAACAGTTTTTCGACTCATGGACAGTGCTGTGGGAATTCTCCTTGTGAAATGCGTTTTTCTAGTAAGAATTTCTTAAGCTTCCAGAATGGTTCTACCATTATATCCTTGCACCATGCTTAGCACAATGCCATTACTATGGCTTGTACCTCTATGTAATACACAATTTTACTATGGGAAGAATCCCCTGATGAAAAGACCTTTCAATTCCTTGCTTCAAGTATGCATAGTTTGAATAAATTTTGACCTAGACATTCAGATTACTGTATTCAATTGAATTAAATACTGAGAGATTTATTTGCTTATCGTTACAGTCTTTCTCTAGTAAGTTTATTTGCTAAACATAGGACTTCATATATGTGTATGCATGTGTATATATGCATGCATTCACAGTAAGGTATATACAATAGCTGCAAACAAAGATTTTTTTTTTTTGAGGTATAACCTGAGTTTATGTAAAACAGTAATACTTATTTGGAGAAACTAATATCATATTTTGATTACATATTTTAATAATTTTCCAATTCACACCATCTTTTTTAAAACTAGATAATGATATTGTGAGTGAAAGTAGTGTACTCTTCTGAGTTTTCAGTAGTAGTGAGCATTAGTTTAAAATTAGAAATCCTGAAGCTTGTTTGACTTCAGGCTTCAGCTGAATTTGTGTATCTCCTTGATAGAATATTCCCACCATATACATTAAAATAGAAATATTTGCTATGCAGAGGATTTAAGTAAGTTTTGTGGTTATGTAATATGCATAAAGTTTTAAATAAAATTTTCACTGTTTTGGTATTTGACTATTTTAATATTTTTCAATTACATAATACGTATACTACATATAATCTTAGTGAAGGCTAATAAGTTGAGCTCAATTGCATTTGAATATTAAAATCAGTAATGATTCATCTGTATCGTTTTTTGCTGTTTTCAACTTTCTGAATTGTACACAGTCAGAAAAGTGTTTGTTTTTCCACACATTCATAACAACTTTTCAGAAAAGTAAAGAGCTGACTAACTTCCATTATTTACAGCTTCCTCCCTCCCTCTCTTTCTCCGTCTTGTGAAAAGATCTCGGTACCTTTTAGGAACAGACAACTGAAACTTGAGAAACAATCTGGCACACTGTGTATGGAGCTGTGTAAAAACCATGGAAAGGCCATCCTGCAGGCTCTGGAGTGTTATACTTGGAAAAGAGCAATGAGACTCAAGTCACAGCCTGTGCTTTAGTCAGAAAAATAACAATATTTAAGCTTCATGCTAAATGCTGTTAGCTGAGATGGTTTCAGAGGATGCATGGAAAAGCTGTTTTTTACTGTCTTTTACTTTTCATTGTAATGCTTAATGTCATATATTCTTTAGAAGCCAGTATTAATATGTATATTTTATCTCTTAAGGTTTCTGTGGCTTTAATAAGTCTCTTTGAAACTCTGCTGCTGAGTTATCTAAGCTACAAGGTAGGTACTTCTAGTTACTTTTAGGTATAAGTCATCAGAAAAAGTAACAGAGTTAAATGTTTCCATGTAAAATTCATGTACCTGCATTTATGCCCACACTGATGTACAAGCAGGAAGTTGCAGAAAAACACACATATAGAGGACAGCCTATTGTCACAGGCAGCCCTAGTCATATTTCCCAAATTTATATGCAAACACTGGTATCTACAGAGTGGATGTTAGAAATGAAATTTCTGGTGTTTTTTCCATAGTAATTTGAAAATATTCTCGAAAGTGACCTTGAGTTTTGGATACTGATTTTTCAAGTGCACAGTTTTTTATGTCTATCCGTAATGCAATGGACACGATTGTCATTGATGTCAATGCTGTAGCTACTCAGTATCTGTAAATCAAGTTTCAGGCCTCTAAAACTGCACACCAAAAACTAGGCCAAGATAGTACTTTTTGGTTTTTTTGATTCTAGATACCTACATACTTGTATTATCCATCTCTCTGATGCTATTGGAACATCTTTGCAAAATGTCTTGAAATCATCTGGTGTGAATACAATATATTTTTGTATTTATGTTCTCCTTAAAAAGTTGTTTTCCTAACATTTTTATTCAATTTTCTTCATTACATTTTGTTATGTGCTATCCCGGTGAGTTTTAGATACTCTGCATTTTTAGTATCTTCAGGAGAAAGAAGTAATTTATCAAAGTGAATATGAAAAGACTTGGTTTCTAAAGCTAAAAATATCTCAGAGCAGAATCTTTTTTTTTTTCCTTCAGATTTTTGAATTATTGACATTCAGTAGCTATCAGAGCCACCACTGAAGTTAGAGAGTTGTACTTTAGTGTGCTTATCAAGTGATTATGGCATAAATATTTTTCTTAGTGCCCAATAACGCTAAAAGGATTAAAACTGTCTACTGTCTAAAAATTACTCTTCTTAATCCTCATAGCATATACTATTTAGTTGTTGGAGATTACAAATGCAAATCAATTATAGGGAGAAACAATCCAAAATTAACACATCTAGTGCCAAAACAGTAAAGAGCAATCACAGTTTATACTGTTCCTGAGTTTATTGGGCAGCATTTTATGGCTATCCGCTCTGCTTGTTGTCTGCATCAATTTCAGTGAGTACAGAAGACGAGAGAAATATTGTCAAGTCACCTCCCATGAGCAGTTACTTATTAGTGTGCAATGGGTATAAAGCTCTTCTATCCTGATTTGCTGCATATACCTGTCACAGAAGTTGAGGTAATTTTATGAGGCTGTCTTTCCACTTCCCATAAGGGAATAAGAGTAATGTAAGAAGAATAATAGTACTCAAATGCACTTTGGCAATCCACCTGATGCAAACACCTCCTTCCTCTGGTCCTGTCCTCATATTTACAATATGGAAATGTCATGATAAAACAATTTACCCCAGTTTTACAGCAGTCTCAGGAAGCCAAGGTGGCAGTTACTTTGCTCACTGTAAGGCCTTTCAGCACAGCCAAGATGACCAAAGGACTCTCGGTTCATGTAAATCTGTGACAGATAACTTACTTCTTGCTAACATCTCCAAAGCAAAAGCTTTTCCAAAAGCAATTTAGGCACAAGTCAGAGGATGAGCCAGGAAGAAAACAAGGAAAAGATGATTGTGTTTGCATTTGTGTCCACATTGCTGGGATTTCACAAATAACCTGTAAAATAAAGCAAGCAGTCATTTGAGAGAATACTCCATGGAATTTACCTTTCCGATATCTGGTTGATGACATCTGAGAAATGATTCAACGATGAACAGTGAGGGTATCATAGTGTGTCATGTTACTAGGATACAGTTGATTTGCATTTCTTATTGTTTTTATATGGTGAGGAATGCAAAAAATGTAGCACTGTATTACATTGCTAATCACTTGGATCCAAGAATGAATGGTTCACAGTCTGCATTCTCACAGCTTAACCCATTACATGAGGGTTTGCCCTTGGCCAAAATTCTGACAGATGTATACATTAGAACTTTCTACTGCCAAAACTCATCACAGAGATCTGGCAGTCCTACTATATCACTGGCACACAGGCAATCTTAGCTACTTTTATCAGTACTGTACATTCTCACTGCAAAAGGCAGTTTTGCAGAAGATATGGTGCATTTGTATGTAGAAGCCAGAATTTACAGTGGCATACATCACTAAGTACCTGGAGCACATCTGTACAGGCATTTTGTGTGCACAAGTAAATTATGTGACATTTCTATAACGCAGAAAAGAAAGCTCTTAGCGTTGAAAATGAGGAAGTTCGTAAAAACACAAAATGGGTCAGTTGGGAAAATCAAATTTTTTTTTATTTTATTATTCCTACAAACAAAACCTCAACTTACAGTCTTATAATTTCATTTCTGTTTACAGGGCTGCTTATCACGTGAAATATTTAAGATTATTCAAATATGTCTAACTCCCACCAAGTACAATTACATGGAGGACAATAATCCCTGCCGCATAGGTACAATGGCTTCCAGATGTGAAAAGTTAAAAACAGAAAAAGTTTTATATGCTATGACACTTGTATTTAATATTCAGTGGTTATATCAGATGGTTATTTTAACAGGAAAGATTAATATGTCCTTGCAACGGAAAATATAATGCTGTACTGCAATTCCTTGCAATATTGCCGTGATATATGCTACAGTGTATTGCATTACCTGTGTGTGGGAAGCAGTAACAGCCTTCGCATGCAATCCAATGTGAATTAAGCAGAAGCCATTTATTGCTTGTAACAATCAGCCTTATATGCTAATGCTATTTCCGTGCA
>JAVJGI010000032.1:11454060-11484408 GCA_035590275.1 Ibycter americanus | reverse complement strand
TTAGTTCTTTCTATTTGCGTCAGGTACAACCCAGACCCGAGTCTCAAATCACATCATCCCTTTTTCTTGCTGCTTCAACAGTTTATCTTGCTGGTTCAGCCTCTGGCTGGGGCCCGAGGTTACTTGTAACTTCTTCGTAGAGGCCCAGAGCATAGGCCTGGCTCACCGGAAATCCACTGTTAGCAAGATGCATGCCCACACCTGTGATAGAGTCTTGATATACAGAATTATTAAAACTGTAAGTCACTGAATTTTAAATACATTTGTTTTTAAATGTATGCATATTCATCCCAATATTTAGTCATTCACAGTCACTGTTCAGATGTGGAAAAGAAGTAGTATTATCCCCATCCTGTAGCTAGCAGTAAGCAGGTTAAAAAGATCAGTACCACTTTTGTTGAAATATGTGGGAAGGCCTAGGATTTAATGTAAGCAAGTTCAAGTTCCAAAAAGCTCTGAAATGTACTGAAGTATTTGTGGCAGAAATACAGAACTTTGTAGTCCTAATTCAAATACTCCACACTAGATTGTCTTCCTTACTTCTCTTTCCAAAAAAATAGGGAAAGAGAAAATGTAATGTAAAGATGAAGGAAGATAAATGCAAAGGAAGAAAGGACTTGGTATACTGCTATCTTTCTGTAATTTCACTTCATTCCTCTTCTTAATACTTATTTCTTAGTAAGTTAATACCTTGCAGAATTAGAATTAATAAAAGAAATATCCAGACCTTTGTGACTAACATGCAGAGGCTAATGAAACAAAATTAGGAGAAAACGAGCTGGTATTTTTTCTTTGGAAAATAGAACATATTTGCATTCCTCCTCTGCTTTATGTTTTGCCACGAAGTTCTATCAGAAGGATGTACAGAGAGTGGCTCATCATTCATAACAAACATTAGTATAGACCATAGGACAGCCACCTGTCCATAGGGTAATCAAAACGGTTGATTTGATGGTAAAATATGCTGAGCAGGGCACGTCCTTTGGATATATGTCTTTGCAACTCTTAGGCTGTATTCGGGCTTTGTCTCCAGTTTTTAGAAACTTTAAGACAATAAGCATTAAGGTAAGGAAAACGTTGGCACCATCAAAAGCTATAGCATTGCAATGCAGGATTTTAAAGATTCAGAGGCTTCTAAGAAAAAGAAGTAGAAACAGTTGTAGATAAAAGAATTTGCCAGCAAGGCAGTCTGCTACTTGTATGAAGAGTCACTGAAAAATGGAAGTTATTAAACAGATAAATTCCTTAGGACAGGAACTTCACCTTCTTATCTGTGTGTAAGTCTGCATGTAAATATGGAAGTAAACTAACCTTTGAAGAACGAAAAAGCAGAGACAAGATGTCTGTGTATGATTCCAAGGTACCTAAAAATGCAATAGAAGAAAAAACGGGAGCATATTATTCTCTGAAAAAAATGCATGTCCTCGTTAGCTGAGAGAATGAGTTGACTAGTTAATGCAATTAAAAAATCTTCATTTGAGCTATCTTACTAACTAAGTCATAGCAAGGAAGTATATGGTCATATGAAAACAGAGAACTGCTCTAGTGAAAATACAGGTTTAAAAGTACATATTTTTACCTGTGAAGTACATTATGATAAACAGTAAGAAAAATAGGCCAGAGTGGCCTATATTCTATATTCACTTTTGACGTATGTGTTTAAATCTGAGATGAATGATCTTTCTGAAATTCAGCTAGTGGGAGAGACTCCATATGTGACATTGGAATATCACATATATTTCTCATCAGAACTATACGTAAGCCTACTGTGACATGGTGGTTTTTTTTCCTTTTCTTTGAAGGGAAATATCTGGGAACAAATCCTGAGAATACCCTTTCTCCTGGAAATAATTAATGCTGTCCCTTTCATCATCACGGTAAACACATTTGAATTAATACATTTGCACATTGCACTTTCATAGCTGCCCAAATACTTTTAATTTTTATTGAAGTAAATTTGAACCTTATGTGGATGACATATTTGTGTCTGTGGGAGCAGAAATCTGTCAACAAGAAGATAGTTTGCTATATGAATGAAGTAATAATACAGATCAGTTTCCCCTTCCTCCCCAATAGGGGATAAATAAAATCAAAACCTTCTAATCAAACTACAACACAATTGATAAAATAGACTAGCTAGATACAAATATCTAAGAATCTCTGGTGTTTGCAATGAAAACTGACTGCGCTTATTTTATCAAATTATTTTACATACAGTTAATCACAAAGGAAGAAAAAATATTATTTAAAGCCATACCTCACATTAGAAACATGTTAATAATAAGTATTTTTCCCAAGAGTTTCATTGCTGCTTGAATAGAAAAGCTGTATCCTTGAATAGAAAAGCTTTTAATAAATTTGTTAATTTTTCTTTCAGATTTTCTGGCCAGTTCTAAGAAACCTGTTTATTCCTGTATTTTTAAATTGTTGGCTGGCAAAGCATGCTTTAGAGAATATGATTGTAAGTATGAAAAAGGAAATAACTATTTCTGAGTTTCTATTTTTTTAGTATATTGTCTTTAGTGGGGTTTTCACAGTGCAGTGCACTGTCCAAATTTAATAGACAGATAACTAGATCTGTATTTAGATTATGCAAATGATCAAGCATTGCTAAACTTTCTGCATTACAATTACCAAAAATTAAGACATCAAGTGAAATCTCAATTAGTAGAAATTGTTACTGTGCCAACAGGGAAAGTTGGAATAACTGATTCTTTTGCTGCTTTTCCATTCATATACAATTGCAAGGAACTCAACTGCTGTGCCTTAATTGGTCCTTGCAGCCTGTAATTTGTAAATTAGACATGAGCAGACAGACCTTAAGGCAGCTTCCAATAGTATCAGACTTGTGCAAGGATGAACAAAGAACTGAAATAATCACAGAATCACAGCTGGCTCTTTCACAGACTTCTATATGATCAGCAAATTCTAGAGTGGTTTTGAATGACAGCATTCTATCAGAGTACTATATAATTCCTCTATAGAATCAGCTCATGCCTTGTTAATTGAAAACAAAAGCTAACACCTATTTTCCATTAATATAGAATGATCTTCACAGAGCCATCCAACGCACACAGTCTGCAATGTTTAACCAAGTCCTCATTTTAATATCTACCTTACTATGTCTTATCTTCACTTGGTAAGTGGCCAAAACACCGTTGTTTTTATTATATATTGGCTTTTCTTCCTTTACTACATGGTGATAAAACAGGCATTGTGGAAGTCATGCATTGAAATATAAAGAGTAATGTACTTGAAATGAAAGTGTTAACTAGTGCCTGGTACTACTGGGGTCCTGACACACTGGGTTTGGAAACAGAATGTGTGTGCATGGGAAAGGGAATCATTCTCAGTCTAAGGAAGGAAGTACAGATGATGAAAAAACACAGGAGAAAGGAGTGGGAGAAAATTTACATACACACCAAGAGAGCAATCTCAGCAGAAAATTCACTCAGATTTGAAGAGTACTAAGGTCACCTTCCTCTGACTGATAGGCCAGACAGAGAAAAATATGCAAGATCTCAGCCTTATCACTCTGGTGACCAAGTCAGGTTCCCATAAGGAGCGTGGGGACAGCTGTTAATAATCTAGATTCCATAAAGTGTAGGTTTTATTTATCTAGATTACAGAAAGTAGTGCATAGTAGATTCAAATAACAAGAATGTGTTACTCTGAGTAACTTTTTGCTGCAAAACCTGGAAAACTTGAATTTATAGGAGTTTAGGAAGCATTAAGAAAAATCTTTTGAGGGCATTAAATGTAAACATACTCGGTTAATGGAATCTATGAGCTACATACTACTGGAGGCTAGGAAAAGATCCACAGGAAACAACACCTGATTGCCCCATTTTTATTGTATGCCTTAGGGATCTGCTGTTGACCAGGGCTGGAGACAGATAAAGTTGACTACATGAGTCTTTGGTCTCAGCTAGTATGGAGTATGGTCATGCTTATGTCTGTATAAATGCACAGTGGTTGTAATGTAGCTTGGTAGCTTACTTAACATACAGAATTTTCTGAGTAGTAGTGTCTGAGAAGTGAGTATCATGTCTGGGAGAGAAAAAAAAAAAGTAGAGGAAGAATGTGTGTGTGTGTGTTACAAGATTGTGCAGAAGGGGGCAGTGAAGAGAGAAGATGATTCTGTGTGGAAAGACTGAACCACTTCTATGCATTTCGCCAGACAGGCTGCCTTTGGGTCAGCACACTCATAAAGTTTGGTCTGTCATTTTGGAGACAAGTGTGATTTTCTGTTATTTTATTTCTCTAGCTTGTTTTTCTGATAGCCGCTGTTAATGTGCTGCCAAATCCTTTTGGTAATAACACATGGCCTTTTCCAGTCTTGTCCCTTTCTGTTCTTTATTCAAGAGGAGTTGTTTGTTCTAGCTAGTAGCTAAATGAATGGTCTGATTTTACCCTTTGTCTTATGGCCTCACAACTGCATAATGACAAATGCTGCCAGTTCTAAACAATAACGAATTTATGTGAGATTAAATTTGGTATTATGGCCCTTTAAGAGGAAATTTTGTATGAATAAGGACTACAATACTTGAACCAGAATGCATAAAATTCTATCACTGTAGCACTTGGACATTTTTAATTGGCTCTAATTTTGCTTTTAATTTTTTTTACAATACAAAACACTCTAGTAAATACGCCTTCACTTTTTTCACTAACCTACTTCAATGTTTTACTGAACTGCTGCAAAATAGCTGTATCCAGTTCTCACTGAAGTAACAAGATTGTTTCCTAAGAACTCACTGTGATGATCCCTGGTTGAATGAGGTATAGAAGCTGCAGCTAAGCAGAACATCATGCGCACCACCAGGCATTTTGATAACTGACAGTAAACATGCAGAAAATGGCAAGCTCACCTACAGTAATTATGTCTGGTCTCAACAGCCACAGACACCAGCTCATATTAAATACTGACCTAATACTACCCTTCTAGACTGCAAAATAAGCTAAATAGGGTGAAAACACCCAGTAATACAATAACGAAGGAGATGAAGGAGTTTTGGAATGAGTAAAAACAGTTGTTCAAGCATCTGCAGCTTGCCTAAGCCAGAGTTCTGTTCAGGCAATTGTTACTATTGCTTACACGAACCCACATAATAGCATTTTTACAGTTTTTTACCCAGCTATGTATGATTTTATATTACAGAGTATATATTTAAAATATCTAAATATCTAAAAATTTCTCTATAAACAGTCAAAATCATTAACTTAATCTTTTTTATTATGTTACATGAATTTGAGACAGTATTTCATTTAAGAGGCATCACTTAGGGCTTACATGAGTTTCTTTGTGCTGAAAGAGGAGCAAAGTCCATTTTCAGAATCTGTCTGCTTAAGGATGGCTTTCACCAGGTTGGTCTTTCACATTTTCTGCAACTGCAAACAGTAACCAAGTGCATTCCCTCCAAATACATACGGGAGCCAGCACTAGATTTATCCATACATGTAATGGAGCACAACACAAAAAAATTCTGAGCTAGCACTGGTCTGTTTTCATAATTATGTGTTGGTTACATTTAGAGATACTACCTTGGTCCATGAAGTACCATAGCTTCAGTAATGTAAAATTAATAAGCCTAGATCATGGTGTGCTTTTGGCACCACTGATAAATGCCCTCACTGTGTCCCCCTCTGACCAACGACTTTCAGTCATTGTATGGATTAAATTGTAAAACCACAGCCCCTCTTAGTTCTGGTTGACAGGCTTGCTTTTACCATCTGCTTCAATAGAAACATCGGTTTCTCAGCACTTCTGAAGTCAATTAATTTTACAGCACAGGGTCCTGTTCAAAACCATGCTTTTTGTCAGACACATAGAAAGAGTTGGCATGTAGCTTCATATGGGCATTACACCATTTTATAAGAAGTCCAAGATGGTATGAAGACCAGAAAGACTCTTCTTTCTGCTTCCATTTTTTATTGGTTCAGTTAGACTGGTGCACTGAGAAAGTGCAGCAAAAGTGCTTTCTTACTGGTTCGAGACTGAAACCTTTTGTAAGACTTTTGATGGTCATTGCTGTGAGAAAGTATAAAACAAATAAATGCTGAAACATAACTACTTTCCAGTGATTAATTCATATCTAAAAGATATGCTTCTAAATCAACTTTTTAGAATTTTAGTTATATTTTTAACATATTTAAAAGTAGTTTTTTGCCAAGGTATGAAAGAGATGCTTTCTTTACTTCCTTGTGCGATAACAGAAACCTGTAGTTCTGCATGGAGTACAAAACAGCTGGATATGTACAAGCATATTGGAGCTTATATGTCTCCACTGATATTTCTGAAAGTACAATTTTGCTGCAGAATGTATATTGTAGGATCTTTTCTGAAAGCTCATGTGTTTATAGAGTAAGAGGGTATTCAATCAGAAGATACTTATGTCTGATCTTTGTATGGGTGCAAGTTCAGTGAGTAGGAATGTGCATCTGCCATCTATCTGTCTAGCCAGAATTTAAATTATGCTCTCTCAAATGTGGAGGAACTGTTTAGTCCCAGTCACTTAGAAGTGCGTCAGCACAGCCAGGATCCTGGGGAAGAACCTGGCTGGACCTCCTGGTCTCTGCTGATGGTTTACAATGGAGGGAGAAAATTTGGTATTTCTAAGCCCAGTACATTTCTACTTGTTCTTCTAATGTGTAGAAAACAGCATTGCATTTGTTACCATTTGACTGGTGGTCTTTCTCAACAGGTTTTCTTTAAAGATCAGTTTGAGGGATCTATCTTATGCACAACAGCTGCAATAACATGGCGTATTATAGAAAACATTTAAAAAAATTGTAAATGCATAGAAGGAGCTCCTCCTCAACTTTCCTCTTGTCTGCATATAAGTATTTTCAGAATAGCTTCTACCACAGCAAGCAGAAAACCCACATAAAATTAATTAAATTCTGCCTCATGCATCATGAGCAAACCTGTCAGTTACATATCCACAACAGAATGTTACAAGTGGTGGTTACACCTGTGGATGCATTACAACTTAAGTCTTATAACTCAGGTGCAAGCTTTCAGATGAAAAGTTGAAAAAAAAAAAAATCTAATGTTTACAGCTAATTGGCTGATCTCACAATTCTTAGAGATCGTTATTCAAGCTGTTCTTTGCACTCAGAATATAGTGGGAAAAGGCTCTTTCTATGTTTTTGTATGTAGTTCAACGTTATTACAGAACAAACAGTAATCGCATAATAAAATTTTTGGTCTATTCCACTCCTTGATTTTTGTTGATAATTGTGTATGGATCAGGGAGTAGAACTCATTTGCAGATCAATACATTCATAAGACCAACTCCATGTATCTGTAGTTTACAGATTATATACCAGGAATTTTTTTCTCTTTTCTTCTGATTTCAAAGACAGATTAAGCTATCCAATAATTTTTCCTTCTTTAAATACCTTTAAATGGTCTATTAGCCAGAGCAATTATATGTATACTAAAAGATGTGTACTCCTATATACAGACTGTTCAGCAATCTCTGTTGATCGAGTTTTAGTGAAAGTTACAGACCTAGTCGAAGTATATGTTGTGTCATTTAGCTAATGGATGTTTGCACTTGTTTGCCAAACGGAATACTAATTCTTTCTGTAAAATGTAGAAGACAAATAACACCTAATTACTATTTCAGGCATCTTTCTGTGACACAGTGAATCATCTATTAAGACTTATTTTTCTTTTTAAGTCAGTGTTACTCATATATCACCAGTGTAGAATGATTAGCTTGTGAAAAAGGTGGCTACAAACTGAGATGGACATTAATTTTTTTCACATTGGAGACTAAGAAACCTACACAAACTTTGCTTCTGTCTTCCTTGAAAGCTCACTGAGGTCAATCTTAACATTTTTTACCCTTCAGTGCTTTCAACAACAGAAAATTAGGATGTTTCCATACACTGACTTACAGAATAAACATAGTATGCCAGTACTGTAGCCTCAATGTCAATTACGCAGTCAAAATTCTTATCTGGAGGGAACAGTATAAATTGCTTGTAAGGATGAAAACAAATCCAGACAACAATCTAGTCCAAACAAGACAAATCAATACCTTTCAATCTGGAACACTTATGTTACAGAAAAAACCCAACCAAACAAAAAAGGATTAATCCACGTAAGGTTAGACAAAATAAGGCATCTCAGTGCTCTGGTTCCCTTTATTATCAGTAAGTAGAGACAGACACCTAGCAGGGCAATGCAGATCTGAAAGGAACTTGATCACCACATGGAGGTCTGTGTTTCTCTGCCCTTCTGTGTTGATTATATCAGGAGCCTACAATGGCAGTTCTCCAAGAAAGATGCCTA
Source organism: Ibycter americanus (assembly GCA_035590275.1). Taxonomy (NCBI): domain Eukaryota; kingdom Metazoa; phylum Chordata; class Aves; order Falconiformes; family Falconidae; genus Ibycter; species Ibycter americanus. The sequence goes on along the minus strand of JAVJGI010000032.1, from coordinate 11,476,103 downwards.
GCATTAAGTTGGATGAACTTGAAGAGTGTTGGTGGATTACATAATATAGAATAAAATGTGGGGTTTGGGTCTACAGTTCTTTGTGTAATGTTATGTTTTGTTCTACAACACTCTCAGTGCCCAGGTCCAGTCTCAGTTTGATTTAGAGAGACTTTCGGCATTCAAAAATAGCACAAAAATAAACTGTAGTTCTGTAGTTTAGTTTGATAAAATCCAATGATTCTAAAGTGGTAAAGCACATGAAGTCTCGGGGTCTAATGGACTGAACAGGAGTTGCAGAACGTAAATCCCAGAATATTATAGAACATGAATTGAAAGCTCTAAGTAACTGTAAATAATACAAAATAAATTATTTGATTTTTATTAAAAAATCCCACAAAGTATTAAAATAATAGTGCTTGTGCTTTTCTTTCTCTGAAATAAAGCAAATCTGTCAGGAACGTGCTTGTTTCAAACAGAGGATCTCCGTATTTTCTGTTTTGAAATATTCCTATACAGTGCTCTTCAAACATAAACAAATCTAGAAGTAGGCCAGGTAGAATATGTAGTACCTTCTAAATCCATTGTTTTCAGCTTCCACCCTACCCTTGTCCTGCTTCTCGATTGCTGGGATCAAGGTAGCATGTATGGGTAGTTTTCCTGTGAGTCAGTACCATTAGGATTGAAGTCTACTTTGGGCACTACCTTAACGCTTCCTTAAGTGATGAAACAATGGAAAGGCTGTGCAGCCTCCAGAAGGTCAGTAACAAAGCATTTCTTAAAATATCCATTTGTCATTTGCGAACAAATAATCTATAAATTCAATTAGACTTTATCTGAACTATCGCCTTCTGGGAAAAACTGTGTGCATCACCTCAAGGACATTTTCATCAACTTTTGTAGGAGAAAAACCCACTGTACAGTATATGTCTTGGGTATAGAAATTTCTGAGGTGGCTTTGCTAAAATTTGCTGTGTGAGAAGCATGCGAAAACAGAGGCTTGGCACAAATAGTTGTCAATCTAGATTATTTAAATGAAACACGAATTCAGATAAAACTCTTGCTGTTTCTAATGGAATATGGACTTACGGGTTAGGCCACGCCTTTTTCACCTTTGCTAGCACTGGGGATCATTTGCTTACATCTGTATTACTAGTACTTAAGGGCCAAAGCCTTTGAGAAGGTGTGATGAGAAAATGTAAGGAAAAATTACAATGAGAAAATGCAATAAAACCTCATCTTGTTTCTTGGATTAATGCCTTTGCATATTTTTATGCAACTATTGTATTGCGATAACACAGAAATATTACCATATATAAATTTATTTTCTTTTTTTCCCCTTTGGTTGATACCATGGTATTTGTCATAACACATTTGTAAAAATATTTTTACATGTGTAAGTTCAAGAGTTCAGATCTTAAAAAAGCATATGGGTGATTAAAGCTGTTAAAAGAGTGCTGCTTAAAGAGTATAGGACATGGACTTATGCAACTGAAAAATTGGTTGATTGTTTGTGAGAGGCAGAACAGAAATGTTTATTGTAGGGAGAACAGAAGTATTTAAGCCCAATCAGAAGTCTTTCTGGCTACCCATCAAACATGGTTTCTATGGAAACCTAGGTAATTATACAGTGATTTTCATACTATTTTAGTTATGAAATTGGTAGTGACATATTTCCTTTGTTAATCTTTTTAGACGTTTCTCCATATTTCTAAAATAATTAGGTGATCATCTTTCCCATGCTACAAGCAGGGAATTCTTTGTGCAACTGACGTAATGGAATATTTAAAACTAGACACTGACACCAGTGAAATTAACAATAATTTCCATAGCCTATTTACAGTGGTCTGTGGAATAAAGTCATAAAGGTTAGAGAGTTCAATCTAAATTATCTTCTGAGTGTGACAGATACATTTGTAGTCATCTTGTTGTCTTCTGAAAATAAAAAATAATCAGTAAGACAAAATGGTAGCTCAGAAAGCTGCCCTTCATAAAGCCTCTGTAAAATGGAGCGTCAACATCAAATTATTTATAAACAAATCCTTCTATTTTTTAAATAGAAATATTAAATTAAGGAAGTAAACAATATGATTGAGAGATTTCTGTTGTTTTATTGCACCCTGGAAGATGAGTCGGAGCTTCAGGTACTTGTGATCTTTTCAAGTTACAATCAAAGCTATGCTGATTTTCTAGCACAGGTTGCAGATCATTTATTAACCTGAAAATCGTTAGTTCCAGACTAGATTTAAGATAAAGGTGGGCAAAGTTAAAGTTGAATAAATTTGAAAGACAAAATAAACTTATCCACATTTTCTGTTCTCTATTGTTTTACCATGCAATATTTTAATATTTCGTATGAGTAAATCATCAATCAGCAGTTAATGCAATGGTAATTTCACAATCTAGTAGTGTGTTCTTTAAATCAGTATTTTTAATTGACACTAGAAAGAATTTTCAGCACGGCTTGCAAGACTTTTACTCTTGGTGGGAGTTAGACATTTAATTACTTGCCATTTTGAAAGTTCCAGCCTCTATCTTGTGAATCATTTGTGATCAGTCTTTTCTGATAATTTTTTCTGCTGTGTGAAGGTACTGAAAATTCAGTAATCAGGATATGCATTTTTAAGTAACGTGTAAAAATAGATTCAAAACCAGACTCCTGCCCAATAAGGAGATAAAATGTCTCTCAGGTTCTTTCCCAATATTTTCCCAGTAAGTTTCACATAATGTAAAACTGTGTCTCAGGTAGCAAATGCTGCTAATATTCACAATAATCTTGACAAGTTTTCATTGAAGATGTACTGAGAATATTTTTGGTCTATTATTTTTTATGCATTCTGAATATGCCATTGGGAGAAGAATTTTTTGGCTTTTATTATCATACCTTGTAAAACAGTAATAATATTTCCAGATACCATGAAAAGTGAAGGTTGTTCCGGCAGCAAAGACCAATTACCATTATGAAAAGAGGAAAAAAAGTAAATGATTTTGAGTCATATAACACTTGGACTGTTAGAAATACAATTCTAGAAGACTACATCTCCATAGCATCTTTTCTTTGGGAATTATATTTTGAATTTTGTGGGAGATAAATAAAATTGAGCTGCTACTACTATTAACTAATTATGGCTTGCCAGCATGTGTAAAGCAACACATAAAATTCCTCAAAGTTAACCTAAATGCAACCTTGTCCTTGTTCATCTGCAAGAACATACCACAAGATAGGGTGGCTATAAGGAATATATAAAGTTCTAGTAAAAATAAAAATTAAATTAGTAAAGCCAGCTTTAATTTTCTGTGTCACACTGATGTACATAAGGACAGAACTAGGGCCACAACATATAATTCTGGAATTGTCACATGAACCCCATGATGTAATAAATGGGGATTTATTGAAAATCTAGAAGTGATTATCCTAAGAGCAAGAACAAATAAGGATGTCAAAGAGAAATAGAATGCCATTACAAAAAAACAATTACCATATTTTAATGTGTGCAGTATGCATTTGAGATATGTATGTCTTCAGAAGTATCAGTACTTGAAAAAGATCCACAGAAAAAATGCAGTCAGAGAAAAGGTTTTGGGGACTGAAACATAGGAAACTATGGAGGTAAACTCAGCAGGCATGCAAATTAGGATGTGGGTTCTCTAGTAAGCTTTCCATTGGTTTATAAACATACATGCACACATACACCTGCTGCTGAATCACAGGCTTGTAAGTAGATACCTTGTGTGAAAATGTAGATGTTATATATACCAAATATGCATGTTACTTTCAGAACAGGGGTGACAAGAATAACTTTGCTAAAATAAAATGCTAGAATAAAAGTTGTTCTGGAATACAACCAGAGTCTTCAGGCTGTGAAATACTGTATCATCATATGGGTAACAGATATCTTAAGTTTTGCTTTGGTTTTGCAAGGACTTCAATAAAAGTAGGTATTCTCCTTAAAGGCGCAATTTGTTATATAGAGTAAGTGTTAAAAATCTCTGTCTTCCATCTCCTTTATTACACAAAGGCATTATATTTACACTTTGCAGTAAAAACAAAATCTTGATAGTTGCATGCTGTCTTTCAGAATGTTATATCATTTTAGGCAGTAGCAAATAGAATGCCATGTGTAACAACAGATGACTAATTATGTTGAAGATGCTACTCCACCATTTAAAATTCAATGCCTGGCAGCAAACCATCATTACTCACAATTCCTGGCTCAGTGATGAAGTTGTTGTTAGCATGCAGACATGCAGACTTAAAAAAAAAAAAAAGTATCTTTCATTGACTGATTCATTAGGCTGACAAACTATTTATTTTACTTTACTAAAATTTGGTGTTTATGGTGATTTACCCTAACACATTTAACTGTATTATTAGATGCCATCGGTTACTCTGGTTCTCTGATGAGCAGTAACTCGTTAGGCTGATTTGTGATCAATGTCATTCTTTAGTGATTTGTTCACTTACATTGTCTGTTTCATATTTCAACTGTATTTTAAGGGTGTGAAGTTTAGCAAAGTTAGCATTTCTCATGTCAGAAAGTGAAGAGTTTAAAAAGATATTGATACAACTTTGGCCATACTAGCAGAAGCTGGCACCAGCTACCAGAAATTTCACTCTGTTTGTATTAGGCATAACTTTATGGAATATTGAAGGGACATCTCAGAGGCTTTGTCAGAACTATGGATGTGATACAACATGATCTAAAAGAAGACAGATTTTGGTGCATTTACAATGGATTTTAAAAGACAAAAATTCTCATTTTTCTCTTCCGTATACTTGGTATTCCATTAGAAATTACTATAATGTTTAGGCAGATGTTTTTTAAAGAGGTGAAGAAGAGAGGTGTAGGCAGTCATCCAACATAGTATCACATTTGGGTGAAAAACGAATACATGTAAAAGTTAAATGTCCATGGATTCCTTAAATTCACCTGTGTGTGATATTTTTTCCATTAGCAATAGATGGGAAAAAGTAAGCAAAACATGCCAGGGATGTCACATGCCAGAGTCGCTTACTGAGCATAAATAAAGGAAATAAAGAATAAAAAGTATGATTCATTACAAAAATGTTACTTGTAAACTCAGTCTCTGAAAATTTCTCATGGACTTCAACAAAAGTCTTTACCATAACATACAAGTCTGTCACTCATGTGACCTAGTCACAAAAATTAAATGTCAGCTTGATGTCAAGGAGTGTTAAAAGTTTAATCTCTAAATGGTATCTATCTCCAATAAATTTGAAATTCTAGCACTGTGAACAGGTACTGCTTTCCATTCCCCCTCTCCCCCACAAAGTAGAAGTCTGTAAATAAAGACCCTTTTGGGTGTAATCCCAATAAACAGCACTCTGATTAATGAGTTCTGTACTTTGGCAATTAAAACCTTCTCCTAAAAAAAGTTAAAAATATTAATTTGAGTTTTGTACCTCTCAGCCTCATTAAAATATCTAACTGTATATTTATAAAGAAACTCAAATGTAAGCTTAAAGTTGAATATATGCTCCCATTCTTCGCAAAAACAGAGTTATGTTTTTTCTGTTTGTGGAAGTTGCACATTTCTGCAATATAAATGAAAAATTATATATACTGTGCATTACAGTGGAAGTGCCTGAGTTACAGAATAAGGAAGAAAAAGTAATTGGTATTCATTTAGTAAACACTTAAGTACAAACTGTGGGTTGACTTTGCAGACTGAAAATTTAACAAGAGGTGTGAAATCAAATTGTTGGTTCCTTTGGGCACAGAATACCATACGTGATTCTATAGCAAAGCAGTATGTTTACCAATATATTACAAAAGGAGCAGGAGATCATATAAGGGATGAGGCTATTTAAAGGTATCCAATACATTACTGTCTCCTATAATCACATGCATTCTACTGCTTTGCTTAACTCTGCAGTGTAAGAACAAAACACTTTGTGGCCTTCCAATAAACTTTTGAATTACCTTTTCATATTTTTAAAACATCTATTATTACTGGCCTACATTTATGACGAACCTTAGTCAACTGCTGAGAATGAGCACAGGTACTTAATTTTCTTTTCAATTTACAGTGTGTTAATATCAACAAATTAAATACAGTCCTCTATTTTGCAAGTTTTTTATCATTAGTGATAAGCCGTGAAAACAAAGTCATGAAAGTATTTTATGCAAAGAAGTTCAAAATAAAATCATTGATGAGAAGGCAGAGCTTCATGTGAGCATGTATGTACGTTTACTAGAATTAGATAAATATGGCAGAAGGAATGATTGTGGGTCATGTTTCAACCGTACTCCTTCACTTGATCTCTTTTTGTTCACTTTGCTAAAGCTAAAAAAGAAAAAAAAATGCACAAGGTAAAAATTCAGCCAACTTCAAGGTGAACATGAAATACTTCATCTTGAATATTCAGAGTGGAAGTCTAATTTTAAGGGCTCTAGAGAATATGTACTAAGTACTTACTGAACGTCCTCCATGGACTATGCAATCAAGGGGAAAATATGCCAGACAAAACACAGCAGAGACTTAACTATATAGTGTGCTGTCAGTCCTGATAGTCATGGTGATCTTCTTCTTCCTCCCCTGCCTTCATCTTTCCAGTATTATGATCATTAATCCTGTATTATTTTGCTGGCTACTTGAATTGGCTCCCCTCTTCACTCATATGTATGCCTGCTGTTTTTTGGTCATCCTGATACAACCTGTGCTCTTCCTTTAAATCGTGAGTATAATCAAGTACGCTATATTGAGGATGTAGCTTGTTGGGATTTCTTCACCATCATAAACATTGTGATTGTTAAACAGTCACACCTCACACTTCAGGACGGTCTTGTGAGGCTTTGGATTTCATTGATTTTTAGCAAGAGTTACATACATACATCCATTTGAATTGTAGCCAAAGAAATTATCAGACTTGGAAGTTTTTCTTCAAGCAAACATGGTCAAAGCAGGTGGCCCAAAGAATAAAACTCAGATGGAATTCATAAAAACTTTTATGACTTCCAGAAAGCTCTTTAGCTGTTGTGAAATTCAGGCTTTTTCACTCAATCAAAACATTTCACTGAAAACACCATCAGGACTCCACCAATGTTAACAACAGTGAGGAGCAAGAGGATAATGATGATGAAATCATGGAGCTTGCTGGTCAGAGAAGACACAGACAGTCCAAGGTGTCCAAGTCCTCTGGCGCATAGCTGGAAGAATTGCGACATTTCCAAGCGGAAACCCAAAACCATAAATGAGTCTACTAGCAGTTACCTCCTATAATTTTGACCCCACTAGACAACCTCTGTTAAGTGTTTGCCCCCTTTCTGGTGTTTTGGCAAACCTAAGTATTACTTCTGGTGCTTAATTATATCTTGTTCACAGGCCAGTTGCTTCCCTGGTCATTGGCCAGACAAGTTCTCTCTGGCTAAGACAGTAGGTCAGCAGGGAGGGAACTGAAGTCATAACAGCTTTCCCGTAGGAACACAAACAAGAAAAAATTATTTATGTGGCACACACTTTCACATATGCTCTTGATTTTTTAATAACAAATTACTATGAAATGAAGGAGCCAAAGCACACCATATAAGCATTTTTTTAAAAAAAGAAGGATTTACTTTAAGTCACACTGCAGTTCCCATACACTCCTTCGGATCTTGTACTACCCTTTTCAGTGAACTTTGCACTCATCATGAGCCTACAGATAGTGTTCTAAATAGAGACAGGACGTCAGTGCAATTGTCTGGAGGCTGCCCATACAGCCACCCATTTAAACGGCTTGATGGATACTACTCTTGTAAAGCAGCAACACAGCATATGCTTCCGTTTTGCTCACTGTCTGAACAGTCTTTCTCTGTCTTAAGACTATCACGGAATGTAGCAGCTGAATTGAGGACAAACTAATAGAAATGCACACGCACAGGATTTACTGCTGTTGCCCAGGTCCGCAAACCCCACTGGCAACCTGCAGAGGTATCTGTGTAATTATTGGTCAGATTCTTCTCCACTGTTGGTTAGACTGCAGTCATCCTCCCATTTAATAATCCATCCCTTATCACTATTGTTCGCAATCTCAAGAGTTCCTGACAAAAATAAAGAAGATGATGACAACACCCCAAGACTGGAACAAGCTGGTCAGGGTTGAGAGGAGTTGTAGAAATTCAGTGGAACTGTTTCGGTTGCTGGCAAGTAGGCTACAGCTGTGACAGTCACTAGTGGCCTTTATTCTTTTCTATACGGGTGACCTCACTGGCAGAGATACCAACACCGACAACACCTATGCCTATGAAAGAAATTTAAATTCTGCTGTATTTGTTCACAAAACAAAATTGTTGAAGGGAAACACTCATAATGATAACAGAGTGAAGTCAGCGATTTCACAGTGCAGCTTGAAATGCAAGAAGCATACACCACTGTCCCAATGTGATCTGACTACAGCCATTTACCTTAAACACTCTTTCTAAATTTGTTTTCCAGAAGGGGAAACCCATTACCTAAATTCCTTACCCATAAGGGTGTGTTTTATCCAACATCCAGAGATGCAGAAAATAGGTGTGTCCATCTAACCTGTGACTTGGAGAACAAACATGTCTCCTCACTTCACTTCATAAACATAAGGGAGTTACTGCATTTTAAAACAGCACAGCTTCATAATTTAAATAATATACAATGCTATTTTTTTCACTGATACTTTAAATTCAAAATACTAGAGAATATGCTTATGTTCATTGTTCAGCATCTTGAATAACTATTCAAAATACCATCTTTAGTTCATAAAAATACACAGATCTACTTAAAAAGTAGATAGTATTACAATAATAGAATCCAAAATGGAGCAGATTACATCCTCATTTAAGTTATTGTAAAGCATTTGCATGTTCTGATCTATAAATATTCATCTGCAGAATGAACTCTGTTGCAAGTGTAAACATTGTGCAGTAGAAGGAACACAACAGATCTCTATTTCTGTGTTCCTACATAATTGTAGCATTTCACAGTGGTCTTCATCTGGGCTTCTCAAAAAGTTCAAGTAAGTCCATCATGTTCCATCTGTCTCCTCTTCATATCTGCAAACCACTGTCCTTTGTTGTCAGAAAGATTACATAAAGCACAGGAAGCAGCTGCCATGAGAAACAGATATTTCTCATCAGTTTCTAGCCTACATGTTTGGGTCTTCTATTTATTCACCCTTTAGTCTTCCAAATGCATATTGTATTGTTTTTCTCAAGAAGCCTTCTGGGCGCCTAAAAAAAGAAAGCATGAGCTCAGTAATCATATGAAAAGCTGTTTCTAGGAAATGGTATTCCATGACTAGTTTCTCTTGCTTTGGTTATATATCATATACAAAAATATTGCTATATGGAGTACTCACTCCATAAACTAGACTTGCAGACCTGGAATGAGAATGGTGGAATTTATGAAGTAGACTGTGCTTCAAGGGGGCCTCAGCACCTACGTTCTGGCTCAGGAAAAGTCAGCCTTCTGATATCAGTCTTAGTTCTCTATGCCTTCTAATGATGAAGATTGTCATCATTATCATTATACCATGCAGTCCTTTTAGATAATTAGTGATGAAAACAAATGTGACTGAAAATTTCTGGGTAAAAGATGAGCTTAATGCAGATAGTGAGGATTGGCTGCAATAGTGTATTAAAATATTGTGCGCGAGATATAAATTAGGCAAGCAGAAATCAGTTTCTTCCATGTCTACACGTAAAATTCATTTCTGAGAGAGCTTGGGTGAAGCTGGAAAGGAAAATTTCACCTGTGAGCTTTCCAAAGAGCTGCACCCCTCATGCTTATGGTTAAGGTGTGTAAAGCAAGTGGTATCTACTGTGAATCTCTTGCAAGTTTTAGAGCACTCTAGCCTGTATTTACTATTGGTCTGAGTTTCACAGCAGGATAAACAGTGCAAGAAAGAGCATTCTTCCTAAATACTACTTAGCTGTAAATTGCTAAGAAATTAATATATGTTTACAGTGTTATGAACGAGAAAAATTCGCAACCAGAGGAAGGTAATTTTCCTTGTCCTGAAGCAGTTGTTGTAACAGAAGCAATGAGAGCAGCAAAAAAAGAGTTGCACTCAAAATACAAACAAATGAGAGGCTCTCAAGGAGATGTAAAAGTGGATCAAAGTGTAAGAAAGATCCATCCTTGAGAATCAAATGAAAAGGCAAGATCTGATAAGGAGCAAATCTTGACCACTAGAACTGAAGGAAAACTAGGAGGAAAATACCAAAATCCTATTCCACAAAAAGCCTGTTCCAAAAGGAGGGAACTAGGAAGGGAGAAGCTGTCAGGTTTTGAGTCTAAGATAAATCAGAACAAATACTTAACAACTTAACTTTAATAAAATTAAATCAATTTTTCATTAAAATATGCTATTACTTGAGTTAGGTTGAAAATGAACAAAGTAATTTTATCAGTAGCTTATAGACTATATCATAATGCTGTAACATTGGTTAAGGTGGCAAATCATCCAAGACTGATCCTGTCTCAAGTATTTGTAAAATTGTATTGAATCAGCTCTTTTCCTAAACAATTATTTAATTCCATGGCCTAGCTTATAGGAATCAAAAATTTAGTAAACTGTATATGTTGTGGACAAAGTATCTGAGTAGACTGAAGCTAAGGTGTTTTACCACTACAGATGCACACAAGGAGCTGCATAAACCTAATAAGCTGCCATAAAGGAATATTGGGACCTGGGATTTTCCTGGCATTGAAAGATACTACATGTTTCACTGAGGTCTGGAAACACTCTTACCATAGGCAGCCTAGGTACAGAATACATGTAACATTAGAGAGAATACTTCAAGGTCAGGAACTGCAGACTTGTTTACAACAAAAATGTTTGTAATGAGACTGAAGTGTACTTAGGCTAGAATGGACATGGAGCTGATTCACCCTGCATCAAAGTCTGTTCTTGTATCACAACTAAGCTACACACACTAAGTTATTACTACAGGTTCTTTTAATGCAGAGAATTTTGGGGCAGAATCCTTGCATACTGTTTTTATTTATTTACTTATTCTTTCGTTAAGAACGTGTTACTCCTGTCAATAGAAGCAGGACACGGAAATAGAGGAGCCTTTTGCCTAATTCATTATGGCCTTTTTTTCTGTATCCGTCCTTTCAGAAACTTCATCCATCCAACCTGAGAATCTTTTTACTTTTCTTACCATCTCTCTCCATCACTGTCATAAAGAGGAAAGAAACAGGATGTGGGTTTGAATTCATAGTCATAGATGATAAATATGATGCTGGATCTTCCATATCGCCAGTAACAATCTAACCAATAATGATTAATTCCTTCAAAAAGGAGCAAATAAAAAAAAAAGATAAGCAGTGGTGCTTCCACAGTAGATATAACCTGATCTTATAATTTTAAAAGATTTAGTTTCCATTTCTTTATTACTATTGGCTTCTCTTAGCCAACCTTCTATGATTCAAGATTTTTTTTTTTTTTTAACGAATCTGATTATTAAAATCCAAGTTTAGCATGTTTAAAATCTGTCAGGTACATAATTAAACAACTTCTGTAGTGGTAGTGGTACAATAACCAGGCTTTGGAAATTGGATATAATTTTCAATGACTTACCTCAAAACAAACTTAGGTTCAGACAGATATCCAAACACAGTCCTAGAGTTTTTTGCATTTTTTAGGTTTTCTTCATATTTGTAAGGATTTTTATTAATTTTTATTACTTATGCTAAGAGGGTAACTGTGGACTGCATTCTTGTCACTAGGAAATGAAATATATGTATACCTGGTCATAATCAACACCTCTGCCTCCAATTCCTATCCTGATTCTACATGGGTTAGTTACTTCTCACATACATTTAATAAATATTTAGATAACGAATCTTTCAATTGTTAATTCAGTTTGATCAGAGGGTGTGGGTGGTTTGTATGACAACTGTTGCACCTTTAAGAGTGTTTCAAAGCCATCACAAGAAACATTAAGCATGATGGTCCAAAGCATAACATAGTGGGTGTATTAAATTAGAAGCCTGCATTTGAATTTTCCAGCACAATACATATAATTTCTGAATATTATAAATAGATTACTTGATTATTCTTCCTGGAAAAAGATAGGTATGTAGTATTACCTAATTCCGTAATGCACTGCAGGTGAAGGGTGTGTGGTGGTTGAAGTACTGACGCTTGACTGATTGCCTGAAGAGTTACTGCCTACTTCAGACTCCAGCTGCAACAGTATTGACCCACCGAAGTTTGAATGCCATGGCTTACTTTATTTAACGTCAAGGCTCTGGGGAGCTCTGGGGCAAAATGAAAGCATACAAAAATACAGATAGTTCTTTGGACTTAGACTGAAGTGTGCATAGACCTTTTTAGGGGAATAAGCTGAGCTGAATGCTGCCCACAGTGGGGCTCCATTTGTGCCGTCTCAATGACCAGAGTTGTTTTACTGCAGCTCCGCTTCTCATTTCACAAAATGCAGCAGCAGGAGCAGAAACGTTCTCACTCAGTTTCAACAAATATTTATATACAGTTGGTCATTTCATAATATCCTATTCTGCTTAACAAGATGTTCTGCAGTTTCTGGAAATCACATGGCTTACTAGTGGAAGTTTATTTTTATAAGCTGAGCTTTTGCAACCATTAGCTGCATGTAGCATACTGATTTTTGGGGAAGGAAAATGCTTGTATTAGACACTATGGGTAAGCAATAATGATATCATCAAACACCATCATTTAGGATAATGATACAATTAGAATACAGAAAAAAGTGACCTTTCTGGCTGAAGTGAAATTCAGAATTCATTTCTGACATGGTGGGGTTTCTGTGTAGTGAAAGAAAGAGTTCTGCACCCCTACCTCAGCTTGTATTCAAAGTCCCACAGAAACAGAGAGCTTGATTCCAAGCTTGTGGGTGTAATCTGAGCCTTTCCCTTCACTACCATCATTCTGAACAAAAGGGAGAGTGTTGTATGAATATGTGCTGGTCTGTGAAAAGAAAATATTCTGGAAAAATAGAAAGATTTACACTGGGCTCTCTGATAAAGTGACGTACGAGTTGCAAAAATATCTGAGATATTTAACATTAATTTTGTCCTTGAATATTAAGAAGCCACAATGTCCAGAAGTTGGGGGTTTTTTTTGTCCAGTCAGTAAATACATTTCAGCATGATCTACTGCATTCATAGCATCATTTGTTACCAACTAGGGATAGCAAATGTATTTCTCTACTGTCTTACTTTGAAGATACTGTAACAACCTTCATCTTCTTTCCAGTCAGTGTTTCTCCCTCATTCCTTTCACTGTCTTGTAGGTGTTAATCATTTCTATGTCCTGGAATTCAATTATTCCCACAGCTTTAAAGCCTTTTATATGTAATTAAAGGTGCAAATTGGAACTTCTCACTGTAATTCTTAAATTGGATATATTATACATGATACATTGTACCAGATTCTGTCATTTTAACATTTTGGAAATTGCACATCTACTTAGACTAGTCAAATTTATTTTTTTTTTTTTCCCCTGTTTTAATCCTGTTTATGGAAAGTTGCTTTTCAGAAAATAAATGTTTAAGAAAAAAACCCAGATATTTTAAAAGACCCGAGAAAGCATCACAGGGCTTGGAAAAGATTGAAGCATTTGGTTTTTGGCAACTTAAAACCTCAGCTTCTGGGTATTTGGGCAGGATAGACATTTTATTATTGATCAGAGTATTTTCTGATTGTCTCTTCACTCATTTATGTGCTGTAGTTTCTGCTCATCCCTTGTTCTCTTTCTTTGCCTCATTCTCATTACTTAGAATCAGAGGTTCTGTCAGAAAACATTAGGGTTTTGGGTCATGGGTAAGGTGGTTAGCAGCAACAACTTCACCTTTTGTAGGACCAGACTACAGAGCTCAGTAGTGTCTCATAGGAAAAAGATAGTTAAAGTTCAGAGGACATGTATTATCATTCAGAAGTCAGCGTACAATATTTCTATATATATCTTATACATATTTATATGTATATATGCTTTAAATTAGTCACTCCAGTCATACCAATATTCAGTGCAGAGTTTTGTGAAGTGTAAATTGAGCATTTAATGATTTCTGTGTATACTAATTCTACAAAGACTGAGAATTGCTTTTCCCATAGTGTCTTATTTAAAAATACAGGACAAAACTGCATCTGGCTCTACCTCAGTGTCCTAGAGAAGACAGAACACCCCACAGAGACAACTTCAGTATGAAAAACTGCTTGCCTCTGTACAAAGCAGGGCATTCTCCAGATACAGCATTAGTCCTAACACCACTTCCATTTCAAGGACTTAAGACTGGCACCAGCTTAATATTAACATCTTTGGCAAGTAGTGAGCACCTTTTGCCAATTTCAGGCAAAACCTCTGTGCATTTATCAGGCTACTAAGAGATATTACATGTCTCCCAGAGTGAGACTGAAGTATGAATTATTCTACAGCCACATTTTATTTTGGTGTAAACATTGAGGAAGTTTCTTTAAACAGCTTTTCCAAAGCTTCATTTTCTTAGGCAGATAGTTACAGCAACTATAGTGGTAAAATATGTCTCAAATGCCTGCCCATGCATTTCCTGGAAAGTTAACGTGGTCGTCGTCTTCAGTATCTTGGTGTATTTGAATTTTACCTATAGATATTTGCTACAGTTGGTAGTCTGTCAACAATTTTGCAGACTGATTGTTCATTCCATTTTTTCTCATAAAGAAAAAAGATATCTGTGGTAGTAGCATCATAAAATTTTAAAATAATACAAACAGCAGTTAGCAGTACAGAGCAATCAAGTAATCATATTTTTATTTGTTATGTCTTCTAACATCACCATTCTGTGGTAGGATATGTGGAAACCTAGAGTTTTGGATGTGAGAAGCTGCTGGGAACACTTATGTAATATGCAGAATTACTGTATTTCTGAGTTATTTCAGATGTAACTTTTGTAGTGTATAAGCACTGAGCCTGTACCACAGAATCGCACTGAATGTAATAAAATTAATCCCCATTGATTTCAACATATTCATTAGGTAGTTTGTGTAGCTAGCTGATTAAAGCACAACAAAGTAATTATACAAGTTGAAGCTCAAAATTAAAGTCCAAAGAAAACAATGCAGTTAGTTGCTACCTAATCCTGAAGACACCTAAGCATCTCTAACTTTTGGCTTCAGCCTCTGGTGCATTATTTCAGACCTCAAGAGGTTGTACCTATTAGCAATAATTTTCTCTAAAAGTAAAAATAAAAACGTAGAAATCAGACATACTTGGCAACACTGACAAATGAAAATACAAACCAATATAAAATAGATTATAAATAAGGATGGTTAATGTACAGTACTTGCAAACTGCTATCCAAATGGTTCTTGTTCTGTCCATTTCTATGACATGCTACCACAGCATGACAAAAATCTGACTTAATCTCAGGGGTTATTTTACTCTACAGCATTTTTTTCTGTACTGCATGTAAAGATAGGCTATTTATACAAACAGTTATTAGTGTTGGCACATATAATACCCAAGCAAACAAATATTCCTGGAATTAGAAGGAAAACTTCCAGTAAAACAGAGATTGAACTCTCAAAAGTTCAAATGATACCTAAACTAAACATGACTAATCTTCAGAGATTACATGTTACTATCTTTACCTTTTGTTTTTCAAGTGTAGTGATAGTAGAGTGTTTAAAATCACACTTCCATTCTCGATAAGTTTGTAATAATTTTTCTGATACTACTTTAGCTTTAGCAGACCCATAGTTTGGATTTCTATGGGCTTTTTTAGTAGTACTAAATATCCTCTCTGTTCAACCAATTCTGTTTTGTTGTATCTGCTCCCTTAGATCCGCTATGAAAAGACAGCCTTGCTCAATTTACAGGAAACCTAAAATTGTTATAGAAAGTGCTGAATTGGCCCTATGTTTTAATTAGCCATTTTCTGTGTATTTATTGTTACAGTGGTTTATTTTCTCCACAAGAACAAGTTGGTGTGAGCACTGCCTTTGCTGAACATTCCATTTCTGCATGAAATCATTATGTTTGTCCAGGGATGACCAAATTAATTATTGTCTCTTCATGGGATGAAAAAGGAGGAGAAAGCAAACTTCTCATAAAAGCATAGAATGGTTTGGGTTGAAAAGGACCTTAAAGATCATCAAGTTCCACCCCCCTGCCGTGGTCAGGGACACCTTCCACTAGGCCAGTTGCCCAATGACCTGTCCAACCTGGCCTGGGACACTGCCAGGGATGGGGCATCCACAGCTGCTCTCTGGCAACCTCTGCCAGCGCCTTGCCACCCTCACAAGGAAGAGTGTCTTCCTAATATCTAATCTCAATCTAACCTCTACAAGGAGTACCCTTGAAATCTAGCCTCTCTACAAGAACAAGGAGATAAAAATACCAACATAAGATATCAAAACAGCCAAAAGATGAAATTAAAGTTGCAACATATTTCATTGTGAGGAAATATGAGAAAGCAGACAAGAACGTACGCTGTCTGTATTGGTACATGCTGTATTTATGCATCTTTTAAAAATGATGCTGAACACAATTTACAAGAAAAAAGGAGTTGATACTACTATTTATATAAAGAATTGGGTTATATTAAAAGATGTCAGAAAGTTGTGGGGAATGGAGTAACTAATGCATGTAGACAACCAATAACTTTCCACTACACTCTCTGTGCAGTGTAATCAGGTAGCCCAAATAGATAGGAACATGCTATAGATGCTGACTAACATTACTTTAGAGGCACTGATGGTGAGATTAAAGTATAATATTCCTGGGGGAGGAGTAAAAGAGATAATATTTCATTTGGTAATTAGACTCCCATAAGGTTGTCTCTTGAAAGTAGTTTTTTCTGCAGTTTTGTGATTTCTGGCTCTAGTAAAAACAAAAGGCAAAGCAGAAAAACACCCAGTAAGATTAAGACTTGGTAACTTAATTTTGGATTTATTGTTCGTTTTTTTTCAGGGTTAGGGCTTCAAGTACAATTTGGTAGAACTGCAAATGAGGTGCAAGTAATTTTGAAGAAATTAATTTCTTCAACAAATGCCTCTGCAATATACTCCATTATTTCAAATTAGCACTGGAAAAGTATTTACTTGGAAAACTTCCTTGTCTGTGACCAAAAGAAAGCTGCATTAGCATAACTCCTTACAGTTCGTCTGTTAATATTTTCAGGGACAATAATATAATTATCCTCTTTCTAAAAAGAAAAAAAACCACAAAAAAACTAAAAAACCCAACAAACCCAAACAAAAACAAAAAAGCAAAACCAAAAAAACCCAAACCTGGGAACATAGTGAAATTATGGAAGATCTAGATTACAACTCTAGTGAAAAATGTGGGACAAATTGGGTAGGAATATAAAAATATCAGTTCTGACTGAAGTATGAAGCTTATGCAAACAATGGGGGAAAAAAACCCCACCCTTTTCAGAACATTTTGAGATGTGTGAAAACTACAAATGCTAAAACTGTGAAAAGGAAACTGGGAATTTGATCCATATGTTCTGGAAATGCCACTGCCCACAGCTAAATTATTTTTGGAGAACAGAACAGAGAACAGAAGAACAACTGATAAAGCTGTTGTAAACACAGGGTCTCCCTCACGATGCAAAGATCTCACCATGGCAGATATTAATGGTTGACTAATGCCATCTGGATACCACATATGAAGAAATAATCTTTGGTATGTTCTAGAATATTTACTGAGGATTACGACATTATTTGTAAATTATTTCTCTTAATTCTCTGAGGAGAAATCAGTCTGTTAACTCCAAAGGGAAAAAACACTATTCAGGGTAGTTCACACATTGATTTTCTTCATATACATGAATCTAATCTAAAAGCGTGAACTATCTAATGAATTCTACTGTATGAGAGAAGATCATCTTTTAAGCTTGGGAAGCTCTTTATGATGATATATTTTTTCAAAGTGAAATATTTTCAAAATCTGAAATGTAGGAAATAGCAGTAAGACCTGTGGACAGATTCTGCTAGTGCTTCTTAAAACTAAAAGCACATCATGCTGATTAAAAAATTACTAGTTACCTTGGGCCATTTACTTGTTCACAGGAATGTGTGACTGGAAGGAATGAACTTCATTCATTCTGTTATCAAAGACAACCAGGCCTTGTATTTGTATTCTGTCTTTTTAGCAAGCAGAACCATCATACCAGTAGGCATCTTCCACTTCTACTTGAAGACTGACCCTGGTCACTTACTCCTCTGACAATTCCATAGCCTGCAATTCTCACATTGTTTGTTCTAGACAGAACCCATTTGTACCAACATTATCCTTCTAGGATGGAACATGTACTTTCATAACTAGTTCATGCTAGTAACTCTTGCCGCAGAAGGGGATGCAGAAGAACATAAAGAGTAACAGATTTAAAGAAAGCAGTATGTACATTTGCTTGGCCATACCAGCAAACTCTCCCTGGAAAAGTTAAAATGTGTTTATAAAAAAATCTGAATGGTGGCAACTATATACCATCTGTTTTGTTCTGGTTTAGAAGGGAATTGCGTCAATCCATGATGTTCTATATACCACCTCTCCCTCACAACAGCTACTAAAGCAAAACCTAGCAACAAAGTTACGACTATCATATTGAAATATTCAAAAAATGAGGTTTTTTTATTACAAATTGCATTTGAAAGTTATATTAATAACACACTTCTGGTTTGATACTAATTTTTACCCTTCTTGGAAAAAATGCCTTTGCAAAGTAATTAATGAATTCTGAAAATAAATAGTTATCTGCACATATAATCATCAAACTTGAACTGACCCTAAGTACAGTTTTTATTTTTCATGTCTTTATCCATTCTTTTCTACATAGTATTTGTGGAATTCAGCATCTGGAACGTGCAGGAAACAGATTGACTCTCTTTGACTCCCTTTATTTCTGCATAGTGACATTTTCCACTGTGGGCTTTGGGGATGTTACACCCAAGATATGGCCTTCAAAGCTGCTTGTTGTCATTATGATCTGTGTTGCTCTTGTGGTGTTGCCCATACAGGTAAATGTGGATTTTTCTTCTTTTTAGAACTGTTCCTAAAACAAAAGAATAATAACTGAAATAATTCTTTGTTACTATTATTATTGCATATAAATGTCAGAAAAAATAACCATCTTCTGTACTTCCTATGTGTTTGTTGGGGTTTTTTTCTTCCTTTTTCCTTTGTCTTTTCTCCTGTAGTCTAGATTTATACTAAAAACCAGAGCAGTAATGACAGTTTTCAAGTGCTGGCGAAAGCTTTCTGTTCCTGTCATGTACCACAGAGCCTTTCCTTCATCCTGAGATACGGGTTTGTTATTACTGAAGCAATTTAAAAAAAACCCCAAACACAACAGTAGCCAGCACTTTCTTTATGAGTATAGCATTTCCTCTGCAGGCTCTCCGTGTTTCTAATCTTGGTTCTCTCCACTTCCTCTTACCCTTACAGCTCAGTGCTAACTTGAAACAAATCTCATTAAATCTGCAACTCAAGCAAATTGGGTTCACAGCTGTGTATGTCAGTACACATACACATACACATACACACAGACACACACACAGCCAACAGCACAGCTAGGAATTTTTTATGCCTACTTACGTTTAGGACCTAACAGTTTCAACAAGAAAAGGCTGATTTAGGAAAATCCAAGTATTTCAAGGCATGGATTAGTTTCATTACATTTGTTACCAAACATTTCCTAGCTCATTAGGTGAGGCTTGCTGATAGAAGCCCTGGGATTGCATAGGAAACCCTGCCAAGATGTTAAGCGTTCCACACTGGGTCGCCATCCAGGCTTCGTGCCACAAAAAGGGGGTGTGGAGAGATATTGTGGTGCAGGCTTATCAAAGCTTATAGTAGACCTGCTAGACCATAAAGCTCTGAAGGTTCTCACACAGCCATAGTTTTGAGACTCTGCATCTTTGAGAGTGAACTAAAGCTCACTGTGAGCAAACACAGAAGCCCTGGGAGGTTGGAAGCTCAAGATTTCAGCATTAGTTTTCTTGAAATTATTTGAACATTTTAATTATACCTAAATATTTAATCTTTGCATACACAGAGACATGCACTAACACAGTTATATTCCCACTCAGTGGAAATCTAATGAAAATAATATATGCTTTGTTTAAAAAATTTGGAATTTTCCAGGAAATAGAAATTTTATCTTTCATGTGGTTCTGACATACACGTCAGGCATAAGAGCTGTGCATTACCAGTAAATGCGTGGAATCTACTGCCCTTTCAAATAAATGTACCTATTATTAGCTATTTAATTTTATAGCTTTGTAGTGATAATGGGCTTCATATAGTTTTCCATACACAGAATGTGGGAGGCATTCTCTCCTGAGCTTTTGTCCTGCTAAGATGAAATAAATTATTATTCACAATTTAGTCTCTCTGTCAGCTGAATGTGGATGAGAAAAAACCCTACCACACAGGTATGTCATTAAGTTGAGCTCAGTATTAAATGCATATTACTTACAGGAAGCTTTGAAATAGTGTTTGTATGTTTTATTACAGATTGTTACAATGGCACTGATTGTTACAGTATTCTCTTTAGTCTAAAGATTCGGACTGGTAGAGCAACGTTTACTGTTAGCCTGCATATATTGTTCAGCTGGCAAGGCAAATTTGCTGTACTGACATCTGTGTATTTAAATTGTATTTAAATTTGCAAGACAGATAAGAGAGTATACAGAGGGCCACCTTCAGAGCATTATAAAATCTCTTGAGAAGAGTTATTGCCCAAACTAAGTAAAATGGTGCTTCTATCAAAGTACCTATAGTCACAGTATACACTTAAGTGTAAGAAAATTTAACGTTTCATTTGAGGGAAGCGTTTGTGTCCCATGGCACTGGAAAAAGAGAGCTCAGAGGTTTAAAATGAGTAAAAGAAATAAGGTACAGCCTTCATTCTTTTACAAAATCTTGAGATTTACTGTGGTCTCATGATATTTTAATGGACTTTCCCTGCTGTTTATGTGTGGTCGAGACTGGCTGTACTGTCATGTTTTTCGATCACCCTATTGCTCATCTCACCCACTTACCAGAAAAATTTTTACAAAGGAAAAGACCTTGTGGGCTAAGTGCAGCTTTTCATAGGGGCACAAGACGAATGATGCAACATTGTTAACTCATGATACAGTTGTACTGCGCATCTGCTTGTCTGTGTTTCACTGCCAATTGGGATCTCTTGCAGTTTGAACAGCTGGCATATTTGTGGATGGAGAGACAAAAATCTGGTGGTAACTACAGTCGACACAGGGCTCAGACGGAGAAACATGTTGTGCTGTGTGTTAGCTCTCTGAAGATTGACTTACTTACGGATTTCTTAAATGAATTCTATGCTCACCCCAGATTGCAGGTACTTACAGTGAAAGAAAAAAGAAAAAATCCACTGATTTTTTGCAGATGGCCTTCTGAAATGGTCTTAAGTTTGTAAAACTGAATTTGGGAATAGCTGGCTGAATTGGGAATCTAGAATTGCAGTAAGAAGCTGAGCTACAGTATGGAGACATTCATTTTAAATTGAGGTAAATAGACTAAATAGATAGAATTACTGTCTTGCTGAATTATGCCAGTCCTTTTAGAAACAGATATTTCCATGGAAATTCCCCATGTTCTACCCCAAAATAGAAAATAAATGAAAAGTACTCAAATTATTTTTTCCTGTTGTTTTGGGACTGGATCCAAAACTCCTCAGAAGTCAAAGCATCTTTTGGTTTTTGCCTTTTGCTCTGGTTTTTTTGTTAGTCTTAGGAAGATTAGATCCTTTCGGAATTGTTGAAATTACAAAATAAATAGTTGTACTTCAAAGAACAAAGACCTTGAAAGATTAAACACCAGAGATTTTCTTAGGGTACATGTATGCCCTAGGTAATGCAAACATGTCATATGACTTATTTTTGATCATATAAAAACTTATTTATATGAGATAGCAATTTGGATTCATTATCATTAGCTTTGCTACAGACCATTTCTTTTACTAAATCTTCTCTACATCTTTTCCTGTTACCTGTGGTACCATGCTTCCTTGACTAGTGCAAAAAATCACAAAACCACAATCTGCAAATTTCTGAGTAGCAATTTGACAAATCCCAAATCCAAAATACTCAGCTAG
>JAVJGI010000032.1:11372774-11453217 GCA_035590275.1 Ibycter americanus | reverse complement strand
CAAAAAATCACAAAACCACAATCTGCAAATTTCTGAGTAGCAATTTGACAAATCCCAAATCCAAAATACTCAGCTAGCTGGAATGACAGAAATGTAAATTGTCTCTAAAAACAATTTATGATCGTTTGGAAACAAGAATATTTCTTAATGGACTTCAGTTGCCACCCTGGAGTCTTTTGTGAGCAGTTGGTACCTATCTAGCCATTTTTATTAAATAATCCAAAATTTTAAATTCATATATTCAAATAACTTTTGTCAATTAATTTTGAGACTTAGCAGAGATATTTTTGACATCCTGAATCTCTGTTGAATGATTCTCTAGCAACAATAAATGTTAACATAAAAAAGTAACATGACTGTTCCCCCTTATGTTTTTGACAGGACTATTATGTCGTTATTTTGTGTCCTACTGAGATGGATGCTCAGGTCCGAAGGGTGTTACAAATCCCAATGTGGTCCCAAAGAGTTATCTATCTGCAAGGCTCAGCACTAAAAGATCAAGACCTGTTGAGAGCTAAGTAGGCAAATATTGACCAATATTAGTTTTTACTTTCGTGTCACCCACACTGTTTGATAAATAAGTTTGACAAACAACAAAAGCTGTGCTAGAAGGAAAGCATGTGTATTTAGAAAGCCAGGCTCTTTGATATAATTTATTTTTCTTAATATCTGAAATGTTTCAAGGAACAAATATTTGTAAGCTCTTTCATTTGACCAAATTTTTCTTCACTGTCTTTTCTGTCTCAGTTTTTAAA
This sequence comes from Ibycter americanus, assembly GCA_035590275.1. Lineage (NCBI taxonomy): Eukaryota > Metazoa > Chordata > Aves > Falconiformes > Falconidae > Ibycter > Ibycter americanus. The sequence continues at coordinate 11,452,462 of JAVJGI010000032.1, read as the reverse complement.
GATATTGAAACAGAGTGTCTGTGATTTCTTCTGAAAAAGCAGCACAGAAAATTCCAAAACTGATAGTCATGATAGATTTTGTTTCTGTTCCTTGAGCTAAGATGGTAAATGTGATGGTAGTTCTTCTGACTAACTGAAGAGGAAAAAAGTAAACAAAAATAATTACCACTCTGAACCCATTGCACAGTTTTGTTTTCTTCCTAAGTTCAGCCTGGTAGTGTAAGCAACTACCCTACTATACCTTTATATACTCTTCTTTCAGGGCCTTCCTCTTACCACATACTTCCACCACACCTACAAAATCCTTTCTGCCAGTTAGTGAATGACGTTAATCAACACACATCAATCAAACACCATTACTCAAACTCCCCCCACTACTGCTCAATCTCTTGAAGGTGTGAAGGAATTCACAGTGGAATTCACATAGGAGGATCATATCTCTAAACTCTCCAAAGAAAGAGAAAGGTGATTCTTAGCAAATAACTGATTTAAATTACCTGCATTGTTCTTTGTAAGAACTTACTCAGCAGCTAATGTAGATATCTAAAATTAAGCCAATACCTGTCTGAGTAGTTGTGTCATTCAGCCTTCTTTACCCCAGGGGAGTTATTTCCAAGAATCCAATCTATGAGAAGTCAGGTGAGCACTGCTCTCTTCTCAGATTTCTGCCACTGAAGAAACAAATACTTCTGTATGTTTAAAATTGGAAAATACAATAAAGCCTTTTTCAGGATTAGCAATTTTCTTTTAGAGGGAGGTCCCTTTTTTGGCTTTCTTTATGATTTCAAGACAGAATTCATGTGGGGATTTAGCTGGCATTTGTTCTACACATTAGTAGAAGAAAAATTAGGCTATTCCCTAAAGATAATCTTGAATTTCACTTACAATAATCTGGAGGTAGTCAGCTGTGGAACTGTGCTTTTTCCTGAACATGTAATTGGATGTACCTTTCACAGAATAATTTTCAACCTCATGAGGGAAGAAGCATAGTGGGAATTTAATAGAACATTTAATATGGAATATAACCCAGTGCCTAAGACACTTGCTATATTTCTTTTTAATGAGAACATAATGTACTGAGAAGATAACAAGACACAGGTTAACTTCTTTTAATAAATAAAATAATGGCTACCAACACAACAAAAAAATAAAAATCAAGAAGTGTCTCGTTATCAAAATTTATACATATATTCTATGTGAAATGCAATGTCAAAATAAGATGATAAAGGTCACCCTGAAAAGGAATACCAAAATTTGGCAGACTGCATAAGTAGTAGTCAGTTAACAAGAGACTGTATTTTTTCTTTATATGCCCTAAAACACAATTTGACTTTACAAAAATAATATTTGTTCCTGCTTCCTGCCTTTGGACCTTCACTTTGCAAATTTTTGGTGTTCTCTGAACAGTGTTCATGTGCTCAGCTTTAACAAAAAAACAGAAAGAATTCTGTCATGAGATGTCACACTGATACTTATATTGTTCGTCAGCGTGACTGGTAACTTTATAGCTGCTTCAGCATTTGAAACAACACAGTAACTGATTAAACCAGCTCTCATTCTCCATGCAGACTAGCACTAGAAAGTAACACTACTATGCTTGATTTCTTTCCCCTATGGCTTTCTCCCATGTTCTGTCATGACCTCAAATATTTTTTCTCTCTCCTTCCAGTTTCTTTAGTGAACCATCACAGATCGTAATCCTCTTCTTTACCACTCTTTTTCTTTGCCTTATACTTCTTCCTTTCAGAAATTTCTCTTCAGTATAAAAAGTCCCTTTAATTTCTGCCATCCTCAAGCAGTGGAACTATTGGGGTTTTTTTGCCTCAGGTTCAGTTTTCTGGTACATAAAAATGTTGTAACTGACAAAGCTTTTTCAGTTGTTAGGTCATTAATAACGTTACTCATAACGATACTCTAGGTTCTAATAAGTGTTTTTAACACAGATGCTGTTAGTGTTTCTGTTGTCCAAATTCATGAGATTCATAGATGTTAATGTCAGGTTATTATCCTTGTCATCTGTGGCTGAAGTGATTCAAGAAGTTGCAGAAAAACATTGGTGAAAAAGGTGACTGTATTCATATGAGGTTTCATTTCCTTATGAAATCATCTGTGTCATCCCAATTACCTCATCAGCTCTCATCAAAATCTCATCTAATTGCACTGAATTTTCTTTCCTACAACTTTTTTTAAGACCTTATCTTCCCAGTTCTGCTCCCATACTTAGCTGAAGCTACTCATACAGTTCCCATGATTTCTTCCTAATCAGCTCTCAGAAGTGACCTCCTGTCCTCGCTTCTCCGCATCAGCTGCATTTGGCATTACTATTTTGGATATGTTGATTTGCCTTTGTTACAGTGATTTTTCCATTCCAAGTACTTTAACCTTTTGAGGCTTCCCCTGTTTTCCTACTGCTAGGTGCCTATGGGGAATCTACAGTGACTTGACTTTATCCTTCTCTTTTCTTTATACTTTCTCTGAATGATGTCACACAACGCACAGAGATTTAATTGCTGTTTCTATATCTGTATATATAGATATAGATATATTTCTGTATCTATTATCTGACATCTCATTATGGATATCTATTTATTGACTTTAGTTGTAGAGAGCTGTAAATAGATCTTAATTTTTTCCTACTAAAATAAAGCCAGTATCCTACTGTGGATCATAAGCTTGGAATCACATTGTAGAGCATCCTGTGTAGACTGAGCCTGCATCTTGCAAGTGTTTTCTCACACAAGCTCTTATTTTTGCCCCACTTAAAATTGTATTTATATTCTTGACACATACATCATCTCAACTCCCTGAACCCTTGTTTCAGAGTACTCTGGAAACATTTACGTAGTACGTCGCTTTGCCTCATTGCAGTCCTTCTGTGGCTTACCCTTCTTTATTGCACCGAGGAGTGACCCCTTATTCTCACTTAGCCTGAAACTCCCAGTAATTCCAGTAAAGTAATCCCAGTATTCTCTGTTGCATCCTCTCTTCAGTGGATTCTCTGCTATCTGGTGAGACCACTTTCTACCATGGTAATTTTTATATTCAGGTATTGTCACACCATTTCTTCCTGTTTCCCATGTCTGCATATACTTTCGTTGTCTTTCGTCATGTCACTTAGAGCTTATGTGGCAAGGACCATCTTTTTGTTCTGTGTTTGTACAGTACCTAAAAGAATGGGCTGTCAGTCTAAGCCTGCAGTCCCAATGGCCTAAACTGTTACTAATAACCACCAATTCCATTTTCTAGAGCAGAGAAACCAAAGATTTAGGACATTTGGGTCCCGTTCCAGACTCCAGAATGACGTTGCTGTAACGGGCAGTGTATTGCCTGCTCATTTTCCCCAGCTTCTCTCTCACTTTTCCCCTTCCCAGGAAACCCATTCTGATCATCCCGTTTCTCTTTGCCCAGAAAGTTGTGTCCTCCCAAAGAGGTCAACAAAGTCCCCATTTCTATTGCCACATAACAGTAAGTGAAGTTGGATTCACTGGAGAAGGATATCAAGATGTGAGGCAAGAGAGGAAAAGCAAACTTTGATGAAACCTTCAGTCAGACAGTTTTTCTCTGTACTTCCACCACCACTGCTTTTATTATGTGACCCGCTAAAGAACAATTAGGCATTAAAAGTTCTCAAAGAGACCATGAACTGGAAACAGTTAATTCATTTAATGCATACATACACAGAAATGTTTGTTACTTATCCCAGATGTATTATTCTAGTACATCTACCCATTCTTCTGCTACCACTAGGCAAGACAAGTCTATACTAAGTTATCTGCCTCCTCTTATGCATTCTTACCAATAATAACTTATACATATCATACCCTTACACACTATGCAGACTGGTGCTATTTATTTACCTTTTGTAGTATATATACTTTATATATATATATATATATTTATAAAATAAAATATTTATAGATAAATATTTATTTTGCAAATTAGGTGTGTTTGAGGCCACTCTGGCTTTACTTTGGCACAGCTTCTATGGCACTAGGGAAAGAAGGTTTCCCACAACCTAGTGAAGAAGTACTGGCACACCGTAAGTCAGTGCACAAGGTGACTGCTGCTGACATTCAGATAATGCATGAGAACAAATAGACTAAAATTTCTCTGTATTCTGTTTCCATAAGTGTACAATACTGTGAACTGTGAAACATGAGTCTACATAAGTATTTTGTTGGCATGTAACAGGCTTATCTCCCCTTTTCTAGAATGGATGATGCTGAAGCTTGTTTCATTCTGAGTAGCCGCTGTGAGGTGGACCGGACAGCAGCTGTAAGTTTTGGAGAAATAACTAAGAGTGAATGTGCATGCTGTTTATACTCTTACTGCCCTTATTCCCTCTCAGGGACTGAGACTTCTGTGAATAGAAGATTAAAATTAGCTGATTCACACAGAGATTTTGCATGCAGGATGAACTTCTTGTCTCAGTTTGGATAATGAAAAGGTTTCTGTTGAATTCTATAAGGCCAGGTTTTCACAAATTTATGAAACATGATCTAGTGACTTGTTTCACATATCTACTTCTTTTTTAGAAAATAAATTACATGACCTACCTACCAAAGAAGTTAGGATTTTACAGCACACTTTAGTTATACACTGAACTTTAAAAAAAAAAAGAAGAATTTATACATTCTTACTGGACTTTAAGAAAACTAAGTACTGTAAGAATACAGTACTTTCAAAAAACAATTTTCATGCTGAGTAGAGTAAATTTTAATGAGCTCTCTCCTTTTTTTATGGATCAATGGCAGAACACCATATAAGCACTATCGTGGTACCTTATAGATAGATCGATACTTGGTCATTAATCACTCCAAAGGGTAGCACTGTTTCAAAAATTTTTACTCAATTACCTGCACTAATACCAGTGTTTGCTCTAGATATCAAATTCAAAGTGTTTTATTTATTAATATTTATATTATTTATATTTATATTTATTATATCAACTGGCTGGTACTTCCATACAGAACTATTGAAGTATTGAAAGTTTACTACTAACAAAATAAAGACTGAATTCAACTGTATAGATTAGTTTGTGATTAATACCAACTAACAAACATATCTGAGAGTATTTGACCATTTTTCGTATTGGGCAACTTAAAATGTGACAAATGGCAAGATCCTTTAAATAAGATACTGTGGTTTTGCCTATGCTACTAGTTACTTGCGGTCAGGTAAGTTGCTGTTCACAAAGCAAGACTGCTAATAGAAGCCTCTGCTCAGCGTTATCTGTGGTAAGAGAATAAAACTATTTTTGTGTGAACTAGAACTCTTCAAACTAATGAAATTACCTACTGATCACAAATCTTCAGGAAAAAAGTCCACATAGGAAGCGTTTATGAAGACAGCTTTGTATTTTTCACCATGAGATGCATGCTAAATTATTGCACACTTGCCTATATCCAGTTTGATCTTGAACTCCAAGGAAAATCAGAATAAGTCTATTCACAAAGTTAAATTAAGATGCTTACAAATTGCCCAACAAGATCAAACTAATCTTTATAATAAAGTAATTATGTTTTAAGCTATCTCAATTCAAAAATACTGTTTTGCTGCTACATTATAAGAAACAGCAATTATTTTTCTAAATGTTAGAAAAAAGTAAAACATGGGGAACCAGGGCTTTGCATTTTATATGTATTATTTCTTAATATATTCACTATCAGTTGCTACGATTTCTTCATCTGCCATCAAAACTTAGTTGTTTTGATACCTACAGGTATAGCTTATCAGAGAAGGAGAACAAAAAAAGCAACATAAGCTGCAGCTAGCAAGATGAAAGGATTATTTCCTTGCTAGGTAAATGAGTTGCCAGAAACAAATTTTATCAAAAATTGCTTAAATTTTGTAGACTATCAGCATGATGAAGAAATATATTTTATTCAAAGCTAAAGACCCTGTACTGACCCATCACTTGCAGAAAGCCACTGAACTCCCTGAGAAATGAATGTGTAGTCCTACTATAATATTAAAAGTTATTGAACTAAGAGCTTTGAATTTGATTACAGCAACAGGCTCCTGAAAACACACTAGCGAAAGGCACTGAATTGGCAACAAGTAATCCTGGAGTGGTCAAGTAAGGCAAGCGTACTACTTGGAAGTGACAGAGGTGCTACATATTTAAGAACAAGCAACAGTTCTTGCAAATACCTGGGAAAATACTGGTAACTTCTGTGAGACTGAAAAATATCAAAAAGACAAGCTGCCTTGCCTAAATTAGCTGTGAAATTCAGAATAAATCAGCTACATCTTATTTCACAAAATATACTCGATAGTTGTGCAATGGTTAGAAATGAGAAATGCCATACAAGCAGAGCATGTGATTTACATTGCACTTGGTAGGTTTATGCAGCTTTAAGGACAGCTGCACCAACACAGGATTTATTTTGAGGTAAGCTGTTCATCTCTGCTAATAACCTCTCCAGAATTTATACAAAGAAAGGGCATTGTTCAGCTCTGCTGAACTCTACTATAGGGCACACAGTGGACTCTATGTGGAGCTTTCATCCATTCTGGCCAGCACTGTCTGGTTTTGGGCTCAGAGTCGTGGCCAGCTACAGCTCTCTCCAGGCAGCATTTCTGCCCTCAGGGACAGTGTGCCCCAGGAGACAGTACCCGGCACATTTCAGCATCCAGTACGGACTATTATCAAATCTTATTTATCATTGTATATGGAGCATACAGACACAATGCTGTTACTTTCCTTGGAGACAGAATGCCCTGTTGGGGGACTGCCTGGCTAGTCATAATGACGCAGTATCTCAACTGTAGCAGTGATACTCTGACAGTCAGTGTCATCCTAAGCTTTTAAACAAGACGTCACCTCTCTCCCTATTTCTCTTGCTGTTGTTCAGATTTGCTTTTCACAGGGAATGCAATTATTTATACTGCAAGTAGAAAACAGGGCAACTGTTTTGTTTTTTTAAAATTTTGTTTTATTTTAGTACCCCCTAGAGCTTTGAAATGAAATGGATTTAATTTCCTACACTGTTCCAGCTCTAGTCACTACTAAGAACCTCAGTAACGTACAACGTAAGGTTACAGTTTGGCACTGAGCTGAAGAAAGTTCATCTGTTATCCCAGTGTCAATATAACTACAAGTCATTTTTCACCCTGCTGTGCTTCAGAAGCTGACAAACCATCAGGAGTGTCTTGGATCCTCTCCTATGTCTGACAGCTGTCAAAATAGGAGTTAACAGATGCATTGAGGAGATTCCTGACCAGAACAGCTGTTGTTATTCATGATTTTTCGAAGTCCATAAGGGTTTTTATCTCCTCAGCTCCAATCCTCAGCAGATCTGTCCATTTGCCATGGATGCCGCTGTTCATTGCTGTTCATTGCTTGCTGTTTCATTAGTTAATAGTTTTAGTGCCAAAATCTGTGTTGCTTGTGACCCATGGGTCTCAGCTATAGCTCAGAAGAAAAGTACAGTAACAGGTGACATGCGCTTACTTTGTGAAAATTGTCAGTTGCTTCCTTTTTCATTTGGAGGAGTAGGAACTTCAGCAGTCCAACCAAGAATTTGTCAGCTTTCCAAAGTCTCCTGCCAGAAACTTTCTCTTCTCTGGCAAGACAGAGCTCTGCCAGATTTTATTGTATCAAATGCCATTTTGACTTCTTAGACCAAGGTGTAACCTGCTCATCTGCTACAGTAAGCAGGGCAGACATCTGTTTCACTTCTGGAGGAGGCAGCTCTTAAAGAGAGTTCAAATTGTACTCAAGTCTGGATGACAACTTGTTTTGGTTTTGGGTGGTTTAGGTGGCTGGGGTTTTTTTGTTTTTTTTTTATATATTTATTTATTTATTTATTTAATTATTATTTTGATTATTTGTTATTTTGATTGCTGGGTATAGAACAACAGTCTGTGCCACACCACGAAGTTAGCCAATGACTTCAATGGACCGCCTACATCAAGATTGCTCCACAAAACTAAGGTGCCTGAAAACAGTGCATCTGCTGTTTTAATGAAGGAGGGGTGGGAAGAGAAGTCTCTTTTGAATTATCCTGTAGGTAACTCATTAATAGGTAATATAACTGTATGACAGACCACTTCTACTGCTGACAGCTTTGTTCTGATGCTTTCTGAAAATTTGGAGATGGCCAAGTTCAACCTTGCACTTTTTTTTTTCCCCTTCTGTTAATTAAATTGCATGACACTACTATACTTGTAATCTAAATTACACTGCCATTAATAGTATCACAAGATGGATGCATTGCATAGGAAGATATAACTAATTTATCAAGTTGTGTGTGGCAAGAAAAAAATTACCAGAACTATTTAAAAATATATATTAAATCAAGGTCTTGCTTTGAGTTCTGATGATTTAAATTCCTTACACCCACTTTAAAAATTACAGCTTTTGAGACATGAACTTAAATATCACCTCTATATTAATCACCATCAGTATCAGTGGTAATTTTTGATTACTGACTGCAATTCATTGCTTGGAGAGCACACAGAAGAGAATGCATATTTCCCCCCATCTCCCAAAGAAGCATATATTTTATAATGTGAATAGAAGCTAAAACAGACAACTACCAATACTATATGAAGACACTGATTCCAAGAAATCATTTGAAGTGCCTGCCTGAATTTTTATTTCTCCCCCTGGAGTGCTTCTCCAGAGTGGAATTTGGGAAGGCAACTGAACGAAAAAAACATGAAAACCCAAATAACCAGCTTTTGTATACAAACACATGTATATACCAAGTGAAAAGACAGAAAATGAAACAATAATGCAGGGTTATTATGTTAACAGTACAGACACACTGAGTTGATCTTATGAAGTTATATAGGAATTTAAGTATCCATTTTATACATATTACGTATTTGTAGACTGCTTCTTCAAAAAAGAGATAGCAAATAGAAAGTAATACATATTTTGCAGTGTTAAAACTGCAGATGTGCCAATTAATCATCAAGAGATTTCAATATTAAGGAGTCTTTCCCTTTTCTATACAATTATTTAATAACATTTTATGTTGAGATTCATTCTTTTAGCTTTACAACACTCACTTCTGTGGGTCTAGGTTTGTTTAATTTTCTTAATGATGTCATTGGAATAATTTTAACAAACATTTTTCATTCTTATTTCTAACAATTCTTGCACCTTCTGACAAAACCAGGCTTTTTAGACAAAATAATTATCTTAAAAAATCAAAGAAAATATCTTAACATTGACATTAAATAAGAAAGAGTAAACAGTCTGAAATGTACAGCCAAAATTGTATTTACTGGTACAGTTTTGGTTTATCACAGTGAATTTAATCTTAGCTCATGTATGTAATACTCAAGAATGAAAAAAATAGTTTACCTAAGTTTCATTGAATATAAACTATATTTCTATGCATGCGTCATACAGGAAACAGCCTTTTCTCACTGCTTTTGCAAGCCAATGTGATCTGTGAATGATTGCTGTGGAAAGGAAGGGAAGAAACTGGTAATGTCAAACTCTGTGCAATGAAGCCATACATCACTGCAAGTGACTCTGAATGTGTTTCCCTGACAACTTTTGCGTAAAAAGATTAGGTAACCTTCAACAATACAGGTTTTCCAAATCTGTCCCAAATCTATTCTTACTCCTTCTGTAGTATATTTGTATGACTGTCATCTATCCCATTACCCAGCTGTTTGCTACTTCAAAGGTGTGTTGGCATTTCATTCCCTTAAAACAAAACAGCAAAAATACGCCTAAATAAAAAAAAAACACCAAACCCAAATCCTAAAGAGGATAAGTTGCTGCATGCTATAGAAAAAGTGAAGAAAAAGTGACTGCACACAAGGAAAGCTCATAGCAGGGTACATCCAAGCTGTGAAATCTCCTGAATGGGCACAGCAATCCTACATCTATGAAACTCTTAATAAGAAAGATGTGAAATAGTGTTTTTCAACATCCTCAAAAGGTCTTCCCCTTATGACTCCATTCTAGTATTTCTAATAGAAAAAGTACTTGCTAACATCTCAGTAGACATTAAAATATTATGGTTTGAAAGTGTCAATTATGGTCTGTTCCAGGCAGAGATTTTCCCTCGTGTTCATGAGCGTGAAAGCTTTTCTTACTGCTGATGCTGAAAACATAATGAATCATACTTTATATTTTATCTTTTAATACCACCAATTTCATGACTAGGCAAGATATTTCAACCCAAGTATTGCTTCCTACATGCAGCTCTCAAATATTCATTTCCAGTTCTGAAATAAAAACTGATGGCTGGATACGCTGAAATTAGCCATATTTCATGAAATTCAATATATGAATGTGCTGCGTTAAAAGGGATGGAGTAATTTAGCAGGAAATACCGCCCCCCCCCGCCTTCCAACTCTCCTCACCGAGGTGGGAGGGTAGGTGCGGCTAGGTTTAAATTCTAAGTGATGTCCAATTTGTCGCTGTCAGTCCAGTTGCATTTAATATGTATATTAAACTACCACAGGTCTGGATACCTTGATAGCGGCCTGCACTGCCAGTCCAGCCATGCTCATGAACTAGCACGTCCACACTCTAGGGTTTGATCGTGTTCAATGAGAAACTGCAACCACCAGCTACTTAACAGTGCAGTTTTATTTGTGCAACAGACATACAGGTTTCTTTGATTGCCAGTGATAGTGACTGTTTGCAAAAAGGCACATGCAAATAGAATGTTATAAAGTCTAAAATGTGCGGAAAAGTTACAACAATACAGCCTGGCTGAAAATATTAAAAAGTAACTCTCTAGAGATATTTCTAAGTCTCCTGAAGAAGCACTTAGTTTAAGTCTCACCCAAGGCATCCCAAGGGGTGGAGAATCCAGGCTCAGCCCGTCAGCCTGTCCCAGGAGTCAGTCTTGGTGGCATCTTCCCTTAACTTGTTCTTGGTGGTGTCTTCTCCCCTTGTCCCCTCATTCATTCACTTTTTATACTTCTCTTTACTTTCAGGTGGAACTTGAGTGATTCTAGTCATACATTCCTTTAGTATGATTGGTGCAAAGTTCTCTTGCTTTCATTTAAAGATACAGTTCATTTTAAATTTACTGCGCATGCTCCCCGAGCGGGGGATTCACTCTCTTTGGGGGGGCCATTTGGGTAGGAGGTCACGATCTCCCACTACCACAATTATTTTACCCTAGCATCCTTAAACTTTATCTCTTCAGCAGTTTGTTTTCTTTTAGCAGTTAGCATGTCCTCATCAGAAAGCTTTGAAGTGCTGAGCGGGTCTAGTTCCCGACCTTCTCTCACAGATAATGAGCCTCTTGCTTGGTCTTCGCCACAGTTGTCGGCCCAGCAACAGACACCTTCTCATATATTTTACATATATTTTACAGCCGCTGTGCAGCTTACTGGCTGTCTGGTACCATCGCGTTCCTAGTCCTGCAGGGAGCACAGCAGAGCCTGGCCGCAGTGTCTCCACTCCGCTCCACCCTCCACTGCTCCTCTAGGATAGCAGGTTGTGTGCCTTAGGGAACTGTGGTGATGTAGATTTCATGCATGCCAACCGTGCAAAAGGTGATAGCTGTATTTTACCCTAAAAAGCTTTCTGTAATACTATGCTTCTGTTAGGACCCAATTTTCCTCTAATTCCCCCATCAAGGTGGTTTTCCCACAGAACATATTATTTACTCCTATGGGATAGCAGTATTCATCCTGTGGTTAACTCACTCTTGACATGTGGTAACAGATACCAAAACTAGCAGGCTGGGAAATCTCTTGGAATCCTTTGGTCAGTAGCTGGCTGAATTCTGACATCAGTTATGCAAATGTTTTAGTTGCACAAATATGTTGATCTGTTTTTAACTGAGCTGATATTTTTTAGAATCATCCACAATTTTAAACTCTTAATTCCTGATGTCCTCATTTAATGTTACTTAAATTCTGAGTCTCTTTGGAATGACATGTCTAATACATCATTCTTGATTAATTAGACATGACTCATCACTACCATCTAAGTTTTCACACAATTCTTCCACAGCCAAATGCTACCCTTTCCAAGTTATAAGATCCCCAACATTTGCAGAAAGATAGCAGAGGAACAAAATACCTTATTAGTAGATGATTTCTGGAAACAAACCCTCTCTTCTGCATTCAGACAAATAGAATATATTATACTAGGATCATAGGGTAAAGGAGGTTGGAAGGAAGCTCGGGGGATCTCTAGTCTGACAGGAGTCAGTTATGAACACAGACCACATTGCTCAGGGCTTTATCTAGGTTGGTGTGAAAGTGTCCAAGGGTGGAGACAGCAGAGCCTTTCCGCACCACCTGTTCCACTGCCTGTCTTCATGGAGAACAGGTTTCTTATGTCCACCCTGAATCTCTCTTTTCAACTTAATATCCACTGTCTCTTGTCTTCCAACCATGCATCACTGTGCAGAACCCAGCTCCATCTGCTCAGTAACCACCCTGTAGATAGTGGGGGTTGCTGTTAGGTCCCCCTGAAGCCATCTCTTCTGCAGGCTGAACAAGCTCCATTCCCTCAGCCTGTCCTCACAGGGCCTCTGCTTCTGTCCGTGACCATCTTGGTGACCCTCTGCTGAACTCGCTCCAGTTGCATTGGGGGCCTGCAAACTGGTTACAGTGTCTGGAGTCAGTCTAACTTATTCTGAGTAGAAGGGCGTAAGCAGTGTCCTCTGTCTGCTCACTGTGGTTCTGTTAAAACAGCCCAGGATGCTGTCCACCACCTCTGCTGCCAGGGCACTCTACCGGCCCATGCTTGGCTCACTCTCTGCCAGGACCCCCAGGTTTTTCCAGCAGAGCTGCTGCCTAGCCAGCCAGTCCCCAGCCTGTGCCAGTGCAGGTGGTTACTCAGTCCCAGAGACAGGACTCTGCTTGTGCCCTTGCTGAATTTCATGTGGTTCTTGTCAGTCCTTTCCTCCATCTTATCTTGGTCCATCTGAATGGCAGTCCTGCCCTCAAGTGTTTTGACTGTTCCCTCCAGTCTGGTGTTGTCTGCAAACCTGCTGAGTGTGCACTCTTTCACCTCCTCCAAGTCACGGATAAAAACGTTTAATAGAACATGTTCCAGTGCAGATCCCTGTGACACTCCAGTGGCCCCAGGTCTTTGGGCAGAGTGCCATTTACCGCTGCCCTGAGACTCCAATCATCTAATCAGCATTTTACCCCTGTAGTTTTCCACTCATCCAGACTGTAATATCTGAACATGGAAATGAGAATCCTGTCTGAGACGCAGCATTCATGTGCCAGAACTATAGTTCCCCACATCATCCTTTGGTTCGAAGATGGGTGGAACTATTAGTTTTTCTGCCATTGCTGGGGACCTCCCCCAGTCTCCACAGTGTTTCAAAGATAAGAAAGCAACTGTGCAAGGATGTTAGCCGGCTCTCTCTGCACCCATCTGATCCTGCAGGCTCATACGGGTTGAGTTCTCTGGAGCACTCCCTGTCTTAAAATAATCCACTGCTGGTCATTCTCCTCCTGTTTGAAGCCTGCCTCAAAGCAGAGGCCTGAGAGACGTTGTTGGTGAACACTGAGAGTACCACAGCCTTGTCTGTGTATGTGTGTGTACATGTATATTTAGGTATTTAAATATATGTAATATACATAATATTACTTATACAACGTGTACATCCACACGTAACATCCACACCAGCTGGTGTTACATAGTCTTAAAATGAGTTTTCTTCAATGGAATCGGTCTGACAAGAAGTTCTTTTTCTAATGTAACATGGTTATTTGTATTTCATTGTCATTGCCTCATACTCTTTATTCTAGGATCATCAAACCATTTTAAGAGCATGGGCAGTTAAAGACTTTGCTCCAAATTGTCCTTTGTATGTCCAGATACTGAAACCTGAGAATAAATTCCACATCAAGTTTGCAGGTAAGTTAAGATTTCAGCCATTTGAAACACTTGTTAGTATTTGGCAGCTTGTTTCATACACACACAAAGCAAAGTGAAATTCCATAGGCATATTTACTGGTTAGAAGTAGACTGAGAGTGCAGTACTGTAAAATAACATGGTCTGTATATAACCTATCAACAGTAAAATGCCATGTCTTACATTGAAGTCTTATTTATAAGCACTTTTATGGATTATTACTCTATGTTACATACCACACAGAGTAGAATTATTTACTATATAACACATTGTTACTCCTTAATTATCAATCCAGGTAGGTTTCCAGCTTGCTGTGTCCGTGTCTTTAAATCATTTCTGCCTACTGCTAGGGGCTGTATGAGAAGATCTGCTCAGAAGAGGCCAAATTTTATCCCAAAAAACAATTGGGAAAAAAAATCTTCCCATTGGACTTGATTTTTTCTAAGTAATACAAAAACCACTGTTTTAATTACTTTCAAATATTTTGGAAAGATGCATGTAATTTAATTCTGTAATCAGTAAAACGCGTGTGTTCAAAACTATGACATAAAATGCCAAATAATGTTAAGAAATCCAAACAAATCCATTCTTTTAAGAAGCAATTGCAGCTTTAATTTGACAAACTGTCTCTCTGCAATATGTAGGTAGGTCTGTCTGTGTGTGTGTATAAACACACACATACATATATATCTGTACATACAGACATACATATGCTCACGTGCAAAACCACACAAATACTTTTATAATGAACTTATTTTGCCTATGTTTGGAAAAATATCTGTATGAAGTAGAAGCAAAGTTTTCCTTTTCAACTGTAATTTTGAAAATTCAGTTTTATTGAAGGATATTCTAAGGAAGAAAAAATTGCTGATTCATGCAAAATTCAAAAAAACTTCATGGAAAAATATTAGTCTACTCTATCATCCCAGAATGTGATGAAAAAGTAAATTCCAGTGCAGAACAATTTTAGAGCAACAGTTAAAGCTGTAATTTTAAAAGCTACTGAATTACGGCTAGGTTGGAAAGAAGGAAGAAAGCATCAACAGCAGTTCTGAAGTTATAAAAGTGTAATCTCAAACTATGAGATGGCACAACAGAGAATAAGGCTCATGCTGTGACAAGAATGGTGGTGCTTTTTCATCTCCCCCTTAGAACCACACAGGACAAACATAATCTATTCTCCCTAGCTATGGCCACTTTTCTTTATCAGCAACTGTGTTAATGTTGTTCCTAATTGTATTTTTAGGAGAGTTTCATTATTCTTAATGGCTTGTCTCTGTAGGAGCTTATATATAACTAGACTTGCAAAACAGAGGTAATATTTCATATCTGTTCCAAGTCTCAGATTGAGAATTCAGACTTTTTTTTTTTTAAAAAAAAAAAAGCAAACAACAGCAACAACAAACCCCTCTTTTTACAACATTTCATTTAACTAAGCTTAACTAATCTGGTATCTTCCCGCCTTAATTTATGGTCTGTAGTTCTGCAAGGGCTTGAAGAGACCTTTTATACTCCGTGCCTTGTTACCCCCATCTAACATTAATAGTACTGTATCATAAGTCTAAATATTTAGATAGCACCTCACATCCCAGCAGATTTTCGCATCGATCATAGGGATCACTGCATCCATTTCCACACTCTCTCAGCACAACATTAAAAGCAGAGAATTACAAGCCTCTCTTCAAGATTAACTTAATTTTATTCATATAAAACACAGGAAATTTTTAATACAGTTTTAAATTCACAAGGTTATGAACATGGTATAAATATCACCGCTGAATGCTTACCTACTGCAAATGGTTAGGCTGCTGATAGTCACAAGATCATTTGTTTACATACATTTTCCTAAGAGGACTACTTTGGTTATTAATCTCATCCAACTCTTCTTCATTCTGAAATATGTACGCAGCGGGGGCTGCAAACTATAGCCCTGTCAGAGTGCTTAAGAATAAAATTTGTCATAACCACATGGAACATTTTTCTAAGTGCTTTTCCAATTACAGTTCAGGACTGTTTTATTACTACCTTAATGCAAAAGCTTCTTTTAAATTTAATATTCCTTTAAAAAATGACTCTTTTCTTCTGGAGGTTTCCCAAAACAATATGGTGCATTTTTATGAACTTGAAATATTCAGTAATAGGATTATTATTTTTTTTATTGCTTTATACACAGGTTTAGAGACTATAACTGTCAGAAAGAAGGTTTCTGAATTTAGAAAAAATACAACCAAAGAGTTCCAGAAAGGCCTCCTAAAAAAAGTTTAACTTTTAACTACATTGAAAATTTGTAAATCACTAGAAGCCCAGTTTCTCAGCAGCTTGTATTAGGTTGACCAGTCATCCTATATTGCATGAGACAGCCCTGAAATTTAGACCCTGACTGCATTTTCCCCTGGAATAGCATCCTGGAGATTTTCTGCCTGAGGCTTCAGAAACAGTATATAGGACAAGTGATAGCTATAATTTATTCCCATCTGCTAGACAAGACTTCTACATTCTTCCTCTCCTTAATGAGAGTACAACAACTTATTCTTGTCATCAGAGCAAGAGAATGGAGACACTTTGCATGGGATAATATGGCCTGTCAGAAAGGCAGGTTTCTTGTCTTTTCACCTGATGCCAGACACACACCCTTGCATCCTGTATTTTCTCTCTTACTTCTTACAGTGGAGCTTAGCTACTTTGTTTAAAATTGTAACTTACACTTACGTTAATATAGTGGAAATATTTCTCTGTGCTTGAAAATGATTCTTCAGTGGAATCTGAAAAGCACATGGCATAAGTGTTTGTCCCAGCAAACTCCTTTGCAAGTTCAAGGTGTGAACACTTTATAAAGTATATAGTCACTCTTAACACGACAGTTGTCAGATGGGCAAGGAAACACCGTATCACCCATGTTAACCATCATATGTCTTAAGCTGAAATGCTTTGATTACTTGTTAGCAATTTCTAATACACAAATGCCATGACATGCCCAGTTTTTCTTTCAGCAATAGTGCATTTTTCTTCACTGGCAGTTACATGTGGTTTGCTTAATCTTCCTGCTTTTCCTGCAAACACATGAGGCTACACAAGGCCACGTACCCTTAATGCATGCAGTTGGCCTTGCATTTCAGCACAAACATGAAATAAAGTGAAGACTGTCCACAGCAGAGCAATAAATTTATGCAATTTAGAGACTGGAATAAAAATGCGTATTTTCTGAGTTGAACTTATAACTTTTATCTATTTGCTAGAAAAGAAATTAATTGCCTTTACCTTGAATATTCAGAAATTATGCATGATCACAATTCCAGGAACTGGGGATACATTTTGACGTTCTGTATTCATTCAAAATGCACTGATGAATTAGCACAGATTGGTGAAGTCTGACATTAAGCCTTCAGTAGTTTATTTAAAAGGAACATAATCCAGATTCACTGAAATGGATGCATTTTGAATTGAATTGAATGCATCTGATGATTAACCTATCCAATTACAGATAAAAATAGTCTAGAAATAATGGATGGGCATTTTTCTCTATCTGGTCTCGTAGTGATAACCTTAACTTATCAAATTGACAAAGTAGGGTTTCTCAGAATAGTTGTGTCATGACTAGGACATTCTTACGAAATGGCTGATGCTGCAGGCTTAAATCAGTACTTTAAATATGTTATATCTTCAAGAACATTCAGAAGTCATAACTCACCACACTGCATTACTACATCTGTTTGAGATAGACTTAGCAACACATTTTTTGTTAAAATATATTTTCAACAGAAACTACAGCGTCTGGAAAATGCTAAATGGAATATTTCTTTAGTGTAAATGCAATCAAAATACTTCTGTTTGGTAAACTGATTTGACGTATCTAATATTCAATTCAAGATAAACTGCAGTTTCCTCTGCTGTCTCACTGCCACACTGAAGGAATAATTTGCTGATTCTAGAACCTGCTGTCACAGGACCTGACTGATGTCCCAGACCTGAGGAGTGGGAAAGCTGTCACCCAGCTTCCTCCCTACTCACTTTAGAAGAGAAAGCATCAGATAAAATTTTGTATAGCCCTCACTGCATCTCCACAATAAGAGTCCTGAACATAGATATAAAACACAGTAACGTTAAAGGCAAACTATAATCTGTCAAATAACTGGAGAAACAAACAAGTTATTTTTGACCTGATCTGTGTCTAGTACAAGAACTTCAACCAAGAGGAAAAACCCATAGTACCTCTCTTCATTTTTCAAATGGCTACAATATTTCTAATCATGATAATTAGATCACTGAAGATTCTTTCACCTGATGTTCTCAAAGCACCTCTGAGAATTCAAAAACCTCAAAACACTTCTGAAATAGGCAGGGTATTGTTTGGATATACCCATTTTACAGATTCATAAAACATCATGGAGGGTGTAAATAACTCACACAAAGTCAAAGTCTAGGATAGGAGTGGAAATAGTCCTACAAATCCCAGCTCCATGGCTCCTGACATAACTGGACAACACAGTGCAGATCTCTTACACATACGAGATCAAGATGAGTATTGTAGGACAGCAATGTCTGTTTGCTATGTGCTATGTTACCTGTTAAAATGGTATTTTACATAAAATCCATCCAAAAAAGTCCACCATAGATGTTAGAGAATATAGAACATATGGAGGACTGAAGTCTGATGCACTTTTCATTTGCATTGTGCCATCCATGATATATCCATTTTCATTTATATATATTTAGGTCAGCATGTACAATTTTGTTCAAGTACAAGATTTGAAAAAACAGGTGATGAAATAATTTTCCGGTGTATTTTTTCTTGCCCCTATTTTCAAAAGTATTAGCTATAATATAACAACATTCTAAACAAAAAATAAGGGGAGGTTATTTGGCAAAATCCTATACAATATGGAGAATTTTCATTCCTCAATATCAGGAAGTCAGTATTCACTTTCATAAATCTTTGCCATCTGACTAATGGTAATGGAATGCCAATACTCCATCCAAGCAGTAGACTATGCCTTATTATTTCAAAATCTCTAGTTTAAAATTCAAATGGATTTATTGATGGCACATGGTCAACTAAAAGAACACATTTCAGTCTGAAATATCTTCTGCAGGAAATTTTTAATTGCTACAACTGAAATATAATTAGCAGAGGAAAAATCTCATTTTTTTCTATATTTGACATTGTCTTTATATAACTAAATTCATTCTTTCCCTATGACATTTAAATATGTCTTGATCTTCAGAAAATGAGACAATGAGTTTCTCCTTCCAGTAGTCAGTGATTCTGTTACTGGAAAGGCTCTAGAAATTTCAAAAAAAGGAATAGAGAAGGCATGAAGTATGCCTGTTCAGTAAGTGGCATGCTTATAGCTACAGTATGAATTCTGTCTAGAAAGCAGCTTAGGTAAGTTGGTTCTAAGGATTTTAATGATACATTAGGGCAACTAGAAGTAGAGGTATGAAGACAGCTCAGACCTAGGTGGGAAGATGATTTGCTTACTTTTACTCAGCAATTTTCGTACGGCTTATGTTTTGATCATCAGCTGTACTACTTGTATTATTCTTTCTCATCAGAAGCAAATGCTGCTCCCATTGAAAGTAACACAGACTGAATCAAACACTAAATTCAGAAGAAAAAAAACTTACTTAGCATGCAATAAATGCCTTCATGACCTTAGAAAACCTTTATGACTTGTAAGTTTCTACACTGACAAGTTTAAGTCGTAAGTTTTGTGCTTATCCCTTCTTATATCCATTTTAATACTGTCACAGATATTATGTGAATGACATTAAAGAGTAATTTCTATTTCCTTTTCATGCTGTCACCACCACTGGAGAGCATTTAACTGTGATCTGAATTTTGAGCACTGCCTATCCAAGTTAAATAATAATTGATGCAATACTGAAAGCATGTGCAGAAGATTTGGCAGTTTTAACTATAAGCCAATACAGAGGACTAGATATAATGCCTCTGTTGCTTTCTCTTCATATTTCCCCTCCCCTAAATGCCATTAAAAGACAAAAAAATAGGTATCCCTATAGTAACTGTTCCATCACAGCAAGTACGAATTTGCAGACATACTGTCTTGTAAGGACTCTCAGAACAAAGCACAATTTTGTGATTACAAAAGCCAGACAAGAACGGGGGTAAAAAGAATGCAAAGTTGTAAAAAACTGAAAAAGAAAAAACAGCCACCCCCCTTGCCTAGATTGCAAGGAGTCAGCAGCTGTTCGCAGTTCCTGGGGAGATAAGTCAAACCTACATCACATATGGAGGTGCAGCGCAAAATCCCAGAGCCGCTGTCAAATAACCAGTCTGCAAACTAGTACAGACTATCTAATTGATCAGCACTCCTGCACTGCAATATCCTGAGTGTGCTACTTGCTGCACACAAAATTGTATCTGTACAATGCTTGATGTCTCTGTGCAAAACTGCGGAAGGTACAAAAGATAGAAACTAGACATATGACATGGCTTACTCATACAACTAGTGAAGCAAGACAGTGGAAGTGGGATTCACAGAGCCATTGCATCCTCTCCATGTGTAGCCGCAGGACAGAAAGTATGACATGGATGCAAAAGTATCTCTACTTATGCAACCTGAGAGATGGCGTAGATAGGGCAAATCATACACAGCTGCTGTCTCAGTTCTAGTGGAAGATGAAGGTCTGGAGGCAAATTTTGGTTGTCCCTGTCTTCACCACTTTCCTAGACAAGGAAAGGAAGTGATAATTCTCTTCAATGGAAAGTATTTTTTTAAAACAATTTGTATCTTCTTTTTTTTCTACAGATCATGTTGTGTGTGAAGAGGAATTCAAATATGCTATGCTAGCTCTCAATTGTATATGCCCTGCTACCTCTACGTTAATCACACTGCTGGTTCATACATCTAGGGGACAGTAAGTATATACCACAATAAAAAAAACTTGTAGAAGTTATAGCTGATATTCTTTGGGAAATAGCTCACCCTGAACTCCTAGACAAATACAGTTTTTAAAAAGAAATTGGAACTTTCTGCACAATAAAAGCATCAGGTTATTTTACTGAAGATACTGTAATCTCAAAGAGAAACTCTCGCCTTGCCAATATTTAACATTGCTGCCTGCTGTTGTGCTGCTTCCTCAAGATACGAAAAATTTGTATTTCCGATTTAGTAGACTGAATTGTGTATTTATTACACAGTTCTACTTAACAACAGCAAGACCCAAGAATACCTATTTTAATATATTAATTTGAAGTTCTATTTTTGTACACATATAACGTTTTCTATTCATTCAGCTCAAGAAATGTTTTTATGGTAACATGTAAAATAGTATTTGCTAATCAGTGCTTGAATGTTAAGAAGTAAGCATACATATGAAGAGATGATTTTAACATCATAACCACACTGCCAGAAGGGGCACAGAGTTGCGGTGTCTCTACAGACACAGTCGCAGTAGAACCTCTCTATATTTACCAAAAGAATTTTACCACATCTAGTATATCTCTGTTATGCTATATTCTTGGTATTCCTACTAAAATGTTGTGGGCAGAGGGAGGCATTAAAGAGTAAATCTCCAAATATATCTGTAGAAATTGAATATGTGCATATAGACTGCACAAGAATATATTTGCGACTCTAGTAAAAATGCATACTTTTTTTCGAGTAACCATGGACCCAGTAATTCCTTAATAGTTACAAGCAGTGTTATTTAACCTTCTGTATTGCATTCATAGTATTCCCCTGTGCCCAGGATGGGGAAAACTGAAATTATTGCTAGAACTTTTACTACCAAGAACAACAAATGTCAAGATTTTAATGGCAGTATCTGTACTAGAATCTGTTAATAAGAAGACAACAAAATACTGTTTCCATGCCTCCTGAGAATCATGGTGAAATATGTTCTTCAGCTGCCTAGCATTCAGTATCTAACACGCACAGAATACAGAGCCTTTTTTAGTTATTTAGAAGAGTAATATTCTTAACAGCTAGCAGAGAATTCTCCGTCAGCACAAAACCAAGCATATGAAAGGGAATCTGTTTTCTGCTATACTTAAGAACTCTGGCATTTCATTTTTAACACAGGCATATTGATAATTTATGCAGATTTCCAACTATAATGCAAAGTAACTATAATGGAATGCAAAAGCTCTTACTCAGAATTGACTGTTGTCATCAAGGTTGTTAAAGTAACTGATTTCTAGTCTGGTCATTGTATACTAAGAACCAAAAAAATTTTTTTGCACAAATAGTTGTCCGTGTTACTTTGAATCCTTCTTACAGAAACATACAAGTATGCTGTATAAACACAGGAGGACTGGAAAAGTGAAAATGCCTAGTTGTCATTCTTATACTTTAGTCAGCACTCATCAGAGCATTTAATCTTGGATGGGCTCCAAAATACTGAAAAATGGCAAACTTTGGACATCTTAGAGGACGTGTATTAATGCTGGGCTAGTTGGTTGAATAAATATGACTGTTCCTTAAAACCACACTATATGTGCAAAAGTTTAAAACAGATACATTAGAGGGAAAAAACTTCAAAAATATTTCAAATTTGAGTAGTCTTTACTTCACAGAGCTAAAAATAAAAAACTCAAAAAATCAAGTATTTCTCTCCCAAAATACCATCTTCTAAGCTTTCAAGTTCGATATTTTTGCTACTTCCCTTCCTTTCATTTTTGCTACGAGTTTACATAAATTCCAAACTGGTGGAGTTTTTCTTCCCCTTTTGTTCCTTAAAACTTTTTAAAATCCCTTGGAAATGCTGGAATATTTTCTCAGAAGTCTAATTTAACTGTGATTTAAATTTTTCTTGAAGTTTTGTACAAGTGCACAGATCTGTTCAATGTATGACAAAAGTCACCAAGTCAAACATTCAGAATTAGGAAATGAGGACAAAGCTATCTTTTTGCTAGCCTGCTCTGATCCTGTTAAAAAACTACTGTGCTGTTGAAACATTAAGTAATGGTATACTTGATCTTACTTCTTGCTTATAACTGAGTGTCACGTAGGCCATGTTTAATCTGGAAGCTTTGTATCCTTGAACATTTAGTTAAGATAACCATTAACAACTAGAGATTTAACCATTGATTTTTAACAAGTATGCACTTCATGAATGTAATAATCTAAGTTCACAGGACAGTAATCACACATAATTGAAAAAATCATATAAAATACTTAAATATGTGAAAATAATTTCTTTCTTGTATTACCTCTTCAATGTCCCAATTTTATCAGCCTTGTATTTATTTTACTTTTTTATTCATAATTTTTATGTGCAATACCATAATTGATTTAAACACTTGCTAACTAAAATAAACTCATAATTAGGTACAGGTATAAATCTGATCTTTAGAAATACTGTGCTTAAAGAAATTTATTTTCAAGTCAAGAAATTTATTTTCAGACTTTCTTACTGAGTATACAGTAATGCTTTAGAGGAAAAATTCCTTTCAAACTTACATTCTTCATAAGCATCTCTGGAGATTTGCAGTGACTCTAGAGTGTTTGAACAGTCTTGGTAAAACAAATGATTCTGCATTTCATTGTCTTCAGGGGGAAATCTGTTTTCAAAATAGATGTCGGTTTTGAGCTTCGTCTTCAGGTTGTCATTGTATTTGCAGACATAGAACTGCTTTGGATTTGACTAATTTGTAAATCAGAGTAATTGTTTTGGCTTTTCTACAGATTTTCTAATGTTGAACAACAGGTAAATTAACTGCTAATTGTTAAAATAAGTTAAGTTACCTTTATTTATGCATATGAAAGATGAAGTTGGTGAACATATGAGTTCGGTTAAGTAAAAAGATTAAGTGAAAATCGAGTATTTAAGCTACAAATAAAAATGTTAACTATACGTGCATTTATATCCAAACTAAGTACTAAATTTGACATAAATAATGAAGAGTATTTGTTAAACAGACTTCCAACTGCTTTCCTTTTGTTGTGGTTTAACCCTGGCTGGCAAGCAAGCCCCACACAGCCGCTCGCTCACTGCCCCCACGGTGGGATGGGGGAGAGGATCAGAACAGTAAAAGTGAGAAAACTCGTGGGTTGAGATAAAGACAGTTTAATGGGTAACTCAAAAGTCAGGCATGCAAGCAAAGCAAACCAATGGATTCACTTCCCACCCCCCATGGGCAGGCAGGGGCTCAGACATCCCCAGGACAGCAGCGCTCCATCACACATAACAGTTACTTGGGAAGACAAACACCACAATGCCGAATATCCCCCCTTTCTTCTTCTTCCCCAGCTTATATATACACTCAGCATGACATTCTATGGTATGGAATATCCCTCTGGCCCGTTCGGGTCAGCTGTCCTGGCTGTGTCCCCTCCCAATGTCCCGTGCCCCTCCAGCCCTCTCGCTGGCAGAGGCCAAGAAACTGGAAACTCCTTGGCTCAGTGTAAACACCACCCAGCAACAACCAAACCCATCGGTGTGCCATCAGCGTTGTTCTCACACCAAACCCAAACACGGCACTGCGCCAGCCACTGAGAAGAAAATTAAGTTCATTCCAGCTGAAACCAGGACACCTTTACATTGGTTCTTGTTAAATTATCCTTTCGTTATCCTGGTTACTACCAGCACCTGCCTTGAACTTCATGTAGAACTTGACTTTTAAATGCCTGTCAGTACTGACTTTGTTATATGGAAAGAACAGGTTTGAATTATGGGGAGACTGCAAAGAATCAACTGCTTCCAACCTTGGATAATCTTTCTAAAGCCTATTCAAAGTCATTGGAAAGATTGTCATAGTAATGAATTCTGGTTTCCATTCACAGAACTCCCATGTCTGTTGACTTACAAGTGTATTAACTTCAGTATAGTGACTGGGAATGTTTGTGCAAGTTTTTATCATAGATAACAAAGTTCAAATGACTACCTGTGCCATTCCATTCCACAAGGAATGATTCCTCTTTTTACACAGTATTTTGAGTGCATGTAACCAGAGGAGATTATCAAGGAATTGACCAGAATATTTCTTGCTTTTTGTTATTTCCCTGGTGAAAAGCCATTCATTAAGGGGAAATATGACCACTTTCAAATTCTAGCTTTTTAACATTTGTTAATTTAGTGAAATTATGATCTTAAGTGACTCACATTTTAATGGAATTAAACAGTTAATTGACAATTCATAGATAAAACATTGTCCCAACTGTTTGTTGTACTCTTACAAATGAAGTGCAACTTATTCCACAGGGAATCTGTTTCCTGTATTTATGAAGAAATAGTGTGCCACTGTTAATAATACAACCTCATTTCTGATAATCACGAAGATAAGTACACTGGGAAATTACTGGCAGTTGAAGGCAATACTTAGCAGAAGAACACAGGAAAAATCATTATTCTCTATAATCCTAATTAGAATGGTAATACAATAAACAGTAAACAAAAAGAAACACATGTACATAAATTAAAAACACCTTATCTTTTGGTATTAATATGTGAGAGACTGGGGAAAATGTTCTTTTTCTAAGTAACTTTGGCCAGCTCAACTTGCTATTAAAATTAAGGGGAAGTTTGCTGCTGTTTATGTGAACTGGCTTTGCTCTTTAATGTAATTTTTCAGATTAAACAAACCAGCTGTAAATAATCCCATTGCCTTCTCAGCTGTTTATGGAATTCAAAACCTCAGTCTGTAAGACACCAAAACTCTACCTTGAATCTTATGTATAATCTTCTTATTGATCTTAATATTTATTTTAAATATTATAGAGTTATCTAATCTAGTAGTAGAACTTTATTGGGTTTGTATTATGATCAAAAATACTGGAAGAAAATAGCCTTTCTGACTTGAACTTAATCTGATCTTTACAGAACAGCCCCATGGGAAGCTTTCAGACAACTAACTGGAACCAAGCAGACTTTAAACAGGTGAACGTTTTATTTTAGGGGAAAATGAAATATGGAGAAATTTTTTTCTGTAATTACATTTCCAGTTCTGCTATTCTACACATAGTGCGCTGTTTGTTAACACTGCTGCAATAAAAATGGTTTACTTATTTCCATCGTGAAAAAAAATGTTCCTATGCTAACAGCGGAGAAGAGTGATAAATTGAAGCAAAACAGAAATTGTGTGAAGATATTGAAAATGTTTAAAGGAGCACAAAGGAGCATGTCCCAGTATCTTGACATCATAGCTCCTAGTGGCAAAACACAGCACATTTGTCAGTTTTATCTTCTATCTGCACATATGTATCTCTGTATATATATGCACCCTTTATATTCAGTAAAACTCATACAGACAGAACCTTGTTTCCACATGAAACTTAAAAAAGAAATTCACAGAAACCCCAAGTCTGCAAGTTCTGGTGTTAGCTGAGGTTTGGAACATTGCCACTAACAGTCCACCTGGATCAAGAACGTTAGCTGCATATAGTAAAGGATAATATGCGTAAATGGTTAAGGTAATTATTTATTTTCTTGCACTCAAGAAAAGGAGGTATACACTTGTCATAGTATACAAGGCACAGTGACTAAAAATGCCCATACGGTAAATGCTGAAGATAACCAATAAGCAAATGCAGGAGAAAAAACAAAAATCTTTCTTACAGATAAAGTGACTGAAGCCAAATGGGTCTTTCCTGCCTAAATTAATTTTAATGGTTCTACTTCAGACAGGAACCAGACCACCTGCCATGTAGCACCTGAAGAGACTGTCTTTATGCATAGAATGAGCTGTTGGTTTCACTTGACATCTTTAAATTGCAATGAATCTACTTATGGTGTGAACTGAAAGTAATTCAGCCATCTCTCTCCTGATGTTAAAGTACATCATCTTGTATGCCTATTACTTCGCAGAAAATGTTCTTTAATTTATTAAAACAATCTAAACAATCTCTGTACTGACAGTATTACCAAGCTTTGATCTCAAATATTTCTTTCAGATTAGCAGATGAGGCCTTTTTAACACACATTTGTAGTTTCTATTGCCATGAAATACTGTTTTGATTAGTAAGAATTTGACATTAAGTTTAAAATTATTCTCTACCTGTACATGTTTCAGGGAGAGTCAGCAGTCACCGGAACAATGGCAGAAAATGTATGGCAGGTGCTCCAGTAATGAAGTGTATCATATTAACCTGGAAGAAAGTACTTTTTTTGCTGAGTATGAGGGGAAAAGCTTCACATATGCTTCTTTTCATGCACATAAAAAGTATGTTTATTTTCCTATCAGCAATTAAAACTTCAAACAACTAATTATGTGTTTTGCCTGCAGTGTAACTTTGCATTCAAAGGTGCAGTATTACACATCACTGTGTTTCTGGGTTTAAATATCTGCCCACTAATATGTTTCATGGATATTTTTACGTAAGTTACAGCTGGTCAGGAAAAAGCTCATGCTGGTTCTGTATAGGGCAGCTCAGTCTGACCGGATAGATTACAGAGGATGTATCAGATAAGGCTGACAACCAGAAAAAACCTGCACCTTAGAGAGGTTGTAGGAGAACACCAGTCTCTTTCCATGTCCAGAACAATCTAGAAAAGGGTGGGTGGGAGCATGTTAGTGTATTTATTTTTTTCATTTATTTAGGAGTCAGCTGGAAATCTGGCTTCCTTTGTGGCCTGTTCGTTGCATGCCAAATGTTCAATTTAAAGTTGGTGCATGCTATATTCTGGTGACTGTTCAAAATAAAACCATATTTTTTCTGTTACATGCCATCATATCTTCTTTGGGTTCCAGATCATGCATCGCTTATTCAGTGCTGCTCTGTGAGGTGAACATACAAACTGAACACAAATCATGTATATTCCTATATATTTAACAAAATGGACATATATCAAACCCTGAACACTGAGATTATTCTCATACTTAATAAACGAGAGATTTTTTTTCTTTAATTCCTTATTTTCTTCCACTAATCAAATACATTTCTAGGAGTGAATTGCAAAAATGAATTCTGAAAATGGTTTCCATTGCATATGAATAATGGAACAATTTAACATGATCAATGCTTTTGCATATTATATATCCATCCTTCTACTAATATTTTCCCAGAAGGGACTATTCATCTGATTAAAAAAAAATCAACAGCATTAGAAGAATATTATGGGGGGTTAAGAAGAACACTGGATTTCAAATACCTAGCGATCCATGAACTCATAAAAACTGCTTGAGCAGAAGTGGCCTATCAAGGAGACAACATTTTTCAAACATTTGTCACAAAAATCTGAAAATGTTCATGATCTGAAAAATATAAAAATATACTGGAGGTTCATTTTTGACAGTGGAAATTTTGGTATATATGGGACTATGCAAAATGAACCATGCCTTTCCTTTTCTAATTAAGGTTTGGAGTCTGTCTGATTGGTGTTAGAAAGGAAGATAACAAAAACATTTTGCTGAATCCAGGTCCTCGATATATCATGAATTCTACAGATATATGCTTTTATATAAATATCACCAAAGAAGAGAATTCTGCTTTTAAGAAGCAAGAAAAGCACCGAAAAAAACATGAATCAAAGTTATCGTATCATGGAGCTTCTAGGTTGCCTGTACACAGTATAATAGCCAGCATGGGTAAGTAAAAAAAAAAAAAAAAGCCTCACAACATATTCAATGAATAGTGCATTTTAAAGTGTTAAACAGTGTATTCCTAAAATTTTAAGAAATTATAATAGTGTGTGGAAAGAAAAAACATTAAATGCTTGCCCTCCTATTTTCAAAAAAAACCCCATAACAAACAAACCCAAAACAAAGCAAACAAACAAACAAAGAGAAAAGAAAACCAAAGAGAGCTTGGTTATGTTTTTCTTTTACTTGACAATATGTAATTGAATTGCCTAAGACAGTTGTATTAAAAAGTAATAAAATGTATACAAAGCGAAACAACTGGGAAAATCCCATGGATAATTTCTTTGTCATTCATAACTAGTTGTTTGCAATAAGTTTTCATAAACTTCTTCAATTAATAAAATGCCCTTGCTCAATAAAAACCTACTGGTTGTTGATGCATATAAATATGGATTAGTTATATGAGGTATGATTTAAAAAAGGTCGTTAACAAAAAGTTATATTAATGGTCAGAGAAAGTGCTACTTTGCAGGAAAAGACTTCCTCAGGAATAGTTTACATATTTGTTATATTTTAATGTAATAAACACAGTCAATATAGTGTTCCTTTTAGTCTGTGGCCATGTAGGCAGGTAATCCCCACTAAATGCGGGAATGTTATTCAAATGTTTTGAAACCACATTGAGAAAATGCTTTCAACGCTGCTTCAGGGACAGTGGCTATCGATTTACAAGATACAGGATGCCGAACGTCCAGCGGACCTACGCTAGCTCTACCTTCTGAGGGAGGTAAAGAGGGCAGACGGCCCAGTATAGCACCTGTTCTGGAGGCTGCAGACTCGTCCTCACTTCAGACATGTGACCTGCTAAGTGACCAGTCAGAAGATGAAACTATCCCATCGGATGATGAAGTCTCTGCAGGCTTAGAGTATGTATATTAAATATAAAAAAACCAACACGATTTCAAAGGCTAATATTATGTAGGTGGCACAGATAATTTTTTACCATGCAGATCAGTTCAAGCAGTTGTAGCAAGCAAGACCCATAAGGGGCAATTAAAGAATTATTACCTTTTTTGAAATGCTGTTGTCTGTTAACAGAATGCTGTTAGGCCCATTTTGAAATTCAAAAAAACCTGATCAATTTCTCCATTTGCTGGAGATTTTCGGTACTCACTTATGGGTATCTCATTTTTTAATAGCATCTTTTATAGCTGTTTTTCTTGCGTTCTATTGTTACACAGACAGGACTCAACTAATCTGTAAACAGATGAGTACTTCTGAGAATGCAGTGATAATCAGATGATTCAACAGGCTGGTTGAATACTGCAGCTAGGTGTCGGACTTCAAAATGTAGGAATGAAAAACAAATGTATGAGACAAAACTATAACATCAAATTTAAAATGCTTGTTAGCATGTTACTGAAAGTAACCAGAAGATTCAATCCTGTAACTGCCATGCAGATAAGCAATTATGTTTATTGGGATTATTGACAGGAATGTTAAAACTGAAATACACAATTAAGCCAATGGCTCACCTAACACAGTTTCCCATCGCCAGCAGTGGCAAGCATGAGAAGCCCCAGGTAAGATCATAAAGCTCCAATGAAAAAAATAATAGAACAAGCAAGCTAAAATACCAGGATTTAAAAGGCCTTTTGTTAAAAACTAAGGCCAATTAGAAATTTCATCTCTTACCATTTACAACTTATTCCAGCTATGTTGAAAGTCTGTTATCAAAGCAAGAAAATAATGACCTCAGTCATTCTTGATAAGTATTTGAAAGAGAAATGGAGAAGGAAGAGCAGAGTACCACAATTATTTCGGTTGGATTTCCTTTTTTTTCATTCCCTAGAAGTTTCCAGTACATGCATCCAAAACACTAGGACAGCACACTATGATGCATCAGCCCATTTCCAAAGATGCCTGTACAAAAAAAAAAAAACCCCAAGCTAAATTCTTTTGGTCCACAAAAGCACGATAGCTTTCACTAAATTCTGTTGCATTGGTCGAAGCTACAAAATGTATTCCTTTGGTCTTTATTAAACATAGTGCATTTCATGTATTTGACTCTGCTAGTCTACAAATAACTGCAAAACTTAAGACATAGGAATAAACATCCCACAAAATAGTTGTATAGTCAACTGGTTTTCTGTAATTTGCTATACTGAAAAATGTTTGTTCTATTCTAGGTATGCCAAAGGCTACCCTCCTTACTCTCCATATATCGGAAGCTCTCCCACATTTTGTCATCTTCTGCATGAGAAAGTACCCTTCTGTTGTCTAAGACTAGATAAGGTAAAGGGAGTTTCTGTTACTGGATACAGCTGCATTCTCATTTGTCTCTTGCATCTGAACAGTTAAATTCTGGTTTCTGTTTAGAGATGAGGTTTGTTCAGCACGTACTAAGCTATGATACGTTTTCTCATCCTATTCATGACCAAGCATTTGTTGATTTCTGATCAGGTCTGGGTGAGGTCATCTGATACAATTTTCTACTTCTAATGGTAAAAGCCTTTAATGTCACATCTAAACGTCTTT
Source organism: Ibycter americanus (assembly GCA_035590275.1). NCBI lineage: Eukaryota > Metazoa > Chordata > Aves > Falconiformes > Falconidae > Ibycter > Ibycter americanus. The sequence continues at coordinate 11,421,628 of JAVJGI010000032.1, read as the reverse complement.
ATTCATATCCACTGAACTTGTTCTTATTTTGATTTTAGGGATGCCAACATAACAACTATGAAGATGCCAAAGCCTATGGATTCAAAAACAAATTGATTATAGTTGCAGCAGAAACTGCTGGAAATGGTTTATATAACTTTATTGTTCCACTCAGAGCCTATTATCGACCAAAGAAAGAACTAAACCCCATTGTATTACTCCTGGATAACCCGTAAGCAGATTTTAAGGTTTTTTTTAGTGATATGTTTTGCATTCATTTTACCATTACTTCAACAGATGATCACTTCATGTGGTCAACTTAAAATCAAAAACATTATGGCACATTTATCTTGGAGAAAAGTTAGTGACAGAAGTAGTACCCTATGTTCACTGACATACACAAAATTGACTTTTTATATGACTGTAAATGGCTATACTGAATTTAAATGTCCTTATTCTTCATGGCCAATGTTTCAGCTAAGTGTTTCTTAAAAATGCCCAAAATAATATGAATATTACTGCTAAAATCAAATAACTTCATAAATAGTGTAAAAAACAAGCTGTGCAACAGCTGTGCACAGCTACATGACAGCACTCCAGACAACACTAAGCTTTTTATCACAAGGCACATAGTGGCCTGGACCAGTTAGGTATGATTTTAGTAATTTTAGACTCTTAAGATAAACAGTTCTTTAAGCCAGTAGGACACCCACCCACTTTGCCTATGTTTATATGAAGTCATCGAAGAAAATTAAAATCTGCAATATTGTTGCTACTACCATATCTGTCTGGAGATCACTGGAATTCTTAGCCTTTCTTGCATTATCTGTTGAAAATTTCAGACAATTTCTTCTCTGGCAAGACTGATTCATTTACAATCTGACAGTGAATGAGACTTATTTTTTTTTGGGGGGGGGGGCAACACTTTGGTACTGCTCAAGTACTTAAAATCACAATTTGGAAGACACAAAAAAGGAGGTTAGCTGTGTATAGAAAATTAGATCAAGCTATGACTCAAAGAAATGACAGCACAGAAATGTCATATGTTCTGATTCCAAGTTGACACTTCCCTTTGCATATATATGTTCTAGTTTTAAATGATTTATTATATATAGGCCTGCTGTGAAGTGTCCCGATTTTGCCTCAGAAAGCTCTTAGTGAAGCTGAATACACCTGTGTTTCCAAAACAGAAGCTTTTTTATGTTCATATTATGGCGTAAAGTGAGTTACACAGATTGGTAAGAGCCTAAATTAAGATAAAGGACTTCTGATTTGCAACTTTCTGAGGATTAAAGATGTGAGCACACAGTGCCCTCTAGTGCTTGTTCTCTTTTCCATCAGGGTGCCCGAAATTAATGCTGTTGTGACATTTTATGGCTAAAACCACTTCTTATTAGCATAAAGTAAAAGCTATCGTTGCTAATTAAACTAATACCTTAAGTGTTGTATCTCCCTATGTAGCATTTGCAGTGACTCCTTTGAAAGGTCAGCATTCGTGGGACTAGAGAAGCTGGCAGAAAAGCCAGCATGCTTTCCATACCTGCATGAGGTGGAATTCAGGCTGCCATTCCAGTCAATTGGCCACCTTCAATGACCACATCTATGCCCTGGCGTTATATTCCTATTTATTTTCTCTATTTATCAAGACAATTTATTACAGTATGCTTATGCTGATACCTATACATCACGTGTTTTAAGATTCCCAATGTTTCTTTGTATGTAAGAAGAAACACAGTAAAATTTTTAATTAAAGAAACAATGCAATAAAATACAGTATATTAGTTTTCACGTTCCATTTTAAAAATAAGGTTTCATCTAAGATGGTCTCATTGACTTGAATGGAGTAGTTGGCACAAAAAACCAAATGATGGTTGGGTTTCCACTTCACATTTTAATTAAAAATTCTCCCTGCTTATTTTAAGTAATCCTAAGTCATGCACTGGAGTATAACTTGGTAGGGTGTCTTTAACATCAGTCATTCATTCTTATATTTGGAGTTGTACTGTGCCATAAAATTTCTCATTTAAGAGGTCCTTTTGTTAATATAAGCATGTTAATTCTGATCATTCTTTATGATCACAGCAAACTGTTGATTGACAGCTTTCTGCAAACCTGTTTCCTGTTTAAAGTGACATTATACTGCCAAAGTTTAAAAGTTGTTTTTTTTTAAAAAAAAAAAAAGCTACCAGTTTATTGAAATATTTCAGAAGAGATGCCGCTGTTGTGATATTGTGTTTCATTTTGTAATCCCATCTGCTGCTTAGGCCAGATATGCATTTTCTGGATGCAATCTGTTGGTTTCCAATGGTTTACTACATGGTGGGCTCTATCGACAAGTAGGTGAAATAACTGTTAGAAAACCTAACATTGTAGTGCTCAGTGGTTTGTTGTGTGTATTGTCATTGCATGTTTAAGTGTGTGTTGTATTTGAAGATGAACTTTTTGCATGCGTGGTTTGTGTTTGTGTGCTATAATTTGGGATTTCAAATTTCTGACTTGTAAAGGATATCATTGGTGAAAAGTGTGACAGGGAACACAGGTTAGTATCTTCAAAAACTTAAAATTAACACTTAGTTGCATTAAGATGTTTCTGCAAATTGCCACATTATAGCCCTGATTCTAATTTCATTCTGTATTTAGTTATAATTTGTTTGGATTTACTGACTAGGGTTGATAGCTACAGAATGTAGACAGTCTTGAATGTGTCCAGCAGTCTTCAACTACTGCTACTTAAAATATCACCTACTCCTACATTTCTGTCTTCACCTCTGCTAACATATATTTGCATATGTAGGTTTAGCAACATAGATTTAATGTAAAAATCAGGCAGAAACAAGAGAAGAGCAAGGGCTCACTGACATTTTAGTAAATTCCTGTGTATGGAGTGTCAATTTAAAGAAGAGAATTGTTTGCTTTACTACATTGCTAATATTGAGTTGGGGCTACAAGCCAGTAATACTTATTCCCCAGGTAGAAAACAAAAAAATTATTTCCTACTGTGAAATAACAGAATCCAGTTTTTCTATGAGAATTCTGGAGATTCAACATTTCTCCATCTCAACCTATTGTAACAAGGGCTTTAAAACGACTTACAATAGTGATACAGTTACAGATTTGCCTTGGTGATGCCATAGTCATTGTGAGATTTGCGAAGAATCTGCAAGAATGTTTTTCACCTTCTACATTTTTCCTCTAAACCAACAGTGTCTTACGTTGTTAATATCTACTACTTTCTTAACTCTTTATTCCACAACAATTATAAAAAGAATTCATACCAGCAGAGTAATTGAGTTGACTCAAAGTATCCAAAATAACCCAAAGATGTTAACCTGTTTTTATAAATATGGAAAATTAAACTTCAATTAAGTTTACTGAGTTTATTTCAAAAAGAAAATCACCAGATCCCTTCCTAAAGGTGTTCTGTTGTTTTCAGAGTGAGTACATTAAAAAAAATGAAGTGTGTAGTCTTCGAAATAAGTGATTATACAGAATTCTAGAGTTTAAAGTAATTACTAGCATGAACTTCTGCATTTCTTCTGACAATACAATCACTTTAATTCCTGGTGCAATAAGCAATCGTATCTGGGGGTGGGGGATTGGGGTGTTGACATCTTTTTGTCAATAACAATGCTTTTAACAATGTAATTCATACTTATTCCCTGTGTTTTCCTAAACATGTTTTTAAATCATGCAAGTAATAGAAGTTTATCATCTTTAGCTAAGAACAGTAATGTAAAATATGAGAAGCTTCCTTTCTTATTTAATGGGTATAGAATACATTCCCAAAGTGCCACCTACTACCTTTAAGTATCCAACATATTTGTCATTTGGTCATCTTGCATAAAATGTCATCACCTTAGAGAGAAAACCACCAAAGGAATTACTCTCTTTTTCCACTCCTTTTTGTTAGAAGTGGATGGCCTGCAGAAAAATAGCTTTACCAAAATTCATAGATGGCATGAACTTCATTACAATATGTCATCGAGTAGTAGATATCTGTTCTACAGTCTTCAGGTAAAAATTATTTGAGATCTATAACTGAACAGATTTCACAGTTGTGTAGAAATCTATTCAGTATTAAGAAAGCTATAGCTAGAGGTACTAGAGAACTAGAATTATAATACTTCTAAACTGCTATTTTTTAAATTCTCCACAAACTAGCTGAATGTAACTGCTAAAATAATAGCTGTTGAGCTTGTGAAACGTTGAAATGCAGAAAATCTGGGCCTTTCAGAATATGCTGCTATGTCCAGGGATCAGCTGGGAGACCAAAAAAAAGCAGAAATACAAATTGCTCAGAGAAAGGTTGGAGTTCTACTTGTGCACTGAAGTTTTTAGTATAGCTTATATAAAATACCGCCTTTCTTTTGTTGTAGTAAACCATTGCTGATATTGCAGTTTCAAAAATAATTATATTATGTATTTGTTTTGGAAAAGTATGTATAAAATGTAAAAAAAAATACCACAAATTCGTAGAGATTTCCTCACCCAAAATTTCAAAAAGAATTTATAATAGGTTGCATAAACTTAAGAAGATCGTTACTGAAAAGAAACACTGTATCAGGACAATTAAGACTTAATTAATATTACAGATTGCCAAATGAGAAGCAATTATAATGACAAAATAGCTTTTCACCTTGGAAGTAAACAGAATGATGCGAAAATTTAGTTTTCCAGGTTCCCTTGGAAACAAGAAAATCAGCCTTTCTTCTTATTTTCACTTACTTCAGAATTGCTAGGTTCCTAGCAGTCTTTATCATTATGGAAAACATCCTTTCTAAACTTTTCAAGCAGTGCTTGGTTTCTATGGAAAATATTATCATTAAAACAACTGAAACATGCTTCATTTGGCAAACAGAGCTATAATGCCTGATCAGAACTGTAACTCAGTTGTCTGTGTGTGTTTTCTATGGTCAGGCTTCACAAGAAACATTGTCCAGCGGCATGCAAAGTTTTATTGATGTACATCTGCTCCTAAAAGCATCATGAAAACCCTACAACTTGTAGATTAACCTAAAAAAGGAATGTATTAGATGTCCTGGTAGAACATTTATCAGCATTTTGAAACTAAAATATAATGGTGGGAAAGAGCAACCCAGAGCATTTATTTGGGTCTGTCTGTTGCCAAAAGTAACTGCAGTGAAGCAAGTTCTTTCAGCATGTAAGGACATAAAACAAGCCTTATGTTAAAAGCTTATTTTAAAAAGCTGAAATAAATGTATCATTTTAGCAAAAGGAGAGGGACTGTAACACCCTACTGATGTGCATTCTGTATGACTTCAAGGAAAATAATTATTCATATTCTGTTCTATCAATTAGTTGAGACTATATAATTGATATAGAATATATCGGAAGTTATGACACGTACATGGAGATGAAGGGAACCAGCAACTCACCCTGTGATCTGCAGATTCCAGCCATCCCTAATCTTTTAAGTGTTCCATGTTTAAGTTGCGTGTTTTATTTCTCCCTCTTTCTCTTCACAAAAGCCTAGATGACTTACTAAGATGTGGGGTCACCTTTGCAGCTAACATGGTGGTGGTGGACAAAGAAAGTACAATGAGTGCCGAGGAGGACTACATGGCAGATGCTAAGACTATTGTAAATGTTCAAACACTCTTTAGGTAATCCATTTTTGCAATCTATCTATACATCCTCATCAATTGTGAGATATGTAATGCCTTTTGTACTCAGGTAAGAAATGATTTCTCTTTCTTCCTTCTATTGAAGTTTTCCCTTATATGAATTTGTGTCTTACACGGACAAACCTTTTCCCACCCTGCTTAGCAGTATACTCAGAATCCTGAGGTATTCTCCGGAAATCTCAGATAAAATTCTGCAAATCCCAAAACTGGATGATCATTTAAAAAGTCAACTGTCAGGTTTGCAGGCAGGAAAACAAAGCTACTCTTAAAGACTTAGAACAAAGTATAGTTGAGGAAAGAATATTTTCCTCAGTGCAACAGCCTTTCACAGTAATTCTAAAGCTAGTATGTAAAGCAGATCCTTCTAATGCTGAAAGGTAAGGAATGCATCTCCGAAGTTAGTAGTAAGGGTTTGTATTTGGAATATTTAGTTTTGAACAAAAGTTAGGTCTTTAGGCACATATATGCAACGTTACATATGACAACCACATACTAAGAGTCATAAAGGAATAACTGAAAACAGAGTGAAAAAATTACCAGTCTAATAAACAGGCTGAGAAGGCAGTGCTGTGATGAAGGGCTACACACACTGAGATTTCCTGTTCATTTGAGAACCTCTCCTGATTAAAGCCTCACTTTGTGTTAAATACCTTGATTCAACAGGTAGCAGAAGATATATGTCTCTTTAAACTGTGAAGAAAAGGTCTTATTTTCTTAAAAAACAAAACAAACTGAAACAAACCCCACAGAAAACAAAACACGCTATGCAGTGAGTTATGAAATGCCTCCCTGATTTGGGGCTTAAGCCCAGTGCTTCCTGCTGTTCGTTCTAGTAAGACCTGGACAAAAGTCCGTCCTTCCCTAGAGGATTCAGTACCATTCAACACTGCTGCCCTTTTGTGTGTCAAGCCTTCCACTTAAGACCAGAAAGAGATGTATAGTAAAGGTCTGTTGAAAATCCATCAGTGTTTTAGAAAGCTGAGCTCATTAAAACACAGGTATTTCCATGGAGAGTTTTGGTGTTTTTTTAATGCAGTGGTGTGTGAGAACGCAGTTAAATGCTGTTAGCATTTCTGCGTGTGCTCAAAAGAGGCAAAATCTACATTGCACAAGAAACTGTAGTTCTGCCTTTTTCTAACTGAGTTTTTGAATTTGCACCCAACTAATACTACAGGTGTGCATGTTTCATAATCACACCTAAATTTAACCTCGAAACTATAATTGAACTTAATCTGTGCATCATTCAAGTTACTCTTAACCATATTGTGCTAGAGTATCTCACTGAGGTTTTGACATAGATCACTTAAAGTTTTCAGAAAGGCATTTTACCCGTAAATACAAACCAGAAAAATTAGTTGAAATAAAAGTTGAAAATTAAAACTTACAAAGCACCAGTTGATTTTTCCTGTAGTTATGTTCTACTTCGTAAAAAACTTTCTAAAAAAGAAAAAAAGATCATATTAGTACACAACATACCATAGGTGTCCAACCAGAACAACTTCCTATATAATCATTCAGTTGTCTTGCACAATGCTAACAACTAGGTGGCAGCTTTAACTCATGTATGAATTATATGTATCTGGTTCAGCATGATTTTAAGACCGCATGGTACTTTTTACACATATCAAAAGAGATCAGAATAAATCTCTTGGTTTAAGTCTTCACAATGCTTTCCCAGAAAACTTTTAAACTTTCACAAGTAGTGCAGTCTGTAATTTTTTTCTAATTTTTTTTTCCCTGTAGAACACATACAATAATTTCACTGTATTTTGATATTATGTAAAAATTGTAGAAATCAGTAAGCTTTGGGAAGAGGCAAAAGGTCGTGGCATTTACCTGTTCTACAGAATAAATGTCAGTCATTGTGCCAAGGTAAATACTTTTGTAAATGAACTCTAAAAATATGTTTAAAAATTTTTCATTACTTAATAATAGCTGATAATATCAGAAACTAATGAAGAAGAGGCTAGACATGATGGAGGACTGGAGAACAACACCACTTAACACAAACTGTAGTGTTCAAGAAGGATTTTAAACCACTGGAGTGTTGCTATTATATGCTGTTCTCAAAGATAGCACATCAATGATGAAGATTCCACTTAAGTCTCACCAAGTGAAATCATTCAGAAGATACAGGCTAATCTAAACCTCACTGATTTGGTTGACTCAGATCAGCTGACCTTGTTAAGTGTTGCGGTCAGGCCTGAGAAGGTGATGGAAGTGTGCTGCCATACCGTTCGGCCTCGGTTGCCAGTTCTCATATACCTGTTCTGACATTATTCCCTGGTTTACATAAATTCATAAGCTTGCTTTGCCAGGAGAGTGTGTGTCCCCCACACCTTAGAAGACAGGTGCATTGTTTATAACAACAAGGTTATTAGCACCTTTAAGGTTAGAAACTGTTCCATACCAATTAAAACTGTGACACAACACTAGCTTATCTGACTTAATTATGGCTGAAAGGAGTACAGAAGTGTGACTGAAACGGTCACACTGACTAAAAAAGGAAACCTTTAATCCTTTGGATGGGAAAAAACAGGTTAGCATAGTTTAAAAGTACAAGAGGAAATTACTAGTTTTGGACCGTGTCCTAGAGATGCTTTTCACTTTTTAATGTAAAACGTAAACCCAACTGTTGAGTCCCTATTGACTCTGCGAGTCCACCTCAGCAAAACAGTGGGTCTGTACTAGAAGAAGTGTTTATATTTGTTCTTGCTTTCTATTAATTTCTATTTAATTTTCTAAATAATTTCTATTAATTAACAACTCAGGTAATTAAACATTGGTGTTTGGGAGGCCCTGTTTTTCAGTTTTTATTAGCTAACATCTTGAAGGCTATGTTTGAAATACTGCAAGAAGCCTATTGACAGCAGTACACCCAAGAAATCGATAGTTTGGCTGGTATCTAGCAAGCAGCATGAATTTACAGATAAATCAAATGAGATGTTATGATGGCATTACCTTATCTTCTTGGTATATCTCTTTGGTTTGGGAAAGAACTAAATTTGTCTCTTGCTTGTCTGATTCCCAAACGGTGGTGCAACAGCAATCCATGTCTTCCATCAGACTGGTTAGGGCTTTCTCTGCCCCGTCCAGTCCTTTTTTACCAGAATGGGATAAAGAGAGGGATCTTTGCACAGAAGTAGCCTGCTCTGGTGCTGAAAGCTTTCAGGCAGTGTGCCTTACACCCAGGGCAAGAGGCAATCTCACCCTGACTACCTGGAAAGTTATTGCCTCTGATTCCCCTAAAAGGCACTCTCAAGTAAAATATGAGTTTTGCCAGGACCAGGTTTGAAACTGGTTTCCTAATACGAATCAGTTTTTGTATCTTGGTAGTAAACTAAACCCATCTTTAACTGAAACCTAGTAACCTGCATTTTTTCCTGTAAGTTGTGTATATTTCATAATTAGATCAGCTTTTAATTTCCTGTTACTCTTAGTTCTGAGTATTTTATTGTTATTTTTCAAATATGAATGTCTGTCCTTTAATGCAGCAATATGAGAAAATTTCCAACCAGCAGAAACTTAAGTAATTCTATGCTATCTGACACAGAATTAATGCAGAGGAAATTTATTCTCCTTCCTCAAAACTTTAACACGTTTGTTAAGCTACTTAATAAGTACAAGTTCATACCTACAAGTGTGATAATATTGGGATTTTTTTTTTCATTTTTCACAAACACTTCATAGGTTTTTATAACACACAGCATACAAGCAAAGACAAACCACAGTTGCCTCTCAAGGGTGTGACTATAATGTATTTAATCTATGCATGCAGACTCCTTTCCCTAAGTGCTTAATCTTTGGTAGGACATAAGTAGACTTTGTGTAACAATACTGCACCACTCAGATTTTGTATCAAAATCTAATTGTAAGAGCTAAAAAGGTACAGAAATTTCAGAGCACGTACAATGCCTTTCAAACTACAGTGTACACAAGTGGTCACTGTTCAGTGATTCACGTTCTCAACCACTTTGCCAAGTTTGTTTTTCCTCATATAATCACATTTAATATTTGGTTTTTCACAGGGACATGATAACTGCTAACATAAGAATGGCGAGCATTTCTGCCATCATATGTTCAGAACATGTTTGGGATCATGTGGTCATTACCAGTCTACGTTTTGCATCAACAGACCTAGGACACTGTATTGCTATAACATGGCATTAACGCATACTGGCAGATAGTTTTGGCAGACGTTTCTCCACCTTCCCCTCTCTGTTTGAATTGCCATTTCAGTGAAGTCTCTCCATACGAAAATGAGGGGAAAAGACTAAAGACTTGCAAAAAGGTGCATTGGATTCCATTTGATACTAATTTACTAAATTCAGCTTTCAAGAAAGCCACTTTAATTTTTATCTGAATGAAACAAGACATATTAATGATGTCATTTGTACTACAATTATCGATTGTCACATGTAGATAAGTACTTTCGCAATCAGCAGAACAGATTACAAAAGCACATTTCAGTGTCTGATGCTAATCTGTCAGTAATGATCAATCTCAAATAATAATCTGAGTTCTATTCCAAGTTTTTTAGTATTTGCATTTCATAAACTACAGATTTCTTTCTAGTTCTTAGGGCTGTGAGGACTGGGGAGGGGCTTTTTAGTCTGCTTCATGAAAACCTGTGTAATTCAGCCAGATCGGAGTTAAACTTTCTTCACTGTTTTTTGTTATTGGAAATCTGAATTGGTATTAATTTATAAATATTTTGTATATGTAAATATTTCAAAGTGAGAACAAAAGTATACATAAACATTCATTTTCTCAGCAACTCCCAAAAAGTGTCAATTTTTATCTATGCTGCTTAGTCTGTGGACACACCATACAGACAGAACTAAAAAAAAAAATAAAAAAATAAAAATCAAATGGACAGAGTACATAAGCCAGTTCTTATAAAATGGTAGTTTACACGCAACCAGATACTAAGTGCAGGCTGTACAGTTTTGCATTTTTTGTTGTTCCCTACAAATTTGTGTCATTTTAGAAATTACTAAATAAAATCTCTGGTAATGAAATGAAATGGTTCCTTTCTAGCATTAACGTATTTTATAAGCTTAACCTTTCAATGTGTTTTTTCTTCTTTGTGAATTCTATGGAGAGCGTTTTGTAGTTCCTCTGCTATTATACCAGCATTTCATTGTGCCAAATAACACCACAGCTTTCAGGAACTTCATTAAAAAACATGGGCATGAGCACGAGCTATAGCAGCATTAAGTACAGCCTTCCATTCGTGAATTCTTACTAGAGCTATAACTGTTACATTCTTTTAAAATACAGGTTGTTCTCAAGCCTAAGCATTATCACAGAACTAACTCACCCAGCTAATATGAGATTCATGCAGTTCAGAGCCAAAGACTGCTATTCTCTTGCTCTATCCAAATTAGAAAAGGTAAGGAGACTTCCCTCCCCCCACCCCCACCCCCCATTGAAATGGTATCATTTTAGCATTTTGTCTGATTTTGTAACAATGCTTTCAAAACATTTGGAAACAGTGAAAGCATTTTATGGTCACAGAGCTAATGCAAAAGATTATTTTTTTCCAAATTCTACCCTCATTTAAGAATTAAGTTTGATTTGAGTTCCATCACTTTACAATATAGTATTAATCCACCAGTGGTGTGGTGGAATTTTCTCAAGGAAAACTGAGTATTTTTGGATAACTGAATATTTAGAGCTAGTATAGTTTTCCAGAAGGCTGCCACAGGCAATTAATGTGGAAAATATTTTAATTGACCAAACACTTAAGATATATACAGCTTTTATTAGAATGTATTTTTTTATTCCAAATCACTTTAAAGGGACTATAATTAAATATTCTGTATACATTTCCATGTATCTGTATGGGGTGTTTGCATTAACTGTGACAGTTTGAGAAGAGCAATTGATCTCTGTCAAAGTGCAGTGCCAGTGATGGTAAGGATAGCACCGCTACTTAAATGCTAGATAACCTTCATATTCTATACGTTCTAGTGCACATGTTGGCATTTTCAAGCTGTGGAACAGGGAGGCTATGTGGAGATAAGTTTAATTTAATTTGCTTGTCCAAAATACTGTTGCTGAAGTATTAGAGAGAGCATACAAAGTAACATTGTGCAGCTGTTTAACTTGGTAAATTCGAGGGCAATTTTCTTTTTTCACAGATCTTTGTTGTGATCTGACCTACCTACCTCTGCAGTTCACAAAACTTAACAGTATCAGGTCCATGATCTTTCAGGCCATTTTGTGATGTGCCAGTCTTCAAAGACAGAGATCTTTCACTCCAGTCATCTCTTTTCCCCCTTAGTATCAATCTAGGTATTATTGCTAGGTTCTTTTGTGTAGCCCCCCAATCTTTTCACCTCAGATATCTTGCATATCTTGGCAAATTTGAATTAATACTAAAGTCATTACCATTCTACAGAATTAGCACATAATTCCCATTTCCTAGCTGTACAGTAAGTTTCCTGGATTTGGGGGATTTTAGATATTTCACTGAATTTCAGATCTTTTACTATTTACTGTATAATGTTCACATAGCTTATTTTATTATATATTTAATGGAAAACAGCCTTTTCATACAAACTGATCTTCACGGGCCAGCTCCCAGTTTCTTCAACAAGAATCGAATTCTGCAAAAATTTAGCCTGTCTAGGTGAGATAGGATAAGTATAGAAGTCAAATCTTTTACTCCGTTGACTATCATGCTTACATTTCAGCCACAAGATGTAAGTATCTGGGTCAGCTTTTGTGATTTGTTGACCTTTGTCTGAAACAGAACAAAGGTTTAATTGTATTTAGGTGGTATTCTGGTAAGCACATAAAATGGAGAACTGTGAGGAAGCTAGACAAAAGCCGTTACACAAAAAGAGGAGCAGTTTGCAGTGAGAGGCACATTGTCATTTGGGTTATGCCACTCCCACTATCCATTAAGGGTTGCACCTGTGGTTCTTCCAGTTTAGCACTCCCTCCCTCAATGGTAACTTCAGGAGGAATAAGCTGACAGTGGCTGGAATCACGCATTGACATTTTATTCAGGGCAACAAGTGCCAACATCTGGATGGTGCCTGCAAGACTATGTTCCAACATAACTTAGTTCCTTGGTGTACTATAACCCACAGCAAATTTTATTTTTTTTTAAAGCATATTCCCTTAATTCATACAGTTTAGTGATAAGGGGAGACAAGACTAGTAACAGCTTAACTAGTGTGTGGTGTCTACAGTTGCTTTTGGAATACTCCGTGGGCTGTAGCCTGTGTACTTCAGTGCAGTGAAACCGGCATTTTTATCTCAGTTGTCTTTATTGCTTTATATAGGCTCCTTCATTTTTCCAGCAAAGGTTCTGGAAATTGTTAGAAATATTATAACTTCTTCCCTATCCTTATTAATCTACTGTGCAAACGCAAAGTTGTGAATATAGATTGGAAGCTGAACAGTTAATTCACTACCTAGCCAAACTATGCTATGCTGAGATAGAGGTGGTAGATAAATTATCTTAAAGAAAGAACGTTTTGTTCATTGCTGTTGAAGTTGCCTGCTGTTGATATTTCCCACTAATTTCATCTTAACAGTTGCAGGGAGCAATTCACAGGTGGTGCTGTAGTTCATTTGATGTTTCAGAACTCCCTCATGCAAAATGAAAGGCAAATAAAAACAAGTAAAAATTAGCTAATGCAGTCAAATGTACAGTTTATTATTATTTCTGCATTAAGCACCTCATTTTCAGACAGACTAAAAAATTCAGGCAAGTTGCCTTCAGGTAGCACTGAAATACACATGCAAAATTGATTTTTCAACCTAATGGGCTGCAGAAAAAAGATATACAACTCAGAAGTCCATCTGCTGTTGCAGCTGCAGCTTTCCTCATTTTAGAGAGAAATAAATCTGAACACCAGGCTCAGCACTGACATAAGAAAAAGCAATGGCCCTTATACAACAGAGAAAAGGAAAAACAAAACACCCATGGTCTAAACTTAAAACTTATGTTCTCCATTTGTCTTAGATAAGGAAAAATATGTGATAACCACTCCCTCTTTCTTCAAAGAAAGGGTTTAGAATGTCTTGAATAAGAGTCATACTTTAGTTTTCTGTATTATTTTTTAATTTTCCAAGTAAATATTGCAGGTGTCAACTGAAGGATAAAAATTCTAAACCTTTAAGTGATCATTTTAAAAATTGTGCAAACTTCTATATCTTTCAATCAAACCAATACTGTGATTTTGTATCTTCCACAAGGCTAAACACATACATGTCAGGTGAGCAGAAATCCATCTGGGATGGCCCAGCATATTTGCAGTGATATACACAAAGCCAGACTGCTGTTTTCACCTTCAGTTAAGGACAGAGCATGCTGTCTCCCTTTGCTTTTAATATTGTTCAGGTTTTAAGAAGATTTGAAGTAACATTAAATAATGGCAAGCAGTAATGATATATGGGTTATAAAAAATAGATTGGTACCTCTTAATTGGTTTAAGTCTTATTTTAGATGGATCTCTAATGATTTACATCAGCTACAATTCTAAAACTATATAAATAATAAGTACACACATTTGGCTGTTGAACTGTCAGGTTCTTAGAAAGCTGTTCCAGATCAAAAACAGAAAATGAATCTGTTCTTGCTGAAAAGGTAGAACAGAAGCTCATAGTCCAAAATACTGTAAACTGTTGTTGATCAAAAATCCCTTATGTCAAGAAAAGGACTTTAAAGATGTTTCCACGTCCAGAAATTTGATCAGTCTTCTATCTGATATGGGCAACAACCGACATTTACCAAAACTAAAGTGCACTGACTGTTCCCTGTCATAAGCTACTACCTCTTGTCATCCTTATATGTTCTTGCATGATCCCCAGCCTGCCCACCTCATCCTTGTATGTTCATTACAGTAATTTTGCAGTTTGTACACAACAGTTACAGCCTATCATGGCAGTTCCCATATTACCATCTATATCGGAGGAGAACATCTTAAAATCAACATGGGCCCTAGATCTCTCTCAGCCACCAACAGAGTGGCCAAAACAAGGTTTCACGTTAGTTTGGGGCTGGTACTTTGTTGGTATCATAGAATTAACTGTTATGAAGGAACAGTTATGAAGTATTTATTTAGAAATAATAAAAACATAAAACCATGATAAAGAGCCCTAAAAAGGATTTAACACAAAAGACAAGGAAATAAACTTAAAAGTTTATGAACTTGACCTTCTGGCCATATATTCTTTGGTGTTCTGCCAATATGCAAAGCCAAAAGGAAGTAATTCACTTCAAATTAAATGGCCTGTATGGAAGAAACACATGCTAAGAACATCTCAAAACCACAAGTGTACAGCTGTTATTGCTTAGAAAGAAAGCAGTAAAAAATCCGGACTTCCTGACTTGAGCAAAGCCACACACATAGGAAGACTGAGGATGAAGTAACGATCTCCATCTATTAATAGCTGGGTCTTAAAATGTCATCTATATATGTGAAGTTCTACAGGACACCTTCGTGACATCATCTTTTACTTATATTCCTAGAAATGATCTATGATTTTCTTTAAGTAGTTATATCCCCTTCCTTATTAATTCCAAAAAGTAGCAGGGAAGGAGCTCCTGGGCATCACACTTATCATGAAATAAAACTGCTGGGGCATTCTGTCACACTTCTGGTTTCCACATCTGCAGTATTCTCTGGGAAGTGAATAAGTCTGCAAGTAATAAAGCAGAACTCAATGCAAAGTGTT
Organism: Ibycter americanus; assembly: GCA_035590275.1. Taxonomy (NCBI): domain Eukaryota; kingdom Metazoa; phylum Chordata; class Aves; order Falconiformes; family Falconidae; genus Ibycter; species Ibycter americanus. The sequence continues at coordinate 11,406,305 of JAVJGI010000032.1, read as the reverse complement.
CTCAAACAATTGTATTTCTCACAAATCTCCTTTAAGCAAGAATAAAGAAAAAGCAAGCCTGTAATAAGAGATGCAAGGAGACAATATAAGAAATCTAAATAAAGGGGGAGCATAAACTTCTAAGCTTCCATTTTAAAATAAACCAAATAAGAACATTCCTATGTTTATCATCAGAGTTTTGGATAAGAATCACATTATTCCCCAAGTATCTCTTGCCTTATCCCACCTTTCTTGGCACAAAATCAGAATCTGCTACAAATTTCTCTAAACAGATGGAAGGATAAACATAATGCCCAAGTCACATGGTAGGGAAGATAGTCACTTCACAGCCAGTTCCCTATAAAATAGTTTATGGCGTGCATCTAAATGGATTTAATGTAATGTACATTATAATATGCGTGTAGTTTTAATTTTGAAGTATTTGTTGTAAAACAAATCTTGAGATTTTTTTCCCTAATTCACATAAAGTTTTTATTCTCAATAGCAATTGAAGAAAAATATCTTCTACTTTGACCGACTGCACCAAAAGAAAAGCACTCAAATATATGAGATCGAACTACAAAAGAAATACAGTTCTTGTTTCTGTGGCTTACAGCAGTAAGCGCAGTGGTATGCTTATCTAGGCAAAAGTGTTCTTTGTGCAGTTAGACTGCTTGCTTCTTGAACTGTCAGAAATACACAGCTTGCTAGAAACACCCCTTTGCTACTCAGCCATCAAAGCACGCACGTGTCTGTGCATGTGTGCGAGAGCTTGAGTGTATATACGCATGTGTTTCTCACAGAGAAGAAACTCTTAATACAAGCCAGTAGTGTTTGGTCAGAGCAGAGAATGTTTGCAATGAAAAAAACCTGAAATAATAATTATATTTGATTTCCTTGAAATTTTGAATCCCCTTTAAACTGAAGAGATTGACAGAGGTGACATTTTATGAAGGACAGATTGATGTCATACTTTTAAGAGTTATTTGCTGTGTATTTTTATCTGGAGAGGAGATTCTTTTTGTGTGACTTCCTTTTCAGCTCCACTCATATGAGGCCACAGAAATCAACAGGTACTACCAGACTATCCAGCAACGACAAACGGGTTAGTAGGCTACTGTTCAACAAAACCACTAGTTAGAGCAGACTGCTCATTTGCCAATCAGAGTCAGAGCATGGTTAGGGTTGGAAGGGACCTCTGGAGGTCATCTTGCCTAATGTCCCAGCTCAAGCAGGGCCATGTAGAGCCAGTTTCCCAGGATGGTGTCCAGAGGGCTTTTAATTATCTCCAAAGAAGGAGACTCCACAACCTCCCTGGGCAGCCTGTACCAGTGCTCCATCACTCTCACAGTAAAAATGTGTTTCCTGATGTTCAGAAGCAACTGACTGTTTCAGCTGGTGCCTGTTGTCTCTTGTCCTGTCCCCTAGGCACTACTGGAAAGAGTCTGACTTATATTCTCTACATCCTTCCTTCAGGTATTTATACATATTGATGAGATCCTCCCTGTCCCTACTGCTCTCCAGGCTAAACAGTCCCAGCTCTCTTTCAGTCTTTCCTTATAGGAGAGATGCTCCAGTCCCTTGACCATCTTAACCGTGCTTTTCTGGACTACCTCCAGTAGCTCCATCTCTCCTTTTATTGGAGAGCCCAGGACCGGGACACAGTACTCCAGCTGTGGCCTTGCTAGTGCTGAGTAGTGGGGAAGGATCACCTTCCTGACCTGCTGGCTGCACTCCTAATGAAGTCCAGGACACGGTTAGCCGCCTTCGCCACAAAGGCGCATTGCTGGCTTATGTTCAACTTGGTGTCCACCAGGACCCCCAGGGTCTTTTTCTGCCAAGCTGCTTGCCGCCCAGTCAGTCGCCGGCATGTACTGCTGCAAGGTGTGGTGGATGTGTCTCAATTCCAAGACATGGAACATTTCTGTACTTTGAGAACACATCTTATTCTTCATGACATCTCTGAACTGAAAGCTTGATATTAAAATAACAAAATTACTTCCAACCTGTAGTTTTGCTCTCTGATAACTGAAGGAATAGGAGGCACATTGTGGTGTGGTTCCTCTGCAAGTGAGATGTGGTAAGAAAAAGGTATAACTATAGTTATGTTTTTCTGCATCCCTTCTCCAGAAGCATCAGAGCAATAAGTTTCTACCCCAGTCTGTGTCTTACCTCGTGTCACATCCTCACGTTCACTGAAATACCATTTCTTCCCTTTTGCATCAGATTCTGTTCATGTTTCACATTCATGTTCCTAGTAGACTTTCTGGACCTGAATGAGAGGCCACTGTCACCAACAGGGAATTGCAACAGGAAAAACAAGAGCTTTGCTCTAAGCACAGTTGAAATCCCTCAATCATTTTTAACATGATCTGGTAGAATATGCTGCCCATGCAATTTGAGATGTGATGATTGAAACAATATATGCATTAAACAAAATCTTTCAACCTGAAAAACTGTAACTACCCAACAAAGATGCTACATATTTGTAGAAAGGAACTATATTGAGTAAAGGGGTTTTACAGTTTTGACCTCTTTCGAGGTGATATGAATGTGATGTTTTTATTATAGCCCTTCCAAAATCAGCACTAAAAGTATTTTCTATTTTTTAATTCTTTAACAGAAAGAGCGGGAGAAGGGATCTAATCTGGCATTTATGTTTCGACTGCCGTTTGCTGCTGGCAGGGTTTTCAGCATCAGTATGTTGGATACGCTGCTTTATCAGGTACTGTGAAGAATAATGTGACTTACCTTAACACTGACATGCATTGTTACCACATATTTTGTTATACTTGTTAGACAACCCTGTTCTACGTGTAAGCCATTAACATGCGTCTGCACCAGGAACAAAGGCAAAAGATAATGGAGCATATTCCACATAACAGTACTACCTCTGTTGTCAACCCCAAAATCACCCTGTCCTTGCACAAATTCTGCTGTTAAAAAAACATACTACTGCTGGTGAATCTAGCCACAGTCAAATAAGCAGGATAGTTTTGATAAAGCCTACATAAAATACAGATCATACAGACTAGTAATACTTGTACTCTGCAACAAAAAGGCCATGCCCATTCCCACAAATAGTGTCTGTACCACAAAAATCAACAGAATTACTTTTATGACTGATAGTCATCTGCATTTGCTGATAGAGGCCTCAATTACTTCACTGTGTCCTGTCCTCTTACTCATATTGACTAGACCTCCAGGTGGCCAGTCATCATACCTTAAAGCAACCCATTCTGGCCCTAACAAGAAATATATGAGTGGTTACAAAGAGACAATTGGGAAAGAAAAGGCAGCACTGAACCTTGCTGCCCAAGAATCCACGACGGAGCTCCTCGTGCAAAAAGATAGGATGATAGTCAGTGGGGATAAGGGAAGGGCAACAGCCTCAGATAGGTGAAGAAAAATATATCAGAAAATACGGGGTCAGGGCAAATGAAGGTAGTAGTTGCTGGTTTCAGGGTGGAAAAAAAGTAGAACATTGCCCTTGCTTCTCAGCCATGACCACCTTTCTGCACACCCTGACACATTGGGATGGCCAAGCAGCAGCTGCCAACGCTAGCCTTCAAGGGACAAGGTACGCAGAATAAGCAGCCACATCACTGTGACCCATGTGGTCTGCTCTCCTGAGCAGCTACCGACTTTGCCACAGAGGTAGGCTGTGGATGCTTTTGTATTCAGACGCTAAACGTTCTTTCAAGGAAATTAGTTTACTTGGTAATTTGGTGCATGAAAGGTATTCTTTTATCTAAATTCTACTTCCAAATAAATTCCCTGAGGGCAAATTCAACGTAAATCGAAAAATTCCTGAAGCTAAGCTTTTCTCAAAAAAGTCAGTAATATATAAAACAGTCATGTATATGGACAGGTACCAAAACCAGATTAGCCAACAGATGTAAAGCCATTTATCAAATTCTAGATGTTTTAGAAATAAATGTATTTGCTTATAAAACATGTTTTTAATCATGTCCCAGAATATCAACATCACATATGGCAAAACTTTTTTAAAACCCAGATTTAAGACACCTATATAGAAACAGATCTGTCATCATCAACAATTCCTGCCAGCACATAAGTAACTTCAATATTTTATATTTGCTCCTAGACATGATCAGTCATGCTATGACTTGACAGAGTAAAACCATTGACCAGAAAGTGTTTAAAACAACAACAAAAAAACCTACACAGTCATTCTCACTCAAATTCTACCCATTCTTTCTTTGAACTCCTATTGCTCAGGTGAACTGTCATTTTCTAGAAGTATCTTTCTTATTCCAAGTTACAAATACTATGACAAGTTCCCTCTGTTCTTTTTCCATGGTCACATCCTTTTCTGTATGGCATCTTTTTCTTTTGCATGCAAGCAACAGAGTAAATGACATGGAAACAGCAGGGTTCATGTGGTGCTTCTTATTTTAGGCCAAAAGAAAAGCCTTTTAATTATCTTTAGGACACTGAATGAAAAATGAAAACTTGGTCTAGCAAATCCTTGTGACTGCACATAGTAATCTAATGATAATTCCGTAGCATAAATGTTACCTCCAAGGTAACAAGTAAGTGAAAGTTGCAGAAAATTTTCTTATCAAGAAGATGCTCATTGGCATTTACCCCATCACAACTGGAAGATTACCAGTACAAAAATTAAAATAGATGAATCACTATGTATCAAATCTGTCTAGCTTCTGAGTTTAAACAATTTCAGATGCTATAACTCTAAAGGATTTATCTAACAACTTTGTAAGGTATTACTTTATTAAAACCTATTTGCTAGCTCCATATTTGCATTAAGCCAAAATAGCTAACTGCAAGTTGTGTTCCAACAAGGATTGATAGCCTGCCTTGAATGCTGCCCTACTACACCTAAGAAGAGGTGGTAATGAACTGTCCTACCATAGTTAACAGAGCACCCACATGGCCCTCTGATTCCAGCAGCCCAACTCATAAGGAGGAGAAATATTTGAGATTTTAGCTGATCTAATGTCTGTTTCTGGTCTTAGCTGATACTTCTACATTTAGCCTAATTTCTACCTTTTAACCAATCATCAAAACACTTCTGTTAGTAGAGCAGCAAGCCTGACCTGAGATAAGGCAGATCAACCCTTAAAAAAATGGATGGATTGGCAAAGGCAAATGACTCGTTTGAATTAAAATAATAGCAGTCTCACCCTAGTATTACCCACTACTCAGTACTGCAGACCCACTAACATAAGACAGCATTTCTTTTGTACAGAAGAGTTCATTATGAGAATTTCACACCTAATAAGGCTAAGGCCTTAACTTCTATTGATCTTATATCTACATTCATCTTCACTTTCATGGTGCCTTATTATGCCTTAGTCTCTTTGAATCCCGTGTGTATATTGCATGCATATGCAGAATCAAATAAGAAAATTTATTTTGTGTAAGTAGATTCAACTCAAAGAAAGGGATAGCTATTTCTACAGTGATTAAGATACATAAAAGATAGAGAGATTGATTGTAAACACAGATTTACAATTTCTTTGAAATTCACACATGGTGCTAATTGTTACCTGCTCATCTGTTCATTAAAACTTTTTTGTTTCTTTTCCATCTCTCCTATTAAAAACCTTGCAGTCATTTGTGAAAGATTATATGATTTCTATCACAAGACTCCTGCTGGGACTTGATACTACACCAGGATCTGGGTTTCTTTGTTCTGTAAGTTATTAAAAAATAAGATTATTACAGAGTACCAGGGAAGATTCTGTACTGTCTGCAAAATACTTCTAGTTTCTTTGTATGGCCCTTCCTTTTGTGAAAGTCCAGGAAAGACCTGTTTCCTTTTCACCGGGGGGAGAAGATAAAAAAATTAGATGGAAAACATACCCATTTTTAATTACTTCCATAGCAACAAACACCCCTCCCTTCCCCCAAGAAAATACAATTCATTCTATAAAGCATGAAGGAAAATAGGAAAACAGGAAAACACAGGAAAAATGCATTTTATATGAAATAGCAATGGCAGTTCAGCAAGCAATTTTACAAATTAAGTATATAAAAAAGCGGAAGCACTACCTGTATTGTACAGGCTGGCTAGCGCATTGTGGAAACACAATGCTATTTCACAACACCCATTTCCATCATAGGCAATAAGGGGCAGAACTGGATTTTACATACAGATAAGATATATTAAATGACTTTAAGGGTCAAAGTTCAAAAGTCATCTTGTTATTATGTATGTCAATATTCCCCAAAGCAGTTTATTTTTTTATCTATTTTTAATATGTATATACACACACACACACACATAAAACCCCCCAAAACAATAAAAATTATATTTTTGTTAAAAATAAGACCCATCTTTCTGTTTTCTCCCATGCCCGTCACACCCCAGGTGGTAAACAGATCAGTAGAGTTATTTACCAGTTGCTTTCTGGGTAACTATAAAGAATTGCAGGATGTTGTTCTCAGAAAGGAAGTTATCAATGATCGTTTAAAAATGTTGTTTAAATAAAAACTAATAATGGATTTGTTGGACAGTCATTAAACTTTGTTACCATAAATGCAAGACAGCTAAATCTCTGAAAAGGAGCTCTCATATCTTGAACTAAAGCTAGTGTAACAGTAATGAAATACTTGAGATTAATTTAAGACTTTCTTATGCCATTTATGCTTACTGTATTACTTTCCCCCCATTCCCTTCTCGCCAGATGTTCAACCTGCAGTCTAGTAAACAGTTATCTGGCTGCATTCAAAATACTTGTGTGTTCTTCAGTCTGTCCATCACCAGTTTCTTACTGCTGCCAATATTTAATTCATTCTTTTATATTTTAGTCAGATATGAACACTGGATGAAGGTGGTCATACAAGTTTTCAAGTAATTTTAAAACAAGAACAGAAGTAATTTCATAAGGCAACCATTTGTACTGAAATGTCTCTCAAACAGGGAGAGAAGAAAAGAAATGGTGTCTACAAACTCAATAGAAGTTCCAGATTTGTTGTGGAGCAAAGGTGCAATACTACAATGCGATCATTACCAACTAGTCTTTAGTTTTAAAATTTTTTCAAGTGTAGCATAGCGAACAAATGATAAGCCCTCAAGAGTTAAAAGTCCTCCTTCCTATTATTATTTGTTCAGATGAAAATCACAGAAGAGGATCTGTGGATTAGGACATATGCCAGACTGTATCAGAAACTTTGTTCTTCTACAGGAGACATTCCAATTGGAGTCTATAGGACAGAATCCCAACAGCTTACAACATGCGAGGTATGTCAGTTTACCATACTTTTCTCTGGATTTGATTACAGAGTATGCAACATTCTTTCGTCCTTATAGGAATGGGAACCACTTATTTAAAGAATATTGTGACTGCCGTATCTGCAAATCCATAGAACAATGTACAGAATTCCAATGACCCGCTGAAGGTCTCCCTCTGCTGACACGTGTGTGGTCACGTTAACTCAGGGTTCACACCCAGCCGCAGGCATGGTGACTACCCAGAGCCAGTCTTACGTGCTGGCTTTCATGCCTGTGCGTGCCCGCAGAGAACTGGCTGCTGCCCGCAGGAGGCGGCTCAGGCGCAGGTAGGACGGGCCAGGACGGTTGGCGCTAACCTGAACTTGCACGGGGTGGCTAACAGCAGCATCCGTAACAAGCTGATCAACCACGGCCTGTATCAGGGGTGACAAGAATGTCAGCACTATATTTCAAAACGGTGGCCTTTCACTATTCATGTGACTTTCTAAGTAGAAGTGAGCAACAAGAGAATAAATGAATGTTATCAACAGTATTGTGGGATTTCTCTAAATGTAGCTGCCAAACAGTGGTAATTTTTTGTATATATGTGTTTATGTGTCTGTTGTATAAATATATACATTTCTCCCTATATCGATACAAGGAACGACAAAAATACTTTCTCCTGACTATTTAACATACCTTTTTTTGTTTGTGCACCTTTTATTTGTCATGTATAAGCCATTTGTTTATGCAACCATTAGAACTGCCATCTCATTAAACCATGGCTCAAATACAGCTCTACAATGCAACAGTGAACAACAACCTCTTTCTTCAGAAATACTCAGACATGGTTTACTGATTTCCAAGACAGGCAATTTGTATTTTCTCTTCCATATTTCAGAAAAATGTTATAAAATATTAAGCCATGTAATGCTTAACTGCAAGATTTATCTTGGAAGAGGTATAAACATTCAGTTAAAGTTAATTTAAAAATAAGGGTTACAAAAAGCTGTGCAAGATTCCACCAGGTTCAGTAGTGTCTCTCTCTGTGAACCACCAATACCTCCACAGGTGGCTTTTACAGCTTTGCCAGGGGACTCAGCCACTGCAAATAACATCAGCTGATTTTTTTTTTAATATAGGATCATTAACATAAGCCATCAAAATCATTCCTTGGAGAAGAATACAGGCAGCATCACTGCCAATATGAAAAAAAGTCTGTCATATCTTTTAACAAAACAGAGGACATGCCAAATTTTAAGAATTCATTGAATAAGGATAAGTAATATAAAATTCACGGCAATGTTTTATTCTCACATCCACAGCTGGCTATTTAACTTCAGGTCCCAAAAAGAGAATCCAGAACAGTTGAACTGTGAGCTTGTAACATGTTGTGAAGAGTGCATTTTGGTGGCCTGGTGTTTTTTTCCCTTTCTGCATTTTCACATATTTTCAAACATACAGGCTGACTGGCAAACAGCATCTGTACAGTGGATGAGTAACTATGAAGAGTGACACTCATCTTTTCTACGTGAAATTTTTTTTTGGCAGGGAGGTGGAGGGTAAGCATTCACACTCAAGTAGGTCTTCTGAGGCAAGCTTAACTGATAAAGATTTTTCAAATGTTTTTCTGTAAATAAGGTTTGGGACGACAAGTCACTTAACTTTAAACTCACAGTTTTCATACAGCACTGGGAACCTCTGTAGCCTGTACACATGCAGCTGCTCAAGTACTTGAATACTTGATCAGACCAGGCCCAGATTTAGTTTAAGATAGTCATTGATTATCTTTTACAAAGAAGCAATTTCTTAAAACATTCAGACACTGAAACCAGCCTGGAAGCCACTGTGCAATAGAGGAGTTCTACTGTCAGTTCCTACCAGGTTACACAGGTAATCTCATGAAGAGTATGAGCTAGATCAGGTAGAGGAAGAAGGGGAACAGGGTGGTGGTGGGGAAAATCTAGTTAAATTTTAAAATTGTAAGGTACTGGACTCATGTGGAAGGGTGGCACTGTCCTTGTTTATTAAGTGAAGTAAAAGCATATGTTACTCTTTTTAAAAGTCTCAAGGCTCTGAATGCAGACCCCCCCGTGGTATTTTCACACTTAAATACTTAAGCAGCAGTTTCTTGTTCAGTGAGTGAGCATTTGTAAAATCCTTCCGCCTCTAGAGAGGGGCAGGGGGATCTTCCCTAACCTAGCTCTTCCCCAGAATACAAAAGGGCAACATCGAGCTCTGCTTCTGTGTTATTTATGGGTAGAAACCTCAAAAGCAGAGATACTGAAAGCTGTAATCTCTCTGCAAAGTGTTTCTTTTGAAGTCAAAGGGATTTTTGACTAATTTCACTAATAAAATAACATTACCATGAGCTATCATTTTAGCCTTTCATTATATTAAGCCAGAAACAACTTTAAAATATTGTTGGATGAGATCTTTAAATTGGAGGTTAGAGAAATGTGAATTGCTATTTTTCTCAGGAATTATGAACTTCTAACCATATTTTGAAGGTTTCTAACTCAGAGAACCTCCAATGTGTATATCAATTTGAGTTTAAACAGAGATATAAAACTTAATTTGTATTGCACACACCTGAAAACTGTCAGCAGTTAAATTGAGCCACAAGAACAAAATATGCCAATATTGTTATTATTTCTGTATTTACAATTTCTCCTTTGACACCCCCTTTTTTGTTCTATGCAAATGAGAAGCCCTCACTTCATTCTGATAAATGTAATTCCTTTAAAAAGAAAGTTTTCCGTCATTTAGTTACTAAATAACAAGTAAATTAACCAGCCTCTCAATGACCTGCACCTATGACTCAATTTCCATTTCATAGAAGAAAAAAAAAAAAACCCCAAAATCTTCCTTAATACCTGTGTAGCTGATTTTCTGTGGCTCCTGTTAAACATTCCACATTTGTTTCTTCAGATTCTCTTCTGTTTAAATTGTCTTGTGTTTTCTTTTTTCCCCTTCTTTTATCAGTCACGAGAAATGGCTTCACAAGTAAGTATGTGCTTGTTGCCTGCCTGCCTCTGGGAGTTGTGGCTGAAGCCCCGCACGGCTGCTTGCTTGCTCTCCTCCAGTGGGATGGGGGAGAGGATTGGAGGAGTAAAAGTGGGAAAACTCATGGGTTGAGATAAAGACAGTTTAATAGGTAAAACAAAAGCTGTGCATGCAAGCCAAGCAAGCCAAGGAATGCATTCATTGCTTCCCGTTGGCAGGCAGGGGTTCAGCCATCACCAGGACAGTGGCACTTCATCACACATACTTGGGAAGACAAATGCCGTTAACTCCACACATCCCCCCTTATTCTTTCATCTTCCCCAGCCTTTATTGCTGAACACAGCGCCATGTGGTATGGGATGTCCCTTTGAATGGTTGGGCTCAGCTGTTCCAGCTGTGCCCCTTCCCAGCTTCTTGTGCCCCCCAGCCGGCTCACTGGCAGGGCACAGTGAGGAGCAAAAAAGCCCTTGGCTCTGTGTAAGCACTGCTCAGCAATAACTGAAACACCCCTGTGTTACCAGCACCATTTTCATCACAAACCCAAAATATTGCCTCATGCAAACTACTATGAAGAAATGTAACTTTATCTCAGCCAGGAATAACACACTGGGTTAAAACCTGGGAGTGAAATCCTTACAGGCAATGGAGCTATAGAATGGATCAACCTTGCATAAATAAAGCTTAAAGCAGCGTTGTTCTGGACAGAAACATCTTATTAAAAATCTGAAAGCTGACTTTCAAAAAAGCCCAATGGAATTTGGTCTCATTTTGGCCTGTCCCTATTGAATTCTGAAGATAACGGATCATCTTTACAGTCTGGTGAAAGCCTTGATCCTAACCACCTTATTAAATGCTAATGGACAGAAATCCCAAAATTTATCATAAAAGGACTATGTGGCTGTACATAACAACAGTTCAGACAGCTGTTGGAGCAGAAAAGCCTTCCTAGCACCCTAGATGCAACTAAGAGCTATTGGTATACAGGAAAGTAACGTTATTTTAACATAAAGCTTGCAGTTAGATAAAAACGAGGCATTGCTTCAGAACAAATAGATGAATATGCAAATTAAAACTGTTCCATATTTTACTCTCACTTAGCTCCCAGGGAGCAGCAAGGCAAGGGAACAGAGATCCAAGAAGTTAATTGATGTTTGGTGTTGTAGTGCTGTTACCGCCATACTCAAAGCCACCCTGTCCATCTCAAATATGAACATGGGTGTGTTGGTGACTACATCCCCGTTCCTGCCATGTGATGGCCAACCTGAGCTAGTGTTTAAATAAGGGTATGAAATGTCCTATTAGAGCACCTTGCCAGAGTGGAAAAACCCCCGTGGGTCACAGATGTCCAGCAGCACAAGTGAGCAATCCCATCCACTGGGGCACACAGTCTGATACTTGAGATGGGAACCTGCCTTCAAAAAAAACCAAACCCCCCTGAAACGTTAAAAAAAAAAAAAAAAAAGAAGGCAAATGCTTCATCACTCAATGTGTGACATACAGATTTTTCCCCAGTAAAAGGAGCAGTGATTATGTAAAGACCTAACAGGCACCTTGGTATTTTCCAGAGATTTCACCATGTTTCCATTTTAAGGAATCTAAAAAAAGATAACGTAAATTTCATAAAACATAGGATCAATTACTACTATACAGTAGTAACGGTCCATTATACTTCTTACAGAGCAGGTTTAGAAGCTTTGCAAAAAGGAAGTTAAAAGAAATTAAAGCAAGCAAACCTCAAAATAAATGAATGCTAATTATGGAAGTATTTTTAAAGAAAGTTTGAGACATTAAAAAAGGGGGGGGGACACACAGAAGTACTCTGTGTTGGGCTTTTATCTTCTGTGGATTAAAGAGCAGGCACGCTTTTGTGCTGCCTCTGAAGGAGTGTTTGGGTTTCTTTGATTTTGCTTTGTCTTTAAACAGTTTAATTTGTTCCTCCTGCATGCAGCAAAGGGCCATTCTGCACACACTTCTCAACAGGCACCATAAAACCTGAATAGTCACTGAAGTAAAATATTTGTCAACTGGATTTATGGTTTCAACTCACCTATTTCAACGTTTCAAAAGTTCAAGCCAAGGATTTACAGATTCACAAAATCTAAAGCCTTGTTCTTTTACTTGGCCTCTCATGATTAATCTCTAGCTCCAAAAATAGGATTTACCCTTCTGTAAGAATTAGGATGATTGGTCTCTGCCTTTCCAGTACTACTGCCAGCAAGTCCAGATGGCTGTTTTATGAAGAGTTGGACAAGGAAAGCTACCAATGCAGACAGAAAGAATGGCAAAACAAGACCATACTTTATGCTCAGTTTGTATGAGATTTGTTCATACCAAATAGACCCTTCCTACCCATAAGCAGCACCTTGTTATATGGAATGTATTTTGCCTACATTAATCCTTACTATAAAACACACGCAAAACCAAAATGTCAGTTTCAAATAATAACAATAGAATCAAATAGCATTCAGGTACATGGAAATTCAGGGTTCTCTCTTATGCTCTACCCAAAATAACATCAGCTGAGTCAGTAACAAAACTTAAAAAATCATGTAATTTAAAATAAAAAAAAATCACCTTTCTATTGCAGACTAATCTGAAGATCCTCAATAAATTCGTGGGTCTTTGCATGAGGCTTATTGCATATCCTAGTCTAGAATATTAAAAATGTGATTTTACTTAAGTGGTACAACATAAGTGTTGCAGCACTACAAAACTATCACACTGCAACAAGGCTTTCCCACACAAGGTTCCAAAAGTCCATCTACTGTCTGTGCTGTTTCTTCATCCTCTTCAGGCCAGTTCACCCTGCTTTTTGCCTCTGCTGCATCCGGGTTCCTGGTTTCTCCTCCAGCCAGCCTCTCCTCATCCAGGCCCCCTTCTTCTCTCAGCTTCTCCCGGGGCCTCTCTTCGTCTCTCCTACGTCCCTGGGCTCTTCTTCATCCAGTCTCCTCTGTCTCCACCCACTGCTCCTCTTCCACCAGTGCTCCTTCTCTTCCAGGCTCCTCAGTGCTATTTAACTACTTAGCAGGAACAAGCCACAGCTGTACATGAACCACATCAGCCAACCCACCGCCCCAGAAGCAAGCCCACAACTGTATATTATCAATGTTAATTAACCCTCTACAATTCCTCTACACATAACCATATTTTAATGTTCTTTTTAATTATTAGTTTTGATGGTTTTGTTTGGGGTTTTTTTACGCAGTTTAAAGCTAGTCTGTGCAAAAAGGAAAAAAAATTAGTGTCAGACTTATTAATCTCAAATAAATACTTTATGGATTCCAGGAACCTTACAGATTCTGTGTGGGACAGGGTGGTGAGCCTTTTAAAGAAAGGTTACTTTCAACACCAGCGAGCTCAACAGAATCTTGCTTTCAGATTTTATATTGATGGGAAAAGGCCTTCAGAACCTCAGTAGCTCTTCAATTAGATTTGCTTTATTTGCTGATCCCTTCCTGCATTCTGTGAACTCTTTCTGTTCTTGAGGATTCAAACAGACTGAGCCAGCTCCACTTTAAGTCATCTTTGTTTCATACTTTATTTATTTTAAACATGCAACACACTGAAATTGGTCACCAGTAACTTGGCAGTATGACTGTGCTAACACCAGCGAGGGCTTCACTAATTCAGCATCAATAAAAGACGTTTCAAAGGTGACAACAATAACCCAGGATTATAAGGAAGTAGTTTTGAAACTAGAAGCTAGAAGTTTTAGTTAAACGTGAAACAGACATTAAAACAATTTTGAAGTTGTCTTTCAAAATTTTTCTTCTTATATTTCCTATGATCTTTTTGTATGTTAGAATCACATATGCAGTCCATCCACTTAAGTTATTTCAGTACTGCTGTATGTATATACAATTGGTCATACTTGGGTGGCATGAAGAAAACACAGCAACAGAGAGACAGATTTTGGCTCTTAAGTCTGGGTTTTTTTGTTACTATATGAGTGAAAAAGCAACATCACTATGCTTTAAGGTAGGAATTAATTACCTTTTTGGCAAGAGGTGCCCTGAATCACACTGAAGGCTACTGCATATGTCTGCTTTCAGACACAGAGGCATTCCAGACACTATGTGCTGGAAGGTCTAAAAATGCCTGGGAATGAGACACAGGTAACAGGCATGTTCCACCTGTGGTCTTAAAAGTGTACTCAGAACAGTGCGGCCAAAGTTTAACTATTAGTTAATGAATCCAAAACATACATCGAAAAAGCAGCTACAGAAATTGAAATTCTAAAGACCAGCAGACTTGGAAGAAAGTGGATTAAGTCATCCAGAACAGATTCCTAGGTCCAGGAAAGGCAGTATCAGAAGGCTAGAGTTGTTTTTCTCATAATCAAAATAGAATCAGGCACTAAATAACTCTTAACTGCTTTTCACTTGAGAAACATATTTATATCATAAATAAGCTTTTTACATAATAAGTCAAAGTCTAGTAAAGGGTGCCCAATTCAGGAACAGTTGCTAAATACAAACAGCTGAATCCCCTCAGCTTCGTTCCAACAAAAACACATGTTCAACTGCAGTGTTGAAGAGAGGAAAGAACATCTTAATCTGCTTCCATTTTTTAAAGCCCTTAATCTCTCTTGTCATTTTCCTTTCAAGTCTCAAATCTCTATCAGTGTTGAAGAATGGGAAGACACTAAGGACACCAAAGAACAGATTAGTTATCGTAGTAATCATCGTAACTCAACATCTAGTGATCAGTCTGATCATCCCTTGTTACGACGAAAAAGCATGCAGTGGGCCCGACGGCTGAGCAGAAGAGTACCGAGACACCCTGGTAAAACAGCTGAGAAGATAAACCAGCAGCGAATGAACCTTTACAGGAGGTCAGAAAGACAGGAACTCGCCGAACTTGTGAAAAACAGAATGAAGCATCTGGGCCTTTCTCCAGCAGGATACGGTATGATTACTAAAACACTTTAAATTAATGAAAGCATTAGTATTATGCAAGATGAACTTACTTTTAAGAACTGAAGGTGCCATAAACAAAATATTAATTTTATGATAATGGTTTTGTTGTTTTGGGGTTTTGTTTGTTTGTTTTTCGTTTCTTTTTACTGAAACTTGGAGTGTTTTTAATCAGTTCTGTTACCGCCTATTCCTATTTCCAAATGGAAAGCTCAGAAGGCACACTGCCAGTCACATTTATATTTAGCACATATGATATGTGTATTCAGAATACATAAACATTCCCCTGTCACTGAACAACTTCACCATATTTCCTCAAACTTGTTGAAATATAGATGAAGACAGAGCTGTTGTGAAGTTCACTCATATGTCAGGGTGGGGAGTTGTCTGTATGTGAAGGATAGTGCATTTTCCCTGCAATTTTTAAAACTGATGCCAAAGAGTCATGTTAAAGTAATTTTTATGAAGCATGTCTTTAGGTCTTTAGATGCCATTTTTGCCCAGCAAGGCTGATGTTGGGTTGCTAACACTTTTTAATATATGCACCACGGCTGCCTGGGTTGCCTTTCTACAGCCTTGGCTCTGTAGTGTGTTGTGTGGAAGCTCCCAGAACTGTGGGTTCTGGTTGCCCTAGAAACAGCAAGAATTTGTAGATCTCGTCTTATTTGTCTGCCTAGTAGGTCCAGTCTAGAGCTTAGTGCTTTGTACTTCAGAAGCACCAACAGGGGTGTTCCCATGCTCAATTTTCATTTGAAGAATCCAAAATATACTGTTTTAGAGAAGCGTTACTCTTCATTTTTCAACACGGCTATTTTTAAATTTGATTTATCCCCCACATTATCCATTCACTGTAGGTAAATCGTGTATTTCCTGCAGAATGTCTATTTCTATTTGTCCATTTTAACTACACACATTCTAAATGCAGGGTCAAAACATCTTTGAACATCAATAGCAATGTCCTACCCAGCAGTAGTTCTTATTGTTGCTATTGATGCAAAATCAACTTAATTGTGAGAGAAGGCTGCTACAGAATACATGGCTATAGTTTAGCTCAATCTTTACAAATTAGATATGTAAATGCAAGATTTTTATTTCACACTACAACTGGATAATTACTACTCCTGCGTTCTTTGTGGATGCTATATGACTCTCTGCCAGAAGATTCAGGATTAAATATTTTCCAGGAGTGACACAGGCCACAATAACATTTGATCAACCACAAAGAAGTTTTGTAAATTTGATTCATATTTATCCTAGTAACGAGAAAACTTTGTTGTATTCCTGTCTTTCTTTTAAAATCCTAGTTAAAACCAACAGTAATTGTTTATTTCATTATTTAAATTTAGGAAGAGTATATACCAATTGCAGAATAACAAGATCTTGATAGGTAAATGCTTCACCTGATTACATTTATCTGCCCTGATTTAGATTTAGAAATTTTCCTGATCACTTCTAATTTGTTACAGATGCACCTCATTATAAAGAAAGCTTCTACTTTTACAAGCCCAGGAATACCCACATTCTGAAAAAAAACCCCAAAACCCTCAAAAAACACAAATCATTTTTACACAGGCAATCAGCTGCAAACCTGGGTTGTCACATCCCCACTGCCATCTCTCCACACTCCCTCACATTCAGAAAGAAATTTCAGAAGCCTTTCACCCCCCTTCAGAGCTGGCTCACTCTGCACTCATCCCACTACATATTAAACACCGAATAAAACCTTTTAAATCTCCCTGTTCTTTCAAACTATCAGGAGTCAATCATGCCAGTTAGCTCCCTGCAGCAGTTAAACACACTCCTTAGTACTATCTCTCTGCAATGTACAGGGAACAATGAACAACAACAAAAAAATAATAAAAAAAAAAATCACAGCTGCTTATGTATCTCCATGTATGGGGATGATCTCTAAAGCCATTTTCATGTCTTCAGGGTCCTTTTTACATTGATAACCTAATAACCTTTAAGACCTCCAAATTTAAATTCAATTAACTGTGAATTCTGTTAAGACACTGAGACACAACACAGTTTTGACCATGCAAGCCTCTAGCAGAGGTGTGATGTTGGTATGGTGGCACAGGTGCTTGTATAACGACTTAGAATACTTTGCATTGGTTTCACGTTTAGAGAAATAAGCTGTGTTGTAAAACACCATTTTGGCTGTGTAATTGCATCTATACTAAGAATCTATGTGAGCTTATCTGATTGCTTGCTAGACAGGAGTACCTATAGTGGTGCAAATATAGCATGTAGAAAGATGACACATATTAGAAAATACCCAATATAATTTTCAACCTACAGACAGTATATCAAGAATACTTCATTAGCAAAAGATTTAGGAATTGCATTGAAACTAGAATGGGGCTGTTCTCTTTCAAATCATTTTCCCTAAAATGCTGAAGAGAGAAATTAACACAAAAGCAATGCTTCTCCTTTTTAGTTCTATCAAATTAAAACTAGTCTCACTGCAGCACCCCAGGAAGCACACCAAGAGAAAACTATACAAAAGGTACTGCAGTGACAGCTGCAATTGTAGCAAGACTTGACTAGGCAAAAACATTAAAAAAATTTTAAAAAGATTTTCTGTCAGCCTTCATTTGCAACATACCATTAGAAAAATAGTTAAAAATGCAAGAAAAAAATACCAATTTCCATCTATACAGCATTCACATTTCAACCCATTGGCACAGGTGATAAAAGGAAAATGCTTACCAGATAAATAGTGAAAAGGAAAAAAGGTTTGTATTGACCAAACCTGGAAGTGGATGAGAATGCCATACACCTGCATTTAACCTTGCTTACCACTTGAACCCAATGTCAGCTGAGGATGGAAGTCCCTACTTCCCACATACGAACATAAGTCACGTGACAGATTGGTAAATCACACTAAAACTGGGTTGCGTTCAGAATTTCTATGACTGAAAAAAATGCAAAAGAACATTTTTGGAATATTCAGAAACAGGATATTTTGAAAGCTGATAAATCAAAAGGTGCTATGTCAGATATTTCCGATTCAAGTACAGTGAGAAAGAAGTTGCTAAACTTATTTGAAAGCACTTTGACACTTTTTGACAGCCTTATGAACCAAAGAAGATCTTTCATCAAATTAGTTTGCCAGAAATCACACTTCTCACTATTTCTTTATAAATATAATTAATTTGGTATGTTGGTGGGTTTTTTTTTTTTTGTTCTATAGATGAAATGAATGATCATCAGAACAACCTTTCTTACATCCTGATCAATCCTTCTCCAGATACAAGATTAGAGCTGAATGACATAATGTAAGTTAAAGCATACACAAAAAAACCCAAGTCAGAAGACCTGCAACATTTCTTGTTTTCACTTCCTGTCTGGATTTATTTTATTATTTTTCTGCTGGAAAAGAACCCCTAAGTTTGCCATGCACCTGGAAAAAAAATATTACTGTGGGGACTTCTATTTAAATAGACATTTAATTATTCATGTATATGTATATATTTAAAATACACATATGAATAGGTAACATATGTTAGTAATGTTCTTACCTCATATTCTCTCATCCTCCTCTTACTCTGTGTGCTTAGAAAATAATTAACCAAGTCTGCTGGACAGCTTCACAGAATTAATATTCGCATTAAATCCTTGCTACCCAATTTAAAGCTAAATATAGCTACCCAATCGTAATAGAAAGATCAACCCTTCAAAATCAGTGTTTTCTCATAGAATTTCATTACATGGATCCAAAGATCATTAAAGCAAATAGCAGTCTTCTGAATATTATGTGATATTCATGCTTAAGATAATCCAAATACAAATGGCAGGAACTTAACACAGGATATTTTTTCACTTGCTTACCAGGAATTTTGCAGACTACATGAAAAAAAGAAGGGAAGAAAGTGAACACAAATTTGAACCATCAAGAAAGTTTTGGAAGTCAAGAATTTTAGATAATTATTTGGCAATTGTCTCACACTGAAGTCTGATGCGATTGCTGTGTTAGGTCCCAAGCCATTTCTGTGTCTAACCTCTCCTGCCGCTGCCTGGCTACACTGACACGCCCCATCTGCTCCACGGGAGAGAAACCACATAGCCCAGTTGTACAAGGTCCTGCACGTCAGTGCTGACCCACCTCACTGCTAGCAGAGGAGGAGCAGGAGGAAGACTGTTTGAACTATTAGCCCTACTGATACTAAAACAAAAGCGTCATAGTGCTTTGTAACGCTGTAGTATATGAAAAACACACCATGGTATTAACTGTATCAGACAGCAAAGGCAGTTATCGTAAAATTTGTTGAAATTTTCCCCAGTATGATGCACACTAATATTTAACCTGTAAATTCATGTACTGCTACCTGTTCTATCTAGATGAACTAGCTATCCTGCATTCTGTTTTTCTTTCTTTGCAAAAACAAAGGTACTCAGCAATCCAATATTGCAAAAATTTGTAGCGGTACTGAATTCGTAGTCTGCTACCTACACATATTTATCCTGTAAACACACGTACTGTTACCTAGCTTGATGTATGTTCATTTCCCGATACTTATTGAGTGGGCCTGTGTCGCAGCTTAAGCTCAGACTGTTTTTTTAAAACCTGACACAAGAACATAATACTTGTATCTGGGTAACAGTTAATGCTTCCATAACCCAGATCATTACTCTGTCTGAATATTGTTCTTTTGACTAGGCAGCCAGTTCACCCTCATGCAATGGGGGATTATTAGCAGAGAGGCAAGGACGAAGAGGTTGTTCTCTTTCTACAGTTCTCTTTGTCAGAAATTCCACCCAGAGCCTGTAAAAAGCTTTTTCTATTTGTCCTTCCTGCTGACAAGCTGGAAGGCCAATCATCCTATATTTTTTTCCCACTCCCCTTTTCAATATGATTTTGCTGGTTACTCTTTCATCACACTTGTTAGCTGCACTTTTATGCCAATGTGGCTTATTGCTATCCAAATCAACGTATTTCTGTGCATATCTGTTAAAGAAGTCAAAACACTCGCTTTAAGTCCTATAGATGCAACCTTCATTCTCTGGTTTCCCATGCTTATAGAACTTTAAGTCTTCTGCAATCACTATGATCCTATTACATTTGTAACTTCTTGTGGGTATATTGGGTAACATAGAACCCTGAACCAGCATATGAGGAAACTTTCTCAGCTTTTAGAAATAGGTCTCACCCAAAGCAACTGCAGCTGCTCAGGAAGCTTTCTTGTTAGTCTTTGCATTAGCTTTGCAGGGTAATGTTTAGTATCTTGACCTGATGGAGCTTAAAAGGACGATCTCACTGTTTTGATTGAACAATTAAAAAAAAAAAAACACGTTTCTAGTAATATGTTCAGACTTTGCCTTAATAAATCTACATTTCATCTAGCTTATATGCCTTAGGAAGCAGGCACTGCATAACAGCGTTTTCATTCTATACCCATGAGATTTTTGTACCAGAACGTTTAACATCCTGACTGTCAGCAGAGCCTGATGTTCTTCTATAGCAGAGTTTAGTACTTGCAAATGGATCTTGCAGTAACACTCCTTGTTCTCTTCCATTCCAGAATTAGTAGAATATATTCTGTTGCTAACACTAGCCCTCTCCTTATTAAAGAAAAAAACAACAAAACAACCACAAAAAACCCCCGCCAAACCCAAACCAAAGAAACCCTTCACAGTAACAACAAACCACACACACAAAACCAAGAACCTCAAAACCCCACTACTGGCTGTTTGCTAACGTGTTTGGGTTTTGGTTTGGTTTTTTGGTTTTTTTTCCTGAAGATTTACACTGTTACTTGCTCTGGGGTTGGTGTTGATGGTGCCCTATAAAACCATCAAATTCAGACTTGCAGTTTCAGTACTAAGAGTTGCAGTTAGCAGTTCCAAACTTCAGCAATCTGCAGCAACATCCAAAGATCACACACAGGAATTACTTATGCAGTACTGGTCCAGACATGCCTAAAGGAGGAAGCTGGCCACGGAGATTTGGCATCTGTGACATGAAGCCAGTTATAAGCTCTAGAGGCTCCAGCAGTTGTTTATCATATATTCAGGCTTCTTAAAATTTTATCAGTGTTTATCACTATAAAAATCTTACTTATTTTTACTTAAGGGATGCTGTGATTTACTTCCTACAGAATTATTTGTGATGTAGACCCTGTGAATTATATATTTCAGGTACAATTAATTGATTTAGTTGACCCTAAAAAAATAAATACAGAAGCACCTGAATTTTCCCCACAAATCTAAGAAAACCTATTAAAAAAAAAGCAAGCAATAAAAGTAAGAGTGTTTTTCATGTATTTAAATAAATACATGCTTCATTTGGATTTGATGAACAGAATAGAGCAGACTCTTCCAACTACTTGTCAGTTTCTGGGTCAGCAAAATAAATAGGTTCTACTGGAATAAACATAAATGACAGCTGTTATAGAGGGCAGTAAGCATGATGTTAAACAAACAGATATCATGAGAACGTGATCTACGTAGGAACAGTATGAGTAGATTTTTTTAATCCCCTACTTAAGTCAACTGTTTCCTTACACAAGTAAGTTCAGGGTATTTGTAGCAGCAAACTCCATGAGAGACCTGCTATTTACTTTAGCCCTGACAGAAAGATTAACATTAAGAAGGTAACAGAGGCAGGTGGTGTTTCCAAATGATGGAGATCAGGCAGTTCTTTCATGGGTATCCACAATAAAGCCCCCAGACGTGGAAGCTCATGCTTTGAGGGGCCAGGAACAGTCTGTTACCAAGCGAGCTGAAAACTTACAGCAGTTCTGTGGGACATGTGGCAGTGATTACTCATGCACTTACAGAACAGTTCCGTTAATCAGGTTTTTCTGGTTTGCATTTTATTGAAGAATTTTTGATGGTGTTTTAATTCAGTCTGTGGCAAAACATACTCATTAATACTGAATGTAGAAGTTCATGGCCTGCAGAAACAGAGACTTTCTTCAGGGCCACTGCTAAGTAATAGGGCAAAGCTTTGTAAGCACCACACAGCCTGCACACGAACTCTGTTTGGGTATTTAAGCATTTTCATTTGGCTGATGAGGAGGTGGACAGACACGTGGCACCAAGATTTCTGAGGATATGAGGGAAAGGATTCATTCACATTTCATTTTCCTGCCCCTTTTTGAGTTTTGGTTTTGTTCTAGTTTTGGGGGTTTTTTTGGGGGGTGGTGGTGGGGGGGTGGTGGGTGTGTGTGTGCACGCGCACGTATGTGCTCGTCCCACCAAAAGAAAGAAGAGTCAAAACCAGGATTTGAAATAAAATTTCCAATGGCTTCAACAGTACTGCCCATCTTTGGACAAGTTTAAGATATTGGGATTGAATCTACTTGTCTGTCCTCTCTTTAGGAGCATAGTGGCACTGGGAAGCACAAATTGATGGCTCAGAACACTGAAATGTTAGTTCTGCAGCAGCACAAAGCTGCTACCATGTTAGTACCAAAAGCTGTCTCAGATCACATTGTCACTTGAGAGAGCTGACGAAACAGTGCAGAACTTACACTTACAAACTAATGGGAAGCTCTTCCATCCTCACCCTAAGAAAAGCAGTTATTTAAAACATCTCAAACTTAGGTTCAAACTCATGAGGCATTTTCCTCAAATATTCAGATCTACTAGAAGTTCTGAGAGTAACTGTCCATGTCTACATCTGTCAGCCTACACCAAGATTATCAACAGCAGGCTTTTTATTTATTGAGCACAGTGACAAGAATTATCCATTGTTTTCTCACAAAAATCTTTTAGAAATTACTCTGTATACTGCTTGTCCCTTCTTTGAGATGTCATGAGTAGGGAGATGCATAAAGAAATACAGAGTTTCTGACAAAGGAGCTGTCAGCCAAAATTTTTAGCTGTGCCCTAGTGCATACAGATGATGTCTAGGCAGACAAAATATGAAAAGCTTTACTATTGACAGCTAAAGTGAGTGATATATTACCCAATAGGAAATAGACTAAGCACCTTCAAAATAAGTCTCTAAGTCTTCCTCAGATCTTTTCAACTTTACAACTGTATGCGCTTGTTTTATCCTTGTTCACGCCAAGTCTTTTTAATAAGTTATAATTTCTTTTTATAGATACTTGATCCGACCTGATCCACTGGCTTATGTTCCAAATACTGCACCCAGCCGAAAAGACAGCTTCTGCAATACAGTGGGACGAGACACCAGGGAGGAAACACAACTTTGATATGTAACTCATCACAAAATTAAGAGACAATTTTATACACATGTTGGTTCCACTACCTGTTTTGAAAACTGAGTGGTACATTTTATTCAGATTTTGGAAACAAAAAGACAGTGGGTAAGTGACCAAATACAGAAATGTGGTGTCTAGAAACTCTGATTTATGGGATTGTCAAGCTTGCAACCTGTTAAACTGGCAAAGTTCTACTACCACATTGAACAGAATTATGACACCTATTACTATTTAACCAATATGAACAAATGATTTAGAAAGTGACAGATTCCGTTGTGTTTTGCTTAGGTGCTTCTAAGCATATTTATCAAGGTGACAGCATGTCAGTGACTAAGCTTCTGACCTACATCAGTAAAGATTATCTGATGATCGTAAAGAGACCATGCATAATTTGTTGTAAACAAATACGTTAATACCTAAAGCTGCCAACGAGGCTTTGCATGTCAAGAATCCAGCCCTTGAAATAATTCTCAGTCTTAGCCTGTCACCCATTTATATGAGAACAGGCTACTTTCAGTCCCATTTTAGCCTCCAGGGCTCTAGTGTTAGTTTCCTGGCTTAACACAGCTGATGTTGAATGACACAGCCTAGTCACACCGCAGAGGCTGAGATCTGAGACATATCCACGGAAAGACTAGTTCAGAGGAGCCCACCTGGAGGAAAGTCCCTATCATCTCACACAGACAGCCCCCCACATTTGCAAAAACTGGGAAAGGACTATCTGTGTGAAGCTGCAAACTGGTAGCTCAGGTGAAATACAACCCTTTTAACCTTAGCAAGATTGTCAATAGAAGCCTGAATGGATTATAATACAGAAGTGAGAGCATCCCTCTAGGGAACGATTCATACCACAGGTCCTTCCCATTTCCCTGAATGTGCCAGAACCTCAGCTGTTGAAAGTATCACATGCCGTCATTCAGATTACCCAAATGTGATACATTTTCGTATGAAATTATGTAACGTGTTGAAAATTAAAGGAAGATATAACCCATTCCATAAAACAAATGTAATACCGTATTATGTGAAAAGGCACCATGGATTTGAAGACTCTGGCACCAAGTACACAAGAAAGCATCTGCTAAGGCATGAAACATCTGGGGCTGCTACAGAACCTCCAGTCTACACATACAACAATGCCACAATTGGTCAGGCTTCCCAGAGAATTAAGCATGCCTGTACACGATCTTCCAAAATGACAGTTTTGCTTTGCCATCTCTTACAAAGAGGGAAGAGCATGCATAAGATAAAAACCCTACGGTTAAAATTATCCATATAGAACAGGTAGAAGAAATACTGCCGGTAGCCTGCAATGGAAAAACTGATAATTCTTTGAATTCCCTTGATGTTCTACATGTACAAAAATTCAGTCAAAATTGTTTGTATTCTCTTCTATATTATTTGGTGGAACAAGTACAAATTTATTCCAGAAAACAAAATACCAAGTTGCCCCATGAACAAACAACTTGTGGATATGAGTACACTTCTCAGCATTGTAAGGATGCCGAAATCAAGTCACATTCATATTAGGAAGGACAGCAAGTGTGCTATTATTCCCTCCCTTCCTCTTAATTCTTCCAAAACTTAACTAATCTGTTCCATATTAAGTTAGAAAACCTAAAGCCACAATTATAAAAAAAACCAAAAAACAAAACAACAGAGGTCTCAAAGTGGACTGAAGCCATCAGAAGACCAGTAGTACCAATTTTAAAAGAAAAAAAGATAACTGGACAGTAGGGTTTGTCATACTTTATTTTTTTTATATTGACATATTAAAGTAGCATCATGGTTCGGAAGGGTTTCAGTGATTCTGCATAGAGTCCATTATTGTTCATTGTTTATCCACACACACTAATGATTTATCAAATTATTCACCGGTAAAGACAAAGTATTTCAAACGTGCCCTCTGGGCACTGTGGAAAAAAAGAAACAATTGAAACAGCTGCACAGACTAGAAGTCTACAGTTTTTTTAAAACACAGTATATGGTACAGGATCTTGTCCAAGATCTCTCATAGAAGATATCCCACAAGACACTCCATGTGCAGTGTGAATAGCTTTTTATTTTTAATGCCATCGGTGAGAAAACTATTCCAGTGGAATGTTTTCAAAAAAATACAAGTTTCTTAAAAATGTCCACTCCAAAATATCAGAGGATCCTTTGTTTCACGCTGAAGGCCTTTCTAACAGGGTCTCAAGCAGGCAGACAGGATTCCAGAGGCATGCCTACCCTTCTGCTGGCAAGCTGGATACTCTGCTTGCGGTGTGATTCACACGCTGCTCGCAGGCATTCCCCGAACACTGCCTATAGTACCCACCACAGATTTAAGGACTCTGCCACAAGGGTCTATAGCTAGGACTTGATGCCTCACATCTAACAGCCTATAAAGCAGTAGAAACAAGTAGTCGGGTATATCCATTTCCCCACCCAACTCAGCAGCATTGCTGCTCAGCTAGATTTAAATAGCAGCATCACATATGACCTGATATTTCTCCAGGTTTAATGAATTTCTAATTGCTCATTAGCCCCAGAAGATTTGCTAAAGCAAACACAGAGACAGCTGGAGACAGGTGAACTCTCTAAAATGAATGAAAGCCAATCTTTCTGAACAAAATACTTGGTTCTCTTCAAAATGTGCTGGAAGGCAAAACTAACAACACCTTCTCATGAAGCAGAAGTTCTAATAACCCATGAATAATATACCACAAAGTTCTGTTATTCAAGATACGCTGCCTTCCACGTTGGAGGAACAGCTTTGCTTCCTCTGAAATATCTTCCTAGAGAAAAGACTAAATCCCACTAGAATGGGATTTCAAGAACCATCCTAAGCACCTCTGCAACGACACTGAATGAGACAGTACACACATTCCTTCAGGGGCGAGGGAGGCGATTCTTAGTGGTCATCCTACAGGCAGTCTTATGTTCACATGGTTTCTTCTCATCATGATTATCAGAAACGAAATACAAGTCTAGCAGGACTGGAATCAGATTGAGAACAGTAATCTCTATGCTTGGTGCTGGAGAAGGGACGATTTTAGAATCATCATGATTTAGAAGTTTTAGAATCAGCAGGTCCAGATAACTGTTGAACAGAGGAGTTTTCTCTGGTCATAGTTCACTCAGTAGACAGAGAAATTTAGAGCTATGATCACTGACATAAGCAAGAGATTTAATCCTAAACTAGTTGTCAAAGATCAGATGGCCAGATAACCTATATTTGTTTCTCTCCATCAGGGGGGGAAAAAAATAAAAAAGGAAAAAAGAAAAAAGGATTATTTCAATCTGTGCTTAACTATGTGGTTTTTTCTTCCGACTCACTTCTACCAATAACTCAAAGACACCCATTTTCCCTAGCACTACTTTAATACATACAAAGCAATTTGGTACCCAAAGTCACAATCTCAGTGAAGAAAGTGATAGCAGATAATAATTACTTCATTCTCACAAGGGAATTCTCCAGAAAAGCAAGACCTCCCTATGAAAACGTATTACCTAGTCTGCAATAAATTCACAAAAAGTGTTTCAGTGGAATGCAGCGTGCTAACTATTTCACTCCAGTTCCAGAACACGCATTAATTCACACATGAAGTAAAAAGCATACAGTCTGAGTTTTTAAAACCTGCAGTAAAATGAGTTAGTGAAGTTTTCATGACATTTTGACTTGGAAATGAAAAGAACAAGTTATTTCCCAGCATACATATTTCCCCTTGCACAAAGAGCTTCTTACTACAACTGTTCTTTAACAACTTTAAAGTATACAAATACACATTACTGAGTATTTCTCATACATCTTTGTGTACTGGCACACCACTAAGATGCTAAAGAACAAATAGATTTCAGGCTGCAGCAGTGGAGGAAAACTGAAATGAGATCAAGTGCACCAGAAGTAACACACAGTTCTGTAGTTTTTAGGCAGCTACGGCTGACAGCAACCATTCTGTAATTTTTGAGTACTGATGCATGAGGGTTTGCTGCATTGAATTCCACTTGATATCTGAGGGAAATCAGACACTGCAATCTGGAAATGAATTAATAAAGACAAGCAGCACTGGCTAGTGACATCAAGTTGTACAAGGTTATGAAAAATATTTTTTCCAGGCAGTTACATAAATGCAAAATTTATGAAATCAAGAAATCCACATCAAATATTGTTGCATATTCTTGATGTTATATTAGAAACAGCCCACCCCACTTTGAAACAGACATACATTGAATACATATCTAAAGAGCTGCACTTTAATATTTCAGTCATGGTTCCTTGTGATTGATGCAGAATATGTATTGCCCAGTGACAGGAAGAAAGTTATTAATTCGTATTAAATTGTGAAAGATGACCAAGACTTTGCTTATGGTCAGCTTCTAAAGTTAATTCAAAATATTAATGATGGTTTTGTTACATAGTTCATTATTGCCTACGCTGCTAATGCAAGAATGCTGTCAGTAACGGTATTCACACAAGCATAAACTCCCACGGCCTCCCAAGAAGCTTAAAAAGGCAAGTGTTTCTGCTTCATAAAGTTAAAAACAAACATTTGAAGTTTCTATGAACTGAAGTTTTCTAGTTGTTCTACAAAATATAAACTGTGTACTATTAGGGAAATTCACAACTGACCCATGCCAACCATGGAGAAAGGCTGGGATGCAAAGTAGAGAATTAAAAGAGTAAATACTTACTCATGTGCATGAGGTGGCCCAGCCAAATTCAAGGACCCTGAATGTGGTTCTGCACAGGGCTCTTTTACCTTTGACGCATTTAGGTACAATATAATTTGACTAATCACTAACACCCACACTAGCACTTACTAATCATAGTAAAACATCTCTAGATCATTTCCTATTTCTTCTTTTGTCCTTTCACCAGTATGGGCTGGCTGATGAACATTTCTTTGGCAATTGTATAACTTTTAACAGTTCAGCATTTACTCCCACTAGAAGTTATAAACCCTCACTGCTTACATAACTATCCAGTGGTGTGACAGACCCCAAATACAGAAATCAGTACATTTATAAATCTTTCTTTGGACAGCTGGCAAGTCTTTGTTAACACAATCGATTCTGCTGCATGCGCACTCAGCTTCAGACCAAATGGTGAAGCTTCCAGTACTTTATCTTCAGTAGTTACTGAATAACCTGTAACTTGGTTACCATTCGGATAATGTGAGGACCTTTCTACACATAGTTCAAGACCAGCATTTGGAAATGGTACATCCGTTAGAATGTTCTTGTGGGTTGGTTGGTTTTGGGTTTTTTTCAGCTTCATGGGTTATTACTGCATTATGGTATGGTGTTCCTTCCTCAGGTACAGCATTCAGCTTAACTGCAGTGCTTAACATGAGGTACAGGTGTCAGCTATACAAGATTCCATGGATACTGACAACTCATCAACATATTGTGTCAAAAACAGATCCATTTTTTTTAAGCACAACATCCTGTAAAACTTCTATTAAAATTCTAGAAAAATAAAGGAGGCTACAACAGATCCCTGAGGGAGCTTTGTCCATGTTAGCTGTATCTCTCCCCAGGTAAATGCAAAAAGATCTTCAAAGCCCAGATGAATAGGTATACTGATTTAAGATAGAAAATGTATCCCTTGTATGTATTAAACAGGGGTAATCATGTTCATTAATCAAAGGTTTAAGACTGAATTCTCATAAGAAGGGAAAAACGCTTCGTATTCGGAGGCTGCCCAATAGGTCCCACTGACTGTCAATCCTGGGTCAGACGTAGCTGCCCCTGTTGCACAGAGCACGGAAAGATTGCACTGTAGGATTCACAGGTCTTTTTGGGAGGCTTTTTTTTTTTTTCATCATGCCAAGCACTCCCATTTCCAATGGTCGTCTGGTCCACAATAATTCCAGTTCCTTGAAACCCATTGCTTTGAAAATTTTCTCCCCTGCCCCAGCTTGGACATCTCCGTGCCCTCGTTCCCTTAATCTAGGGCTATTACTCAATGCTGCTGCCAATAGACTCGCTTTCTTTTTCAGTTCTTTTCCTTTTGTGCAAAACCAACTGTATTTCTGCAGAATTCTTACTGCTTGTCTATTGATCTAGATGTGCCTGGAGTCAGTCTTGTTATACATACTTATCGGTGACGCCAGACAACACTGGAAGGGTTTCAAAGATGTGTTAAAGGGGCTAGGATGCTAGCATTATCTTGGTTGTCCAGGGGTATCTTTTTCTTTCATGGACAGCTCTAAGATTCTGAGAAGCAAAGTCCTTATTTCCAGGGCCAGGCTGACCTTTCCTTTGTTTTGCTTAACCATGAACAATACCAAAGTCTCCAGTAAAATTCCACTACCTCATTACATCACAGTGTATAATGTGAACCAATATATAACAAAGTTAATACATTTTCATATTAGAAAGACTGAATGATATAATAAAGGGAAGGATATTTTTTGTAACATTACCTTTTTAGCAGTATAAAAAAAGGGTAAGTTTCTCTAGACTTGTGTCTTCTCAGATAAAGAAATAATGGCCAAGATGCTTGTTCTTGCTTCCTTCCTCCCTACCCCCCCGCCTGCCCCAGCTGACTCAATGCTTGCTTTACATTTCTCCAATGAAAGCTTGAAAATTGTCACTCTCTTCACACTTGTCAAAAAGAGCAGCTGACTTGCTCTTGAGTGACTTTTCCTTCCCTAACTCAAATAAAGAAAATACGTTGAAAGGAATGAGGAAGTGCTTTGAGAAGATTCTTGGCTATCAGTAGCTTTTATCACCACTTGGGTGGATTCAACACAAATCAGAGTCGCATAGCCTGAGACCTTTCACACCACAGGAATTTCACCTAGTTTAAATCACGGCATGGTTTAACACATTTTTTCAACAATACTATATATAGAAATCTTAAGCATATGATATCTACATCAGCTTCTTCAAGTTTCAGTTTTTATCTGCATCATATTCAACAGCATGAACTCAAGAGTCTATTTTTAATATCAACTAAGAATGAACACAGAACTGAAGTTGCAGCAAAACTCTCAGCAGTGAGGGTAAAATGTTTGTGTGGGAGATAGGCCAGTCCTCAGAAAGCTTTAATAGGGATTAGGCAGTCTAAGAAACAGTTCTAATCACAAACCAGTGTACTGGCTGAAGTGCAAAGAGATAGCTTTGATTTTTACAAGTTTTCATATAAATATTACTGAAAATAGAAGTTAACTCCAAAGCAGGAAACTTAATGGAGGAAATTAGGTAGAACAGGCCATTGAGTTTAGTCCTCGTTATTGCCTTATTGAAAACTAATCAAACTATAGTTTCTATACACACGTAGTATAAGAATCTACAAGCAGATATAATTCATCCAGACAAATCAGTTAGATTGAAGTGTTTAAGTTCATTCTTGCAACTATTCTTATCTATGAGTGTCCCACAGTTGTGATTAAGCTGGTCTAATATAACTCTGTAGTAGCTGCCTCTACATCTGTTGGCACGTGTGCAAGCTCAGTGTCCTGTTTGGGGGTAGTGAGACAGAAAACACATTTTTAGTGCTTCAGTTTTTTTCACCTAGATGGAAAATTCAGTACCAGTGAAAGTTTTTTCTTAGAGTATAATTGAATGGTGGAATGGCCTACTGCTTTCCCCAATTCCAGTTTTAATTGCTCAGTTATTGGGCACACTGTTGGTCTCAAGGTAGGTCTTTAATCAAGAACACATATTACTCATGCTTCAGAATTTATACTAGTCTGCCTGCATGAGGCATCCAAATATGTTATTCATAGATGCCTCTTACACTTAGGCCACTGACAATGACGGGATGCATATATATTAGAATTCTTTGTATATTGAAAATATACCCCATATCCCACTGTGCTAGCCAGACAGTTAATAAGATATCTATATAAAATCATACTGCAGCCAACTACTGCCTAAGTAAGCCCCATTTCAGCAAAACCAAACTTATAAGTACAATTGTTTTAATGCATATCAAGTTCTGTTTGTGTCAACCGTTAGTTAAGCAGAGGTCAAAGAAGCACTGTTGAGGGACTTGAGGTTTCTGGGTGTCTGCATGCACAATCGCTGGAATTCTAACAATGCAAAGCTGCTAGAAAGCTGCATTCCACCAGCATTTAGATGTCAGTGTCATATCAGGTATTCCCTGCTTCTGCCCCACTGTTTGTCTTATGGCCTGTTCTCCAACCACGCATGCAGGACGAGGTTTCATGTAAGAAGGTCTGGAGATAGTATTGTTATTAGAACAAGGCATCAACATTTATCTGTAAGCTACAAACATCTGTTAAGAACACCTCACAAAAATCTATACACATGTACAAATTATGAGGGGGGAAAAATAAGGGAAGCAGAAAAGCTCAACATAGTTACAGCAAAATAATGAAATGAAGAACCAAAAAGGAAGATATGACCAAGTGCAGAAGCTTTTCAGTAGAAGAATGTTTTCAGGCCTCAGGAACTACAAGTCATCAGATGGGTCTTCTGCATACCAGCAAGTAGGTAGCAGCTCAGCCAGGAAACTGTTGAAGGACATTAGTCCTTTTGAAGAAAGTCTTATGCTGTACACCTGGGTAAGATGTCAATTCTAACCCAAGAGAATTGTCACAGAAGTTTGAGCAAGGTGTGCTGGTTTAACCCCGGCTGGCAACCAAGCACCACGCAGCCACCCGCTCACTCCCCTCACCCAGAGGAATGGGGAGGAGGATCCGAAAAGAATGTAAAAATCAAGGGTTGAGATAAGAACAATTTAATAGGTAAAGCAAAAGCTGCGCGCGCAAGCAAAGCAAAGCAAGGAATTCGTTCACCACTTCCCATGGGCAGGCAGGTGTTCGGCCATCCCCAGGAAAGCAGGGCTCCATCACGCGTAACGGTTACTCGGGAAGACAAACGCCATAATGCCAAACGTCCCCTCCTTCCTTCTTCCCCCAGTTTATATACTCAGCATGACGTCATATGGTATGGAATATCCCTTTGGCTAGTTCAGGTTACCTGTCCTGGCTGTGTCCCCTCCCAACTTCTTGTGCCCCTCCAGCCCTCTTGCTGGCAGGGCCCAAGAAACTGAAAAGTCCTTGACTTAGTATAAACACTACTTAGAAGCAATTAAAACCATCAGTGTGTTATCAACATTGTTCTCACTCCAAATCCAAAACACAGCACTGCACCAGCTACTAAGAAGAAAATTAACTCTGTCCCAGCTGAAACCAGGACAGTGTTCGGCAACAGATCAGTCAAGATCCATCAGCCTCATAAAATCTGAATGTAATGGTAAAATGTTCAGATCAGACTTCTGAGAACAGATAATAGATGATCAACCGTGATGACTCCAATTTCAGCAAAAGCTGCATTAGGGAACTGAAGCCAACCTTTGCAAAGTGTAACCTTGTGGATATTCTGTACTTAGAAAATGGGGTAGAATATTCTGCAGCAAAGTTTAAGTGAATTATAGCCGAAGAGGAAATTAAGAATAAGACATCTTCATCAGATCATCTAGAAAACACTAGAATGCCAGTGCTAAGACAGCCAAGAAAGTAAAGGCAAAAAGACAAATACAGATCCGTATCTGGAAATGCTGGGCCATCATGGTACACCCTCAGCAGGAATAAACCTAACATGGTGATTGCTATGCTGGGGGTAACCTTCCTAGAAAAGATGGTGTGCTGTGGCCCAACAGAGATGCTGGACAAGGCTGGTTAGGTAGGCAGCTTGCTGCACAAATGGATCGGGACAAACAACACGCAGGAGCATCTCTGTGCTCAGTGATTGAGTGGCGGGGAAAGCAACAAAATTAATGTGTAGGAGAGTGTGAGGCCAGAGGAAGGGCATCATGTTGGGCTGGTCAGAGGCTCAGTGCACATACTGCACTTCTCTTACTGGTGTACTAGAAAAAGTGCAAAAACAATATAAAAGAAAAAATTGTCAGTAGTGGTGGTGGAGATGTAGGAATATTCATTTAGTGTGAAAACACATTATATGGTATCATTATTTCTCAGTGGATTTGGAAAGCTTACCAGGCTTACCACATCTTTCTGTAGTCTATGATTTGCTATTGATGAGGTTTAGTAAATAATTATTCCAGTTGTATTACTCACATTTAATGTGTTTCAAATTCATAGGTGGACATGTGCCATTTATAAAGCAATCTGTCTTGTTCCATTATTCATATGGAAAACTATAGCTAGGCATTGTGTTTAATGAGGTAGTAGTTTAAAAAAAAATTAAAAAATACTGAATGTAAACTCTTCTTGGAGACTATGTAATAGTAAGTATTGTGAGAGATACCATGGCTTTACACATTAGGCTTCCTGTGCAC